>CM067350.1:75222169-75259669 GCA_034190875.2 Urechis unicinctus | reverse complement strand
GGTACCCATTGTATTGCCGTATTATTGCTACTCATTTCACTTTATAAGGTTCTCTTAGTCGTAACTACGCTACTGTGCAAATACAATATTCATTGATACTTTTTTGAAGCCATTTAGTTATGAGCAGCCTTCGGATGCTTTTAGTTGTATCTGAATTCTACGTTATTTTTTTAAAAATCAATACAACACCAAATAAATGCATACGTAAAACAGAAAACCTGCTAAACATGCGCATGAAATTGCTGTTTTGAAGCAGACCAGAAAGATCTTGCGTCAACTTATGACTTAGTCAATATGGTTGTAAAGGGTTTCATATGTGTTACGAAGTATATGACCTTTGTTCATTCACAATTTATTACAAGTATTCTCATGTTTGTAACTGTTATTCCAAATAACAGCATGCAATGAACAGAGAGGGAACTGTTTAAGGAACCAACCATTTTCTGACCTATCTCTGCGAGAGATATATACGATTGCAGTTAGGTGAATAGTGATATATATATATATATATATATATATATATATATATATATATATATATATATATATATATATATATATATATATATATATATATATATATATATATATATATATATATATATATATATATATGCATTTATTATTGCTAATTATGTTTCACGTTATGGACGAATTTCGGCTAAAGAAACTGCGCTGCCATATCATATTGTCAGCAGGTCTTAATACTAGATTTTTCGACGTGTTTTATGTTGTCATATTAATTAATGACCTTCGTGCCGTTTAACAAAGAATGTTATGACCACTACAGATAGTATACTGCATGTACAGTTCTTGACATTTTCTAAAAACATCACTGTCCTATATCATGCCGATCCGGGCGTGAGGGCTGCATCAAAAAACCCTCGCAACGTTTATGACTGGCTTCACTCACACAGGCGTCTATGATGGTAGCTATTTTCGCGCAACATATTCTCCTTTTTTGGGCTCCAGAATCTTTGCAATCGCCCAAAGAAATGAACCATCAAAAGGAACTAGTGTATTTATTAGTGTGTTTTCCATGCTTGCGGTGTCAGCTTAATCAATAACACTAATGTATAGATGATTGTGTCAGTTATATATCACCAATCTTTAACCTTAGTCGATGCAATGCAATGAGTAATCCACATGAGTAATTTGCCCACACAAAGCAAAGCAAATCAATTTGCAACGTGGCTTCTTGTGCGACCAATGCACTCTCGCACACCAAGTCTTAGATCATACTGCATTAGAGCTTCACGTTGGTGCAATCTAAGAAGCTAAGTCACTTAATAATAATAACAACCATAACAAAAATAATAATCTACATCCATTTTCATATGCATAATCAATCCACAGAAACGCAACACTAAAGACAACAAGGAATCACATCGTTCATCCTCGTGTCATTTTCACTGTATTACAATACAGTACATAAATTAATCTGAGCAGCAAAAGAAAGAATAATACATACAGCATATTGCAAATGAATTGTAAAAGTCTGTCCAGATGCCTATTTGTTGAACAATATTAGTCCGTATGTCCGCTTATGGCAACGCGATGTCTAGAAATCCTCAAATGTCTAGCTTAGTAACGACGCCATTACTTTCACTTCAGCAATATTGCAAACATTCACCTGAAGACTGCATTCTCACTTGTCACATCTGCAACGAATAAGTAGAACAACTAAACGTATGAATGGACTGTTCGTTGTCCTGGGGCAAGGATAGAGTGACGACGAAATATCGCTATCCTGGGGCAGCGATAGTGTGACGACAAAATATCGCTATTTCAAGGCATGGATAGAATGACGACAACATAGCTCTATCCCGTGGCAACGGTAGAATGACGACGAAAAGGAATTATGAAGAGAGTTGTGCCCTAATGTAAATACTTAATAACATAACATGGTGTCCATTCAAAGTATAGCATTCTATAATCATTTGTCTATCTGCCAGACATAAGTTGCTTCCTTCACGGAATTGAATTTAACTATGTGGTCATTCGTCACTACTGCAGCCTTTGAATAAACACTCACTACAGTAAGTGCCACATCTGAGAGACCGACTTTAGCAATGCACTCTTCTTTGTATATTGATTAATATCATCGTTCGGCTATTAGAGGTGAATTTGATATACATTATATCGAGGCAATTACTCAAGCAGTCAGTACAAACCCACAACATAAGCGTGTACGTGGTCCGTCAAATATAGTGTTCTGGAAGAGGTTCGGTTGCCCGAACAATCCTCCCATTATCCCTGCAACCTGGCCATTGGGTAACAAGAGAGTATACAGCAGTCAAAAATATAGGCTTTCAACATAAAAAAGGGCTACAAAATAAAGTAGGCTGTAAAATATTCGAATGGGATTCAACTGGAGACTAAATTGATAAAGGACATTGAGTTGTATGGATACCTCTATGCTTAATAAATACTGCACTGTCATCACATTTGTAATGCATTAACTATTCAGAGCATCGTAATTTTAAACATATGGCTCGTGTGTATGATAATTTACTTTATGCGGTCTTAATTACCAACCTGCCATCGATGTAGGACAATTTCAACAAAACACATTTAGTATGCTTCAATATATTTCAACTTTATGGTCCATTTTCAACCATCAGCAGAGAGAGTAACGTATATTACAGCAGTTTTGTCAAACCGTAAGCATTTTACAATTGTATGATGCTACGTGATCCAGTTGTAAGTGCACTGACACAATATAACGTGATACCTTTGGATCTTTTTGAGGCTTTGTGACTTGCCCAGGATGTTGCACCAGCGGGTTCATTGAGATGCAACTACGATATCCCCCACCTCCTTGTTATATTATGGTAAAATCAAATTGATTAAAACCACCGCTACCTTTGCCGTGAACAATGTCTCCACTATCATCATCATAAACATCATCATCATCATCATCATCATCATCATCATCATCATCATCATCATCATCATCATCATCATCATCATCATCATCATCTTAATCATTATCATCACCATCATCATATCATTATTATTATTATAATCATCATCACTGTCGTCATCGCTAGGATCATTGTTGCTGTCCACGCATCATCACTATCATGACCAATATAACCTTCACCTTTATAGACACTCATAGAGTGGTGATGTCGATTAGGCTGTCAAAGTTTTGTCAATGATGTGGTTCATTGGGGCAGGATATGGTCTGTAAAGTTTTGCATTAATGCGCTATCACCAAAGACATTTGATGTAGATTATGTAAAAGTGATAGAATCAAACTCGTTAACTACTATTTCATGTGTAAACTAGTGATTAACACGTAAATTGATTAGTTAACGCGTAACATTACCTGCTCAGTAGTTCCCTACGTCGTTGTGGTTTTACAATAATTCTGTTTTGTCCTAGCCAATTAGAAGGTCGCATACATGAATTGATGCCGTACATCAAACAAAAGAGACTAGGATGGAGGAAACTGGTATCCATTCTGATCAACCAGCCGAAAACTTTAGGAAAATACAATACAAATGAGTTTTGGATCGCAAATAAAAAATAGTCGTTGCGTTATTGCGCGCCCCATCTCTTCTCCTTGATCTTACATCGTTCATTTCTAACCAATGATATGCCTGGCCATGTGAAACAAGCGACCGACTAAGAGACGATATTTATGAAATGCGACGCAAACGGCGATCTCTCGAAAAGCCTAGTTAACACGTAAAGTGACTAGTTGATGCTTAAAAACTAGTTGAAGCCTACAATGATCAGTTTATATGTAAACTGGTAGCATGACAAAATACCCGGTGTCTTTGAATGACCGAAATGCAATTTGACCAAATAAGAGCATTTACTGTCAGATACCATGCGTTTTCAATTGAACAATTTCTGATAAACAAGCTCGGAAATTCTCTTGTACTAAGCGAAATACTTGCGTACACAATGCGATGGGGGAGCCCACTTACAGCGAGATACGATGTATTTTCACCAGCCTTATAGTCCCCGCCGTTGCTGACTTTGTGCATGATACTATCGAGTAAGGTGACATCTCATTAACTGTGGTTTTATTGTTATGCGTAATGTGAAAAAAATCATGGATGAAGTTTACTACATCTCTACATACTCTCGAGTTGGTTACACCTGCTGTATTTTGAGAACCAGAACTCGTTGTTCACACTGGCCTTATATCAATCATGATATAGATATGACGATATTGTGCCATAAAACAAACCGTTCAATGTAGGGCATATTTGATAACTAATACACGGACGCATCTTATTCAATGTGGAAGACACAAAACAGAACAACGTCAATTCCAAACATGATCAAATGTGCTGCCACAAATAGCCGCACATATCAGTACTCGTTTTAGCCCAGGCATACTATTATACCAGCACATTATGCAACGTTTGTTATACTTACAAGAAACCTGATACTATTTGATGTTGCTCAAACTATGATCAACCTTACTTCACCCTGGACGTCGCCAGCATTCTGCACTCATTGACAGTAGCTCTAATTCTAGAATAACCGAATCGAGCAGAACTAATTGGTAACTGTTGACACTAGTCATCATTTGTGTTCGGTAACAGGACGTGTCTGGGCTTTATAGCTGCCTGCACTTATATCTATCACAATAAACAAGTAAGTACGTCGGTAATGAATCCAGCTCGTCCTGAGTTAAAACAGTTCATAGCAACAATTCCCTTACAGCCTCTGCATGTTTGGCATAACGACGTCAATTTGTAACAATGAATATTCATCAATGTTTTCTGCAAAGTCGGGTCGTACAAAGTAGAAAAAGTGCATGCATAAGCATGGTTTTATGCTGCGTCTCCCAAGTTGCATGTAAGGACTTGAGAAAGCAGGCTGTCCACATGGCTATATGCTTACAAAAATAGCGCATGCCAGATATAGGTGGAGCTGTGGATTGGCCATGTCCATGCAGTTTCACATGCTATGAATGTCGGAATCACTAAGTTGAAGAAATTGCTCACCTTGCAACAAACTAAATATTCTTCAGGTCAACGTCGTCATCCGTCGACACTTTACCTGGTACTTGTACGTTTGATATTCCGCGCGTAATGCTATGAATAGGCCGAGATTATTATTGTCGGGAGCAAGGTGTAAAAAGTAAGGCTGCGTTGCACAGAGAGGAGAAGTGCCCAGGATATATACGGTGTAATTGGAGATCTGGTAGGTGCAAATGTCGCAGCTGTTCATGTTTAATGTCAGTTACGATACAGTAGTGAATTGGGCCTAGCACTCATACATTAGGGTTGGGCCAAATGTAGTTGCCATTTACCCTCTGCATATTTAAAAAGACTGCCTTTTCCCTTTGTATTAGCTTATTATTAAATGATTTGAAATGAAAGCACGACGTCGTTATTTTTGAGGGTGAGATGAAATTCATACCGTTTTTCTATGTTCAAGGGGGCCACGTTTTGCGCTCAACCACAGCGGTTCCGCTTGCACCAATTAAATACATTGAAATAACATATGCATACGCACTTTGATAAAGGCACGGTTAACTAAAGTCGTCATACAGCTGCATTGCACGTTTTAATAACATAATTGACAATTCGAATTCAATTTTTACGTTTTGAGGCCGCGCTTACATGCGGCTAACTGATGACGTTATATATAGTTCCCTTTCCTCGGAGCCGCGTTAGGATGGTATGCAGGTTTTCTAAACCTCGCATATGGCGCACTAGCTGATGTGCTTGAGACCAATATCCGGGCTTTAATCTATTGATAAACAAGTAAGTTATGGGCAAAACGCAATTTTCATTTCTTCGCTGTAAGTATTTTGTTCCAGTAATTATTATAGGAATAAAGAACAGCGAGCGTTTAATGGATTCAATTTGGCCTGGAGAGAAAAGTAAAAAGAAACCTCATTTATAACACACCCTCACCCTGTCTCACAATAATATCTGACATTTGATATAATGCTCAAACAACAACATCGGGCTGTATTGTACGACTCAACAAAGCCATGATGAGCGTTGAATGTCTCTATGGCAATTAAACCCCAATACAACATCATGGAAGCTGGCGTTGCTTCGTATATATACTATAGCTTTTAAATAAGAAAACCAATAATGATACCATGATGTTCCTTATTTGCAGCGTAACATTTCGTCAAATGAAGTGAGTTTGAGGCTTTTGTATATAAAGGGGCTTGGTTCTTTGCTTACAATGCTAACAGAAACATTGAAGCGCTCCATGAGCTGCAATGTTTTAGCGTTTCCTTGAACATAATGTGCACCTACCTAAGATATGTATTGGGTGCAGAAGGCCCGCAGGACAAAACTCATTGTTGAGCGTAAAGAATCCTGAGCCAGCGAGTAAGGCCACATCAATTCGCGACAGACATGGTCTGTGTAGGTTGTGCAACATAAATATACAATGTTCATTAAGGATGGTGTTATATCCGGCTTTTATTACCGCGTCCGCTTGCAGAGATGATGAATCGTATGACTGGAGGAATGACATCTCTATTTCACGCAATAACCGCATTCAAATTCGAACTTGAATCAACAGAATGTTACTCTGCCTAGATGATAAGATAAGGGTTTGATAAGGAATACTAGAATGGAAAGTGTATCTGGAGTTGTATTCAAGTACCAACTAGACTAAGCATTAAAAAGAGTATTTATTCAACTTAAATCCACTCAAATTCTTCACTGTAATAACGTTTGGTTTATGGATGAGAGAGCTAATGGGGAGCTGGGGTACATGCTTCATATTGCTTCAACGCCAATATTTCTTATTTCATACATATTGATGGATGATTTCCTTAAAAGACTTAAACAGGTTTTGTCAGCTACTCGTCGTTCAGCTGAGCAAACAGGTTAGGAACAAAATGTACTAGTTATGGTCAGTCAATCAAAATCCAAGTAGAAAAACGTTTTTCCAATGTGTCATGTGTTTCTGATTGATAATATTCTCCTGTCATTTCCGCTTGTCAAAATCATAGTTACCCGAGACAGGACGCGATGATACTGCCTAACGTATCATTTGTGACAAAATAAAATGGTGTATTACCCACGTTACGAGTGGTATGGCATGTACACCACTAGCACCGAGATGCGCATTTTATTTGGATTCGAAACGTTATCTCACGGGGATCATTCCATTTACGACCAGTTATGATACTACTTGCACCTAGTAACATGATAGATGTCCCATACATCAATTGATGTATGGGAGTAACGGCTGAATACAAATCACATTTTTCTTATGTACCTTATCCTACCCTGCTTAACCCTTTGACATTCTGCATGCTCGGATGATTGAATAAGTCGCATGAAAATCGAATGTGGTTCAGATTTTGACCGAAGTTCTCGACAGTGCTGATGAAATGAGAGTTGTTAGAGTGCTAATACTGCATTTAAAACTTTGCTCTCTCGAGTTGTTATGGACATAAGTGAGCTCCACGAAACTTGTAAATGACACATTTTACCCGCGATGGCCGTTGCTTGTCGCTTATTGCAAAACCATTGTAAATATAAACGCTGCCATCAAATGATCATCCAGATTCACATACGACTACGCAGACAATACGGGATGTAATAAATGTTCGCTTGGTCATCGCATACCATACTGCTCTAACCGTTATGGCTGGTCTAGTCAGAGATATTCACGCTCAAGAGCTTATGTAATGCACCAGGTCAGCTTTGGATGCAGGCGTTCTCTTCGTGTTCGCAATAGCCGCTAACCGCAAGGGATTTACTAAAGTCGCAGTTACATGCAAAACTCCATGTATCATTCCCCGAACTACACAAAGAGCAGCCGGATGTCCCTCATTTGTAAGGCATGGGTGCGTTCTTATTGTACGTTTAATTAAATATGTGATCGATTTGTGATCTATAGGCCAGTGGTAATGATGTGTTTTGGAGCACGACACTACCCATTTTGATTCCAAAGACCACAAATATTGCTTCAAATTGTTGCTTGGATCACAATCTTTACTGCAACTCTTATTATATGACAAAAGAAATTCGTCATTTGGAATTCGATTCCAAGGCTGACACTTTCAAGGCCATAACTGTTTTAATGTCTTACATTTATAATGTTCTTCTTTCGAAGCATCTAGTCTGTGGTAAATTGGTCCGTAAGACAAATAACTGTCGCCCTCAAAAATGGCTGTCATACTCAAGGCCATACCACCGTAAAGGCTACATTATGAATTTAATATCATGTGTGAGACAACAAACTGTTACAAAAGTTTCGGTGATGATAAGGCCTTGGTCACGGTGGGGTAAGACCGTGGCTACGGCGAAGATATGGCAGTAGTCACGGTAGGGATAATGCAGTGGTTAAGGTGGAGATACGGCAATGGACACGGCAGGGATAATGCAGTGGTTACGGCGGGGATACGGCAGTGATCACGGCTGGGATATGGCAGTGGTTATGGTGAGGATACGGCAGTGAACATGGCGGGGATACGACAGTTTTCACGGCATTATTGGCAGTGGCAGTTTTCATTTGTGGCTCAAGGAGTTCAACGTTTAAAGCTTGAAATACTATTTTCACCCGCAGTAATATATTCTTGAACAGTTCATTCAAAGATGCCTTTCCAGGGAGAAGCACTAACTCTTAGAAATACTTGCCCAGTCGTGCAAGTCCTCCTAGTTTTTGCTTGTCCGATTGAAAAACCTCCTTGCCCGGTCGTAGTATGAAATTTTGTCCGATAGACTAAGCCTAGATTAACGCGGAATTAACCGGGAATCGCCGATCACTCGCTGAGTTGAGCAGCCTCGCAACGCAGTTCGTTTAGACCTTGAGCTCCCATACGGACGATTGGAGTTTTCTTTCTCGGTAAACTGAGCGCAGGAATCGCCAATCGATCTTAATATGCTTCGTTTAAAGACACACACACAAAATAGAATATAAAAACGTCTTGACCCGTCGTGCAAGTTAGATGGCAGCTTCACTTGTCCGACGGCTTCATCCACTTGCCAGGGTCAATCGGGCGATTGCTAATGTTTTCCCCTGCTTTACTAGGGTTCACTGTGGGGATTTCTATCCTTCACAAGCAGTGTAAGTATTTATGCTAAGCAACATCACTTCCAACGGAATTGACCTCGTTGGTATGGTGCCTTGGTTTACAGGCAGAGATCAAAGAGGTGTTTATTGTCAATAGAACACCAGGTGGGTCATAATTCCATGACATTCATTAGGACAATGTCAATAATGCAAGTAATCGTTGCTTCTGGCGAATGAAAATACTGTATAATAGATGATGTCATGATTCATAACTCCCTTTTTGGTGGTTTTAAATATTCAGTCAGACAACAGTATCCTAATTATCGCTCGCAAATAAGGACTTTTTGTGCGAGTTTCGAAGAGACCTCAACTCTCTTTCAGTGGTTGGTCTAGTTTGTCAATAAATTTATAGCACAAAGCATCGTTTTGTCATACAAGTAATGCTCCTTTGATAAATTGCACCGGATAGTACGTGCCACTTAACTCTGACCAATAAATTTCCTGACCAATTGGTTTACTGCACCATAAGCCTGCATATCCTATGTTTCTAATCAAATTACCATTTAGCTACTTTACCGAGGTTCTAGACACGCTGCTTGTACATGTGACAGGTCTTGCATTCGATTTTAGCCATTGTCAGAATACTGAAACATTTTGCCGAGATAGATTGCAACTTTGCAGTCAATTGTCAGACATCAGCAAACACAGTTAATTATGATACAGCTGCAGGCATGAATTTGTCATAAAAATAAGCTATTGGCAATTCACTGACATATTCCGACAAATTTAGCTTCCTTTTATGACATACAAAGCAAAAGCCTACTTCATTTGATGCGAATCTGTTGGATTTCTTTTTAAAAAAATCCTTTTGTCTCCAAATTGTTTTGTGACAACAGCATAGAGCCAACTAGCTCCGGTCGAACGGTAACATGAATTTATACCTTTCTGATACGACGGTTTTCGCGCTTCATTAAAAGCACACGTTTTTGTCTTTACGCTTTTGGGTGCTCCATTACGCATCCAAAAAATGACATATATCAAGAGCCTGTACAACAAATAGTCTCTACGCGCAGAAAAAAATTACCCCAACCCGACGCTATTCTTTAAGAAATGCCATCGATACATCATTTCCGAACAGTCAAGATACCATGACCGCCATTTGGAAAAAATATTGTATCGCGTGGTTTACCGCCGCCTCATTTGCATTGCCTTAGCATCCCGGGGGGGGGGGGGGGCACTTGGCCCTAACTGGGATAGGGGTGTGCCGCGGGACCTCGAAAACCCGTACCTGTTGTACAAGTTGAGAATGGCAAAACGTATACCCGTCGTACAAGGTAATATGCGAATGTATAAAACGTCGTACAAGACGGGAGGCCGAAAAAACATACCCGGTCGCGCGGCTCATGTATACTACCTCTATACACTTAAGTGCTTAAGTGCCCCCCCCCCCCCGGGCTTAGCATTAGTCGTCATTCTGAGCATGCGCGATGTACGTGGTCTTGAACTTGAAAACAAACATGTTGCTGTGTTTCAGACTTTTTACCGCTTCCCAAATTGATCGAACTATAAATAATTACCATGGATGAAAAGGGATAAAATTGTCCGTAAAACATCATTGCATTCTATAACTCATCACTTGGGTATGTTTGGTGTTTGGTAGTTGTCTGAATCGATCTCAATTCTTTTTCATTGCGTCGTTTTCTGAGAAAGTAAGACGTCTACTCAGACGTCTTGTAGGGCAAAGAGCCAACTAGCAGAGCAGTGAGAAACATGTCATATGTTGAATATCTGTTTGGTAAGCCGACGGCGACATCAGCTTACTCATGTTATCATGTAACTGATTTGTATCTTTGTTTGGCGCAATATAGCACTAGGGGTGCTGGTCCGAAGGTCATTACTTTGACCGCTTTATACAGTAATCAACCAATGAGTTTACAAAATGCAAATCCGCAATCAACGAATGATATTTGGTATTAGCCTAAGGTAGCATACATTATAATATCTTAATGTTCCACAATCAATCTGACATACGAGCTTGTTCAGCAAATACTCAAAGCCTCCGATGACAATTCTCCACTGGGACGCCTCACACATTTAGTTATTTAATAGCATTGAGTCATATTCTAGAATAACCGATTCAAGCAGCGCTAATTAGTCACACCTGGCATCGGTCGTCATTTCTAAGCGGTTACAGAACGTGTCTTGGCTTTCTACACCATAATTGATCACCATCAATGTTTGGCCATGTATAGCTACCATAAAGCATAGATGACGTCTGGGAATCTGCTGTTTTGTGATGTAAAGTAGCAATTGCTTGACTGCAGGAATGCAATATCTAAGGTAAGATATAATGTTTAACCAACAGCAGAATATTTACACAGATGCTGTTATTGTTACACATTTAGGGGGATGCTATTCGACACAAGCAGTTACGTATTCATGCCACGCCAACATCACTTCCAGCTGAATTGTCCCTAAGGTACTGGCAGAGATCAAAGAAGTATTGTCAATAGAACACAGTGTGGCAAATAACACTCGACATCCTTGTTATAATTGTCAATAATGCATGTAATCGTTGACTTTATTTAATGAAAGCACCGCATAAGAGCGGACGTCATCATAAATAACTCCCTTTGCTTTCTTCGTAATGAGTTTTGTGCAAGACCCAAACCCATCAATGGAGCTGTTGATGCACAAATCTGCGGAGGATATTCTAGCATATAATCCATGTACAGGAAAGGATTAATGGATTAACGTTTTCTTTGGGGGTTCTACCGGATAATACAGAAAGTCTTCCCACTAGGTCTGGGACCTCATTTATATCGTCTGCTTCTCGCAAGATATCCAATACATGCTACAGCCAATATGATGATTTTGATAATGCATTATCCACTATCCGGTACTCCGCTACCGCACATTGAAATGCCTGTACCACTGTGTTGCCAACTCAATATGCATCATTTCTACACCATGACATACACCAATATAATTTATATTAAATGCTCTAACCATACTGGCAATCGTATTCGTAGTTTAAGACAACAACCTTCCCCTCTAATGCTATCCCTCTCTCTGTAAATACCGATTAATCACTTGAGGAGGGGTCTTTTGCTGCGGAAGTTAGCCCTGCGCACATTGTATCGCTTATAAATCAAAAAAAATTCCATATCAATCAATATATATTTTGCCAGTACTTTTGTAGACGCCGTAATATACCTTACAGCTTATTATGCACTCATTGCTACACAAGTTGACGTCCAAGCCAAACACACTACCAGCGCCGTAATTGATCAAATACCCTCAAGTTCGCTGATTGAATGATTTTCAGCTGTGTGGCTTTTCGCTCAGGATATATTCGTTCTTATTCTTTGATTTAGAAAACAAATGATTATTATTATTACAATACAGTTGGGCTTTAACCCTACCGGAACATACACCCTCAATTGGATAAATTCGTGCAAAATAATTCATTTGTTTATATCTATGACGTTGACTAATGATTATAGATACTGTGCACCGCACTCATGTATCGTGTTTGTAAAATTAGTCGGTGGTTTATAGTGTATAGAAGACTGTGTCGGAAAAAGTAGCAACGCCGGTTTTCATGGAAGCATCCTGGAGTTCTATCGATGACGTAATCGCACTATGCTAGTTATTGCTGAGGGCGGCATGCTACGGTCACTGAGCTCAGAATCCTATATATTTACTGCTTCTCGCCCTGTGTATCCACTTTGCCTCATCCATGCTCTTTTGTGTCTCTTTGATGAATTTCTATCAGCAGTGAGAGAGAGGCTGATGATAAGAATCGGTAAGTCGTTGCAAATCTATATTGGTTCTCGTCAAATATCTACAAGCATTATTGTGCCTACTTTAGGCTCGCTGTATTGTTCTACCACGTCAGCCTTGTGCAGCAAATGCAGACATTATTTTACCATGCCAGCTGTTCCCCTTATCTACTCAGCCATTTGTCTACCACGCCACCTGTTCCCTTATCTACGCAGCCATTATTCTACCACGCCACCTGTTCCCTTATCTACTCAGTCATTATTCTACCACCCCACCTAAATGTGTAACAATTCCTCTATCAACGCCGCCGTTGTTCTAAAGCTATCCATTAGCTTACCCACGCGGCCACTCTTCTAGCGACGCAGCCGTTCTTCTTCCATGCCATATTTGAATGGCGCTAAATATTATTGTAGTATTCACTACAAGGATGTAAGGAATTTCACGTGGAGGTTATCACTTGTACATTTAAGGTATAGATCGATGAAATAAAACCGGAGTTGTTAGATATGAAGGGCCGATACAGTTTATGTAAAACACCGAATGTCGGACTTCCTATACAGCCGAGAGTTCCATCGTTATACTTCAGTCACTGCAGCCGTTATTAAGAACATAAAACCATGCTGGTAAAACCAATCTATCACGGTCTGAATGCAATCACAGCAACGATTATATGCAATCTTCAGGGAAGCCACTAAGTGCTTTGCAGCCGCCGTGTGACCCCTATCTGCTGCATCTTAGTTGTACACCAGTGTCGTTGTTTTTATTGGTAACTCTCCCCTTCATTCATCAGGATTAAGCTGTCAGTGCGCCAATGATTGGTCCAATCTAGGTCGGATCGTGACCGACTCCCATTGCAGCCCTGGGGCATAAGGTGAAGATGAAGATAACTTGATGTCAGTACATAAAGATCGTTTGAAGGTTTAGTAAATAGATTCACGCTCAAAGTGTTTTTCTACAAACCATAATAAAAACCCGAATACGCCATTGCGTTTGTGCGGGCTTTCATGCAATTATAGAACTGCCAGCATTCACTGCATGCAGCATAGTGATGATCGTTCTTCTGCTTATTGTCTATTATACTTATTGGAAGTGATCGAGCACATGCTTTGGTAGTAGTTGCCTCTACCTACCTACGTACTCTAAACAAATTGATTTTTTCGCCTTGAAAATGATTGAACATTTATTGACACTAACGCTTACTAATTGGTTACCATTACTTGACGTTATATTAACGATTTGCAACGTATGCTCACTCTCTATCTTATCGCTATGGTTAACTTATAAACACGCGGCCGAATGTTCGCTTGATTCTGCAGGCGATCGAAAAAATTGTTTTTACTGTATTGTATCTCTCGCCTCTTGATATAAGGATATTCCCGAGCAAATATCAATCGGAGAAGTAAGATGCTATTTGCTTCAGGCGGCGCTACTTAACCGCGCAATACAATGCTCACATGAACAAATATCGCTCAGCTACTGGAAACTCGCTATAATCACATGACTTATTGTGTTAATTTCCTAGTTTTTTGCATTATCTACAAGAGTAAGTCTATTTATTACCTTCCTTATGTCACAATAACCCTATGACACCTAAATATGATTTTGAGTATAAACTAAACAAATCAATGCGGATCGAATGGTTCTGGATTTTGGCCTCCGATGAATAATAAAAGAGATATTAAACGTTCTTTGGAGCGAAGCGGCATTTCTTGTGTGAGCCAAGGTCAACCGGAAATGACGCAGATACGAGAACCCAGTTTCTGCAGCCCAAGTCAGCTTTCATAGAAACCATGTGTCAACCGTGAATTTGTATCTTGTTTAGTCCGGATCATTCATGCCAAAACGCTGCGTGGCCGCGAATTATTTGAACATTTCTTCGGGAAGCGTTCGATTATTCAGTTTTCCTTGGGAGGAGAAGTTACGTAAGCAATGGATATCACAAGTGCGGCGTACATGGGCAGATTGGCCGGGTCCGACAACCCACTTGTTTTTGTGTAGCGAGCATTTTGGACCTGAATGTTTTGACCAGGCACTTGCAGTGAGAGAAGCTCTCGGATTTGGGTACAAATGTTCCCGGAATATTCTTCCAGCTGCTATTCCTACCATATTCATGAGAGTTTGCACGGATTCGCCATCAGTCAGAAAGTCAAAGGCAGTGGAGAAAAGGGAGTACCAATAGGTGAGCTGACATGTTGCAATTTTTAAAAAAATTATGTTGTTTACCCAGCTAGATAATGACGCCGCCCCCCACCTCCAACCAACGCAAGCAGTGAAAATAAGTGGTGTATAAATATATATTTAGAAATCCATTCCTTTTGAAAGCATCAGCAGAATTAATTTAACGAAGCTAATCTTCTAATAAAATAATGCAACATAGTATCCAAAATCGCTTAGATGTTTACTTTTTCCATAATTTTGTTCTATAAACAAAGACTTTGTTCTGATTATCAGGCTGTGGAGACATTGTTGTTTGACTCACCTCTCCAGGAAAAAGAAAATTTCCTTGAAACACAAAATAAATCTTACAGTTAAATTGCTCTTTATGTCCTTAGATACGAGGTGTGCCATGGAATTGGAAAAGAAAAAATTATCACCAACAAGAGATTATGCAAGGACATCAAGAGACTATCAAGCAATGCCCAGACCTCCTACATAGAGGCTTTCCACAGCCTTCTGAGCCAGTTCGCTTCAAAAACCTATGCTTTCAGCTACCCTGGTCTGCTTTAACCATAAAACTTTCAACTATGCTTAGCAGTTAGATTTTACCCTTCATTCAATGTAGGATTGTTTTTTTTTAGTTCTATGGGACAAGTTTTACCTGAGAGTGGATCCATAAACAAAAACAAAGTGGACTAAACCAGCTGTTTAATTTCATGAAGTATCTTTCCTCACGTCATTCATTCTAGTCATGGATGAAGTTATATTATTGCTGAATCCAACTTATCACAAAACATCCGATGAATCAAACATGAAAGCACAAACTTATCCTATTTCAAACTGATAGAAAGGTTCATAAATGATTTCAGATCTATCATTGCAACTATGTATTTCAATGAAAATGCTGAACGACAACAAAGAATAACAGCCCAGGGTGAGGACTTGTACAGCCAGGTCATACAATGAGGAAAGTGCTGAATGATCCAACTTATGGTAGGGATTGTTTCTAAATTTCACATTTATGTGGAAATTATAATCTGTACTCTCAAATGAACAACTAACACATATATACAATACAGGCTAAGTAGAAGATCTTTTGGCAACGACAGTCAGCATATGCAAGGCCAGTGATATAAATAATGAGGAGATGAAAGCACGGGAGATTCCACCCAATCTGAACTCCACCTTCAAGATCCTAGAAAAGCACCAAGCAGTCAATCAGTTGCGCTCACGCTTCTCTGAGTGCTAGTTTCATCTGAATATCCCACATAATTGTTTGTCTCCTCTGGAAGTGTGTTTCGGATAATTGATGTCACACAGGATAGCATAGGGAAACGATTGTTCTTTCCAAGATAATGGTAGCACCATCGGATGAACTGCCTATATCCAGTGTAGCTCTTCCAGCTGTAACACACAACCATACACAAACCCTTAAACATCTTTACAGTGCTGAATAAATATTATATTTTAACCAAAACATAGATTTGATGATTGAGTCTTTACAATAATGTTATCCAGGTATAAACTGTATTGATAATTCAGTCTGAATTGAAAACGTCATTCATTTGAGTAAACATGACCCAGTAGTTTGGGGAAGTTTTTTTAACATAAATTTATAATTTGGTGTTTGTTGTCTGTCAATACTTACTTGTTTCCCTTGTATGGACCATGATGTCTCCAACATTGGGACATACAGCATTAAAATTTGGATGCTGTGTCACACATTTAATTTCTGGTCAATTTTCTATTTCAACCATCACTTGCTCCCGCTCCACACAGCAGATATTTCCCCTGACAGTTGACATGAACCTAAAACCAGGGTTTCAAAACCCTATCAAATACATGCCAGACTCTGACTAAGACTAAGATTAGGGTGGTCAATGAAAATGGTTGTATTACATGTGTAAATGTTCCACCAAGCAGGTTTGATAGTTTTTTAATCGGGATTTTAAAAAAAAGTATTTTAAGCATGACAACAGAAAAAATATTTTTCGCCATATTCGTTGGCGATTAAAACTACATTGAATACCACCAAGAAAAACGAAAACGGTATCAAACAAAAAATATAAAATAAAAGGAAAAGATAGTTTTGTGCAGAGATAACAATTCCAATGCGACTTACCAGTCAATGTTTTGAAGACGGTTGATGTCTGGATTATCGCTCCTCGGAACACGAGAATCAGTCCAATCACTGTCAGATTCGCTGGCGCTGTTTTCGGACAGATATGGTTCGGATCTGTACGTCACATTACCAGCTACATCCTTCTGGATTTGAATTCTCAAACATTTGAGGCTCTTCAACCCAAAATTCCATCGCCAAATCGTCCAACTCAAATACATCGCTCTCCGAAACTTCAACATTCGCCGCTGTTTGCGGTAAAAACTGCGGACCTGTCAGTGACGAGTTCTCTAAGTGATGTCACGGGGTGCTGGGCCGAAAATTTGGAAAATGGCGGCGGGTGCCGAAAAATTGACTTTATAGTTCAATTTATATTAGGTTCGGGTGACTTGTTCGGAAATTGAACCACAAAAACAGAGTAATTGCAATTTTGTCTTTCATTCGGTTCCATAAAAATTATCATGGAAATTTGGTGTCATAGGCACTTTAAGATATACATACATTCAATATAATAGTTCTGTAGATCGGTTGCAAGAGCCATTGCAAGAGCTATCACGAGATTATCTGCTGATGTAACTGGATATTGCGGTAAATTGTGCGACATGGTGCATGGATGGTGAATGCATGTATACAAGGTCATCCAATGACACGTTATTAATGGGATTTTGCAATTGATTCGACACGAATGTAAAACAATTTAAACGAAACAACTTTTAAACATAGTGTTTGTAGGCTTCGATATATCATTTTAATCTACCAATAATCGGCTCATTTAGAATCGCGTTGTACGGCTCTTGTTCACAATGGTCGACGATAACGGCTGCCGCAATATTCAAGCTTGGGAGTGACGTTCAATATAACCACCGTTTCGGGGGTTTTGCCCTATGCCTTCGATACCCGCAGCAGTTCAACCGTTGTGACATTAACAGCAGGCAGACAGAATATGTATTTTAGTACCAAGTTTCATCAACGTTATCAATTAGCAAACGGAAATCATGGTGTCACATGTCTCTTGCACTCTCTCTCTCTCTCTCTCTCTCTCTCTCTCTCTCTCTCTCTCTCTCTCTCTCTCTCTCTCTCTCTCTCTCTCTCTCTCTCTCTCTCTCTCTCTCTCTCTCTCTCTCTCTCTCTCTCTCTCTCTCTCTCTCTCTTTCTCTCTCGTGCAATAAG
Organism: Urechis unicinctus; assembly: GCA_034190875.2. Taxonomy (NCBI): domain Eukaryota; kingdom Metazoa; phylum Annelida; class Polychaeta; order Xenopneusta; family Urechidae; genus Urechis; species Urechis unicinctus. Next base: position 75,241,470 of record CM067350.1, on the reverse strand, counting down.
AATGAGTGTAGAATCTCAATAAAACATCAACTATACCTAGGTAAGTCTCGTTCAATTTCCCATTATTTACGAGATCGCGTGCTGTTATACGCAAAACCGGGTAGCTTGTAATCACCAGTCATCTCCCATGCGGCAATATTGACACAACAAGGTTATTCAGAACTACTTATGTGTCTCTTTGTGCTCCAATTAAGCAGTCGGTTTACCTGGATTAACTGAGGGTTGAGATCATTATCAATGATTTGTTTCTTGAGACTAGATGCACTATATCATTTGATGGCGCCCCCAACGCGTAGCATGGTCGGAATAGAAGACTGGTGGAAATATAATGATGTCTACAAAGCGTTGCATTCATTAAATCACACACATATGACAATATAAAAATTGTCAATTACATTCCAAGGCTGTGGCTGTTAAGTATGCAAATACCATCTCATTTTCATAAACACATTCTTCATCGTGTCTTAGTGGTTATTAGGCATTGAATATATTATGAAGTGGATAGAGATGCTGACATAGTATATCAGAACGCAATGCAGAAGTGCTTTTCCACATAGCACAGTGTATACCGCTTTATATGATAAGATATGTGACCGACGTCAGTATACCTCCTGAATCAAAATATCACATCAATATGGGACGATTATTTTTATTTTTACAAATATGACCAGGCCTAATTAGAGGGGAGAAGATGTAGATTTACCTCTTCATATAAATGACGTGATGATATACAATAATGCTTCTACCTGGATTACATATGAACGGTGGTACTGTGCGAATTACACGTCAATCCCTATTGGTTGTAATTTAACATACGTGATTATGTCCCAGTCAGCTTGTGATCAAGTTATGAATGACGAACAGACAGCTATATAGTGGCACCTTACAACAGGTACGAACAAAACATTTCCAAAACTAATAGGTACATGTCAAACGTACTTTCTGGAAATTGAAAATATATTAGCAATTAAAATGATTCAATATAATGCGGTGAGAAAGATATTCGTTGTTTCAAACAACAACATGTTACACTTGGTTTACTATATAATGCGACCATATACCTGATATCGACGCTTCAGCGCGTTAGATCTATGAGGTAGTGTTGTCAGTTGATAACCATTATGGAGGCTTGTGCATCATTCTTGTTCCCCATGTTTCACCCATTAAACGTGCATAAGTTACCAGTCCACCACCTTTGTTTACGTACAGCTGTGTAGCCCTTATCATTGTGCTCATCAACTGTATAAACAGCCAGGAACTGGAATACTTGTTGTGGATTTTCCGTTTTCAAAGCCATGATCCTGTCTTGAGAACGGGCTAAATATGCATTTTTCTGCCAGTCTAATCTACCATAAAATTTTATGACTAGAATATTATTCTGGTTTCATTTTGTCGACATTGATGAAATTGGATCCGTAAAATGCAATATTAATAGGGTGGTGAATGATGTCCTTCCAACGCTGTTAAGTGCTGAAAGAATTATCGATCAGCATCATTTGACTATATTCAGTACGGACATGATCACAAGTACGGATACTGATTATGACCTATAGCTTTGTCGATATGCCAGAGAAGAAAACCAATCCATAGTTGCGGTGATGAAGACTCTCAGATGGCTGTTAACAGGTTCTGCCTAGATACTTAACATTACTGTCGTGCCAAATGGGCGTTTGAATGCGACAATATTGTGTTGCAGGAGATTTTGAAATTTTCTGAGATATATGAGTTATGTTATAATGAACTGCAATATTGCGTAAACAACGATTCCCAAATGCAGCTCACTGTCCGTAGAGTATATGTTACGCTGAAATTGGGCCGTTAATTAATTGTATTCGCTTTTTACGGTTATGATGATTGTTTAATATAACCGGTGTGAATGTACTGGCCGCAATATGTAAGGTTGTTTCCTGAGGATCAGTGATTCACATGGAAGAGAGGATTTTTTAAGACACTGATCAAATCTCATCATGGGCTTGTAACGCTTGAAGGTAATGCTGATGGAAGATTAGCACCAAAAGTAAGTGGTTTCTATTAACAAAGTATAAATTACATATATGGTCGTTCCAGGTGAATGCAAATGTCTAGCTCAGTTAGGTTCCTATCCGCACTCATTTGCTCCCAAACTATCTATCAACAACTTCAATAAGTTTCCTTCAGGCAGCGCACAAGTTTTCTAGAAGCTGATGACCAAACAAAATGCTCCATGTCTTATCCATACGGCAACCGAAGTTAACTGGCAAGCAAAGATAATGCGCATTTCAATTAAACAAATCGGTTTGTTCGCAAAAAACAAAGCGCATTAGGAATATTGCCTTGCTCTTTTTGAAATGATTGCATGCACTATGAAATAAAGTACAAATTAATGGTAAGCTCTAGTTTCCCAAGCCCCATTTTCCTAACGATTCGTTGCTATATCTGTAAAACACACTTAACCTCCCATACTGATAGCTGTATTTACCATTCAAGACTTAGGTTGTTGCCCTGTAAGATGCGAGAATATAACGACACCCTGGCACCTGAGACACAATGAGTCCCATCTTGCATTATTGCTATCACGCGAGCCGATAGGGCATCAGGAAAACTATTAAGATTCATGAGAAAGTTTTATCCATTCCAGTAGATAACGTAGAATAATCAAACAGGATAGATGAGAAAACCGAGCACAGAACGTCCAATAAATACTTATTCTGGCATATCTGCATGAGAAAACGTTCACGAATTGAGTCTCTGAGGCTGTTGCACAACAACTGTAATTTATTCACCTGGGTCTTGGCTGACGGATGATGACGATCGTTGACGGTAGTAATGTTGATATCAACATGTAAATTAACCAACATTCGGTCTTTATTGGCGTTATCTATAATGATATATTATATTGTAATACTTGCTTGCTACATAACATATAATTAGCTCAGAATACAAACGTCCTCACTCCGGGCAATAGGACGCTTTTGATAATTCAACAAAAAACACTTGATGTAAGTTAAATAGGAGCCATGGCATGATCGATTACGGTTAGATGTTTATGGGTATATTCATTGTGTGAGCAAAGCAGGCCACAATGAAGCTGATTAAGGTAAATCACCCCAATTCCTACTTGCTGATACCGATCGCGCGTAGATGTAAACTAACAGGAAGGAATGCCCTGAAGGGCTGACGTTCGCCATGGATAAGAAGTTCTCTCTGGCATACCATGGTGGGTACTATCTGGGAAGGTGACATCTCATTAGCTGTGGCTTCATTTTTACGCTTCATGTGTACGATGTTATGAATGAACGTTTATACATCTCTACATATATTCCGGTTGGTAAGACCTGCTGTGTTGGCCCGACTAGCTTTCTCTTCCACAAACTGCATAATATTTCAACAATTTCTGATTTCTTGTCGATTACAAGACAGATTAAAACGTTTTAAATATATCAATCGATGCAGCCTATTTTTTGGTGGCTTTTACATTGAATAATTTATCATTTGGAGTCTGTGGCTTATGAATGTAATGTATGGCAGAACACGGAGCAATTTTGTTGGCAGTGGCTAGCCCCGTGATAGATTGACAAAAGCACCGACCTATGGAATGTTAATTTCGGTACGCCGGCTAATTAACGCACAAGTCACCATCATGCCTCACTCACTGCATTGAGACTATTAGGGTTAGGTCTTGCATTTTTAAGCAATGTGGAGGGTCCGCCATGATCATCTCATGAATTTTGCTTTGGTGTCCCGTTCGGCTCTTGCAAACACCACTATTAAATGAGGCAGCAGTATTCACAATGAGTTTTGTCTTAATCAGAATCGATAAGGTATAGAGGATTATAAAAAGACGAAAAATGTGTATTCAGTCAAAATAATTCGATTTTAGACAGCGTACTTTAAGTTTACTAGCATATGACTGGTGAATATCTCAAAAATATCATTAAATGTTTCGATACGTAGTGATTGCTAGCTCTTGCTTGGCTGACACGTGATTGTTGTACTCGACATAACGTACTTAATACGATCTTATGGTCTTGTAATAGTCTATGCCATTATTGGTCTTGATTAATCAGTCAGTGCAACATTAATGATTGCAGTTCGTCCTGAGTAGAAGCGAGCATTTCATGGCCTCCCATATGGTGGCATGGCGGCGTGATTTTATAAGGATGAACGCATGGCGGCGCCAAGATATTAAACGATGATCGGCAGTCATTCAGTACAGCATGCAGGTTATAAGTGCAACGTGTGCATGGATGACCACGATTTCATGCTGTGTTCTTCTTTCTGTATCAACAGCGACACGGATATTTTAGTGTGGTACTGCTGAATTTCAATTAATCTGGAGCCTGATAGATTGCATTATCAAAATATCTTGGGGACTGACATCGCATATCAAGGGGCAATATTTACGCTATAAACAAAGGCGTAATGTTCATACAATTTATGTAATGCATGCTGAATTAAGATGGAGCCGCAGGATCCCATTATCTGTCCATTCATACAAGTATTATTTGCAATGAATGTGAGAATTGCTTCCCTGCAGAAGTCGTTCAATCTGCAACAAGCAGAATATTCAATGGGCGTATCCCTAGGTATGTGATAATTTCCTTATATAACAAGTTTGCTCTTCCACGTGTAGTGCTATGAATAATGGAGTTTGCTTAAACGCCGTTGCTGTTAAGATAATGTATTATATCATGGCAGCCATCGTATGCTCTTAGTTATATATGACTTCTACGTCATTATTTTTTTCAACACGATCAAATAAATGCAACCTTAAAACCTGCTAAAATGCGGCTCGAAATTGCTATTTATAGGCAGACCGGAAAGCTCTTGTGGTCAACCTACGATTTAGTCAATATGGTTGTGAAGGGTTTGTATATGTGTTACGAAGTATGTGACGTTTGGTCATTCACAATTTATTACAAGTATTTTCATGTTTGTAAATGTCATTCCAAATAGCAGCATGCAACGAACTGAACCAAAAAAATTTTCCCTCTACCTGCAAGAGATATATACGATTGCAGTTGAGTGAATTGTGAAATATTGAGCAGCCGTACTCCCACCATTCCGTTCGTGTGTCAGCGTCGTTTCTGTCGTTTATCATCATTTCAGCATCGTTGCGAATGAACATCTGCACTTCAGGCAACTCCCTTCATCGTTAATCAAGATAATGTTGATGTCGGGTCAATGGTTGGACCCTTCTAGGTCGGGTCGTGACAGACCTCAAAGGCAGCTACCGCAAATAATATGAAGATGAAAATAAATTGGTGTCAGTTTGGTGTGTCTTTAACAGGAAATACCCGATTTTAAACACATAGTTAACAGATTCTTGCCACAAACAATTGACCAGTAAATATGATAAAAACAATGAGATTTTCTTCAATCATTTTGTGATGGTTAAAATGATTTATATATTTTTATATATACTAATACATTTATACATATATATTTATTCATATATCTAAATATATATATATATATATATATAGATATATTCATATATACATATATATACATATATTTACATAATATATATATATATATATATACATATATATTTATATAGATATATAAATATATACAAATATTTACATATAGATATATATATATGTATGATTTAACATATTTATATATATGTGTATATATATATATATATTATATAGATATTTATACATATATGTATATATATGTATATATTATATATATATATATTTATTTATATATAGAAATATATATATATATATATATATATATAAATATACACATATGTTTACATATAGATATATATATATGTATGAATTGACATATTTATATAATATATATATATATATATATATATACATATATATATATATATGAATATTGATATATATATATAAATATATATATATATATGTATGTATATATATATATATATATATATATATATATATATATATATATATATATATATATATATATATATATATATATATATATATTGTTTTGTATGTAAACGTTCAGCGTGTCCGTTGAGCTAATATGTTGTTATCATATCAATGTTACTAATGTCCATAAAACATTCGGCTTATCGTCCATTTTTATGAACCAAACAATTTTTTTTCAAATTTTCCTGAGCCAATGTTGAGATTCGTTAATGAAGCTAAACAATTAGACATGGCTTATTGCCTGATGCTTTTAGATAAGTCTTCCCGGTATGTCATATCCTGTTTGTAAGTGAACCGCGTTGACATATATATCAGAGGTGAGAAATTTTCTCTATTATTTCTTGAAACATCACTGTCCTATATCAAGCCGAGCCTGACGTGAGGGCTGCATCAAAAACCCCTCGCAAAGTTTATGACTGGCTTCACTCACACAGGCGTCTATGATGCTACCATCAAAAGGAACTAGTTTATATATTTGTATAAAATAATCTGGGCTATCGCTATCCTAGGGCAAGGATAGAATGACGACGAAACATCGCTATGCTGGGGCAAGGATAGAATGACGACGAAACATCGCTATGCTGGGGCAAGGATAGAATGACGACGAAATATCGCTATCCCGGGGAAAGGATAGAACGATGACGAAATATTGTTACCCTGAAGAAAGAATGGAGTGACGACGAACTATCGCTGTCCTAGGGCAAGGATAGAATGACGACGAAAAATCGCTAACCTGGGGCAGGATAGTGTGACGACGAAATATCGCTATCCTATGGCAAGGATAAAATCACGACGAAATATCGCTATCCTGGGGCAGACTAGTGTGACGGCGAAATATTGCTATCCTATGGCAAGGATAAAATCACGACGAAATATCGCTAACCTGGGGCAGGATAGTGTGACGACGAAATATCGCTATCCTATGGCAAGGATAGAATGACGACGAATTATCGCTATCGTGGGGCAGGATAGTGTGACGGCGACATATCGCTATCCTAAGGCAAGGATGGAATGACGACGAAATATCCCTAACCTGGGGCAGGATAGTGGTCTTTATTACCAACCTGCCATCGATGTAGGAAACTTTAAGCAAAACACATTTAGTATGCTTCAATATATTCCAACTTTGCGGTCCAGTTTCAAACATCAGCAGAGAAGGTAACGTATATTACAGCAGTTTCGTCAAACCGTAAGCATGTACAATTGTATGACGCAACGTGATCCACTTGTTTGTGCACTGACACAATATAACGTGACACCTTTGGATCTTTGTGAGGCTTTGTTACTTGCATATGATTATGCACCAGATGATCCAAGCAGATGCAACTACGATACTCCCCACCCCCACACAGAAGTTCCTGATTATAATAAGGTAAGAATCACCTTGATTAAAACCACCGCTACCATTGCCGTCAACAACGCCAATCACCATTGTCACCATCATCATCATCATCCTTATCATCATCCTCATCATCATCATCATCATTATCATCATCACCATCATCACATCATTATTATTATCATCATCATCACTGTCGTCATCGCTAGGATCATTTTGCTGTCCACGCATCATCACTATCGCATATAACCCTCTCCCTTATCGTTAAACATGGAGTGGTGACGTTGATTAGGCTGTCAAAGGTTTGTCAATTATGTGGTTCATTGGGGGCAGGTCTGTGGAGTTTTGCATTATTCGCTTTTACCAAAGCATTTGATGTAGACTCAAACTTTTAACAACTAGTTCACACGTAAACTAGTGGTTTACACGTAAAATTACTAGTTTACGCTTAGCATTACCATCTTCATTGTTCCCTACAAGAGGTATACTAAAGTTACAAGAGGCATCTAATGGTGACATGCGAAACACAACCAGTGCATGCTCTGGTGGTAACCGCCAGATGATTTTTATGTTAGATTTACCTCCAAACTACAACGTCAATTAATAGAGGTCATAATCAGGCTAATTAGCATGCAACTAAACGTGTTTCCGGGGAATTAATTCATATAAGAAAATTATTTAATGAAGAGGAGAATATCGATGGGTTTGTATTTTCCTCAAGGAGTACGACTTTTGACTGGTGGTAGTCATGTACCCTGACAAAAGCTGAGGCAAGGACAGACAAAAGAAGAAATTATCTTGATGAAGTGAGCTGTGCCCTTATGGAAATACTTGGTACATAACCTTTATAACGAACAGTCACTTCTGTATTTCCAATGAATAAGTTTTACATGATGGTTTATATACAGCCGTATTAACTAACGGCGCATATGAAGCAAATGGTACTTGTCAGTGACCCCCTTTTATTTGCTAGCCATATTTCATATATATATATATATATATATATATATATATATATATATATATATATATATATATATATATATATATATATATATATATATATATATATATATATATATATATATATATATATATATGAATATTACCAATCTTATTGCATTCTATCATTATCTGTCGATCTGACAAACATTTTTAACCTTCAACCTATCACTGAATGTATCAACTTTTATCTTAACCTTTGTGCGCTGAAGCTTCGCACTCTACTTCTTAGACAACGTCTTGGAATATTTATTTGTATCATTTGTTGGCAATAGCAGTTGAATGGGATATATATTGCGGCAAGCGAATAACACAAGCAGTCATATCCATAACTTCCGTGCCCAAGTGGTCCATGTAATTCGGCGTAAAGCCTGCACCTGACGCGTCCGCAAAAACTAGGTAGTCTTTGAAAACATAATGAAAGATCGGTTTTTAAGAAATGGTTGCGTGACCAAAATATCTGCCGACTGCTGTGTAGTAGATTCCGAAAGATCTTTACCGTTCTTATGTAGATACTCTGGCCTAGCGCTAACAAGAGGGCGTTAATGGGTCACAAATGTGGTATTTGGCTTTTAACAAAAGGTCAAGTGGGTTTCATCTGATGACTAAGAAATATGGCAACCTTCGTATAATTGATAAATTGCACCATAAGCCTGCATATGCTGTGTTACTAAACGAATTACCATTTAGCTACTTGGCCGAGGTTCTAGACGCAATTGCTTGTACATGATATAGCGTAAAATGAGTTGTTTACGCTTACGATGGCAAGTGTGCGTATTAACTACTGGTTTAACAGTTAAGTACCAGGTAACGCTCAAACTAGTCGTTTTAATGCTTCAACTAGTTTTTACGCGTGAGCTAGTCCTTTTACGTGTAAACTAATCTTTTCCGAGTGGGCGCCGTTTGCGTCCCTATTCAACATATATCGTCTCGTAGTCGGCCTCTGGTTAAGAATAAACAATGTAAGAGACAGGCGCACATTAACGTTCGAGAATAAACGATAGTTTTTTGCGCACATTCTCAAAATAGTCAAGCACATTGCTTATGCGACACGGTTGGATTCTCCAAAATAGTCAATATACTGTTTTTTTTTCCTAAAGCACGGATCTGCTTGACCAGAGTTGATCCCAGTGACCACCCTCCTGGCCTCTTTTGCTTAGCGTACCGTATCAACTCATGATTGAGACCTTCTAATTAGCTTAGACTAAGGGTCCTAGCCAAAATAGAAATATTGTAAAACTACAACGACGTAGGGAACTACTTAGTTGGTAATGCTAAGCGTAAACTAGTCATTTTTTGTGTAAACCACTAGTTTCTTGTGTGAACTAGTTGTTAAAAGTTTGAGTCTACATCAAATGCTTTGGTAAAAGCCAATAATGCAATACTCCATAGACCATATCCTGCCCCCAATGAACCACATCATCGACAAACCTTTGACAGCCTAATCGACATCACCATCTATAATAAAGGTGAGGGTTATAATGGCCACTATAGTGATGGTGTGTGGACGGCAAAAATGATCCTAGTGATCACGACGGTGATGATGAGGATGCTTTTGATGCTTATGATAATGATGATGGTAATAATTATTATGATGATTTTATGATGATGATGATGATTATGATGATGATGATGATGATGATGATGATGATGATGATGATGATGATGATGATGATGATGATGATGATGATGATGATGATGATGACAATGGTGAAGGAAACGGTGGCCTTGTTGACGGCAATGGTAGTGGTGGTTTTAATCAAGGTGATTTTTACCTTAATATAATCAGGAACTTTTGTGTGGGGGTTGGGGAATATCGTAGTTGCATCTGCTGTAATATACGTTATTCTCTCTGCTGATGTTTGAAACTGGACCGCAAAGTTGGAATAAATAAAGCATTCTATATGTGTTTTTCCTACATCGACGGCAGGTTAGTAACTAAGACCGCATGAAGTGGGTTATCATACGCACAAGCCATATGTTTAAAATCCCGATGCTTTAAATTGTTAATGCATTACTAATGTGATGAGAGTGCAGTATATATTAAGCATAGAGGTATCCTTACAACTAAATGTCATTTATGAAATAAGTCTCCAGTTGAATCCCATTCGACCATTAGGTGCAAAGTACATTTCGCTCAAAACTCGCAAATATACTGTATATTTTACCAACCGGCTGATTATTTCGAGTCTCAGCACAATATATTTACAGCCCACTTTATTTTGTAGCCCTTTTTATGATGAAAGCCTATGTTTTTGATTGTTTTATTCCCTCTCTTGTTACCCGTTGCCTATGTTGCAAGAATAATAGGGAGATTGTTTGGTCACACGACCTCCTTCCAGAACACTATATTTTATCATATGTTTGTACTGACTGCTTGTGTTACTGGCTCGATATAATGTACATCAAATCCACCTCTTATAGACGAACAACGATTTGAATCAATATTCAAAGTAGAGTGTATTGCCAAAGACGGTGTCTCAGATGTGGCACTTACTATAGTGAGTGACAATGCAAGGATTTAGTCAAAAGCTGAAAAAGTGACGAATGACTACGTAGTTGAATTCAATTTTGTGATGGGAGCAACATATGTCTGGCAGAGAGACAAAATGATTATAGAATACAATACTTTGGATCGAATCCATGCTTACTTAGTAATTCCATCAGGGTACAACTCTCTTCGATATTTCGTCGTTATTTTATCCATGCCCCAGGATAATGATATTTCGTCGTCATTCTATCCTTTCCCCAGGATAGGAATATATCGTCGTCACTCTATCCTTTCCCCAGGATAACAATATTTCGTCGTCACTCTATCCTTTCCCCAGGATAGCGATATTTCGTCGTCACTCTATCCTTGTCATAGGACAGCGATATTTTGTCGTCACCCTATACTTGCAATAGGACAGCGATATTTCGTCGTCACCCTATCCTTACCCCATGATAAGGAGCAGTCCATTCATGCGCTTATTCGTTGCAGATGAGACAAGAGGAAATGCAGTCTGCAGGTTAATGTTTGCAATCTTACAGAAGTACTAAAAATGGTGTCGCTACTTAGTTAGATATTGTAGGATTTGTAGACATCGCGTAGTCATAAGCTGACATACGGACAAATGTTGCTAACAAATGGGCTTCTTAAACAATTCATTTGCAACATACTGAATGTATTATTCTTTCTTTCATTGCACAGATTATTTTGTACAAGTTTATAAGTTAGTTGGTTTTGATGGTTCGCTTCATCGTGAGCTTTCAATGATTCTGGAGCCTAAAAACGGAAAATGTGTTGCGCGAAAATAGCTAGCATCATAGACGCCTGTGTGAGTGAAGCCAGTCATAAACGTAGCGAGGGGTTTTTGATGCAGCCCTCACGCCCGGCTCGGCATGATAAAGGACAGTGATGTTCTTAGAAAACGTAAAAAAATAATAGAAAGAAAATTTCTCACCTCTGATATACATGTCAACGCGGTCATAAAACACGTGGCACTGGCATGTGTGAGTTCACCTACAAAAAGGATATGACATACCGGAACTGACTTATATAAAAGCATCAGGCAATAAGCCATATCTAAATATATAGCTTCATTAACGAATCTCAACATTGGTATACTTCGAGACGTTTAGCTACTTGCATTAGTTCAGCTAGCAACCCATTTCAGTTTAGCAGCAGGTCACAATTATTGCTGTTGATTTATACTTATCCTTTTATCGGGATACGATAGCAGGCATCACATCGAAGTGCTAATGTCATTTGAATGGGATCGATTGTGCATTGCATGGATATCTACAACATACGATACCCATTACACCAGCAAAAATGCTCACTTTGATATATGAAGTTCAAAACAATATTTGGATTCATTTGTTACAGTTCAAGCTATTGTAAAAAGCCGCACTGCGCCATTACACAATACACTTTGAGTGACCCCTAGTGGTGGCTTTTGATTGAAGTAGTGCACACACATTTGATTACACAGCGCAGTTGCATTTATAAAAAAGATAAGCCAGATTCATTTTGGGGCCGCCATCTCTGAAAGCATTCATCAACATGAAGATATTCGAATGTATTGACATAGACTGCAAGTGCAATAATTAACCAATCAACTTGCCACAATGGCCCCATCGATCCTCGCCCATTGCACACCCACCACCTCTGACTTGATCTGAATGAAACCGCTGACAATGATAGATTAAAGAGAATATGGCCTCGTAAAAGATGAGGTGGTGGTGGAGAGCGTCGTAAGATGGATGATGTACCTCCATGTTCAGGCCGGGGGAGGGAACAGGGCGGGGGAGGGCAGCCAATTGCGAATGGGGTGGAACCACATTTTGTTAACATCAGATGTACCAGTCCGCGAGATCGCATTCCAGTATGACTCTAACCACGATCGTCATCAGCTGCTGTTACAGTCCTTTTAATCCTGTGCGCATTTGTGACTCAGAAATATTCATTGCCCCACTCATCACCTGAGAATGGTCTTTGCATTATTGTCAGACCTGGAGCGCAGTATCATTAAATCAACAAAGGATACCTAATTCACGGAATCAGTGGTAACCAAAGCGTCTTTCAAAATTTGTCTTTAAGGCTTCGAAGACGTGTTGCGAATGATGATTGAGTATATATAATATATATATATATATATATATATATATATATATAGATATATATATATATATAGATATATATATATACATACATACATACATATATATATATATATATATATATATATATATATATATATAGATATATATATATATATATATATATATATATATATATATATATATATATATATATATATATATATATATATATAGGTTGAATAAGCTTAATGACTGCATTTACTGTTGAAGATCTATTGCACCTTATATAATAGGCACCAAGCCCTTTGGGCAAAATTGCTGATTATGTGATATTGACTTCGGAACAGTGGCTTGCTAGCAATCGATACTTTGGCTATGATTAGCTTACCTGATTGAACCAGGAAGATCAGGACATTATCGTTCCCATTCCAGGTTAGAGCTGTTACTTCTTTGCATGCAATAAGCTTTTCTGGCAGCATCCTATCAACTGACCCGAGTCTTCTAATCAGGTGGCATTGCAGCCTTGACTATATATAATCAACGCCATGTCTACCGCAGTTTATACGGTCCTAAATGATCAACACTGAAGTACATCCGAACAAACATTTTGTGTTTTAACTTCATACATGGGATCATATAAAACACCATCGCTTCCGGTCGAGTCTGCCCTTCAAAGGGCATCGGTTGCATGAAAATCACAGAAGATTTGGTACCGGGTAGCGTCGTTGTCCGTATTTATATCCATGACTTTCCGCATTACACGCGGCCATTGACATTGAATGGGAAACTTAATTGTTACATCATAATCAGTAGGACATTGCACAAACCTTTTGTGATGCTTAGCTAACGATTTGTCGTAGCATCGCAAATATCATCGGGATGTCTGTCGCAATAATCGAGACAAAAGAACTCCCAGCCGTACAATTCCGTTGTAACTTTAGCAGAATGCGCTGTTCATATGTTTATCTATAAAGATGCGTAAGTGCATAAATCCTACCAATAGGCATGCGTGTTCGGTCTTGGGTTTGCAACCTGTATTGTGGCCATTACACCTAACGGACACTGTCCAAGCATTTTGATCGCCGTATCGCATCACAGTTACATTATTATCGTTTTGTTGACCGCCATGTATTACCAAAATATTTCTACAATGTATGTCAATACAATTCATCAGTTCTATTAAGAGGGAGTTAGCTCTAAAATTCAATTCGCATATGTCATCATTGCAAACTGTCTTTTGTTTGTGATACTTGAAGCATTGACGACATATCATGTCTCGACGGTGCCTGTACAGTTACATCATTCCATCATATGAGTGTCACAGTGTGGCGATTGCTTATTGTACATCTGCATGCACTTTACACTCTTAACCCAATCTAGTCAAAATGACTAGCTAACCTGGTCACCCAGCTATCGAAGTTAGTCAAACTCTGTAACGACTAATCACATGGTCAAATCGACTTAGCAACATAGTCACAATGACTAGCAAGGCTGGTCAGGTGTTATTTGACTAGTTACCTAGTCAATTTGACCACCCCCTGAGAGCGTTATCTTCTCTTTGTTGGGAGACCGCGATGCGCGGATCACACGGGTTGGTTACATAACCACAGATGCGCGCCGCGGCATACCGGAAGCTTGACCTTTGCGGCGGTTCTTTAACCAGTTGCTGAAGGAAATTGGAAATCTTCAGTTGAAATTTTCTGACAATCGCCTCCATACTATTAGGTGAGAATATTAAATAGTTTTCTGTATTTTTGTATGTATTGTCGTGTACCATTGCTGGTATCAGTACTAATGAGTGCTTAGCTTCAACCATAAGTCTACTATGTGTTTTAGAATGTCGCAACGCAGGACGACACCAGCAATAACATCTGTTGGAGAAGCTGTGGATGTAACAGAGGTCATGGCCATGGGCATGCTGATGGCCGCCCTTTCTGTGTTTATGTGCCTTACCACCTATCGACCAAAAAGACGTTTCGTTATGTACAGAAGGTGATGCTGGTCGTTGATGATGAGGCTAAAGACCTAGTTGATTTGAAGCTTCTTTGTGTCAGGCCTAGTATTAACAAGGCATGCATGTAAGTGTTTATATACAATAAAGTCTACTTGTTTTGCATATTATGTTGTCTGACTTGTTTTTACACTGGTTCTTACACTGGTTCGACCTTTGATCATAGTCAAACTGACCTTCATTCATAGTCAAACTGACCAAATCTTCTAGTCGGTCTAAGTACAATAGTCATTACTACTTACGCTATAGTCAATGTGACTAATGAGATAGTCATAGTGACTAATAGATTAGTCATATTGACCACTCTTTACTTGACTAGGTAGATTAGTCATTTTGACTAATCAATATTTGACTAACTGCATTAGTCAAATTGACTAACACATTAGTCGTTTGGTGGACAGTCAATATGACTAGCCAAGTTAGTCAAGTTGACTAGATTACATTAAGAGTGTAGTATACCGAAGAGAATCCACATGAAATATTCAGTAGTTACATTGCAGAATTGCTGGGATGGAAATCTTGGATATACGTGAGTGATGTCATATAAATAAGAAGCACGTCTTAGTTACACGACAAAGGAATTGCTGATACAAAAGCGCTTCTCCGTGAACTATTGTTCTCCCGCCTAGTAAGTACAATAGATAGGCTTGACTGGGGCACATTTAGTGATGCATGAGCGCCGTTATGGGGAGCTCCGTGAACTAACATCTAGCTGTCTGAGCGTGTAAAGCACCGCGTCAATTATACTAAATATACATCAGTGTTGCTAGCATGAAATTGCGAATGGGTACTTACTTGACCACTCATAAGCCACTCATCCGGATATTTGTGAGAACAATGTTCGGCGGCTTATTTCAACAGCCGAAATAATCTATGTTTTTGTTCTCCCAATACTTTGTCATTTTAGTAACTATACAAAAAAGGAAGCAAATATAAAACTCTGACCTGACTCCAGACACAAAATGCACCTCTAAGAGGGGATAAAATATTAGTTTTCGATTCCACTCTCAGTAAAAAGAATTGCGGCGACAGCGTTTGATGTTTATGATCGTGATGCTTCCACAGCGCCCATGGTAAACTTGGTATTAACTATTAAGCCATATCAGATGGTGAAACGTGGAGGGACTTCTACAGAGTATAAGGTTGGTCATAACACTAGTCTGACATAACGAAATGCGCTTTTAGGACCGCTTTCTTTCCAATACCAGCTGTAGTGTCAATTATTGATGGTCATTATCCATGCATGTCCCTTGGCTATAATAAAGTATGGTTGAACTCATACATAAATATTATGGTCTTCAGGACTTCATAGCTCAGTAACGGGAATAAGAGTGGCGAGGACGGGATTAGGTGGGGTGATTATCCCTTTGGGGCTATAATAACTGACAATAGGGCCGTTCAACGCTCGTTCATTGACTCATTAGTAATGTTGGGACCCAGAGGACACCAGTTTTAGTAGTGCTGATTACATATGCAGAGCAAATCGCTTGGTGAGATGATCAAGTGCATGGGTAAAGGTTATTAATGCAATAAATGATGATGCGTGCAGAGGTGAGCGTTTAGAATGATAACGAGTAGGGTGATTGACAAACATGGCCGTCCATATAGATGCACCAGCTTGACGCTCGGCGAAATGTCATTATATGATCTCATGAATATGGTGCTTTAATGGTAGACAAAATATATTAGGGTGGCTGTGGCTCCTAGGTGCGTTTTATCAAAATATTTGTAATCGTAGGTACCTATTAGTTATATCTGCTGACACTTGAACCGACATAATGGTCTTGTATAATGTCGTCAGTCTCAAGTGATCTCAATTACTATACGGTTTATAGTTTATATTGTAAATTATAGCATGCCATCCTCCTCTCAGCCAATCAGAGCTCGAGAAAATGCTCGGTTTGTTACCATATCGCCTCAAGCTCGCAGCTAGCCGTGCGATAACTGCGACGTGTCGCAATATCACACAGCTGCCTCCGGATTTGAGAAGGTTCCCCACATAGCACAGCAGCTCTAACAAGGCAACACCATCCGGGTACTTAGTATCAGGCACGCCTTGCATGTGTTATAACGGGGTTTTCTCAAGAGTCACTTGCTTGCCAGCTTTTAATGTGGTTGCATGTCGCTCATCCGGAAGTCACGGTATTATCCTATCTCTCAGGAATCTAGCTCAGTCTAACACATGCAAAGACGCTAGAGCGTTACCAGGACTAACGAAAGACAAACTCGTCAAGGAAGGCGGTGAAGCTCTGATTGCCAAATTTGTCTCACACAAAAACTTTATCGCAGGATATTCTATCTCACCTATTGTAATATCTGCAAAGCCAGACAACACCGCTAGGTTGCCCGGTCTAAGGGACGGCAAATTCGGCAGGGATCAAGCACAGAAACACTGACAAAATTGTGTCGTGGATAAAATTTAAAAAGAAGCATTGAAAGTCCATTCCAAAATTAAGATCTATATGAAACAGTAGATATACATAACAAAGAACACAAATGGGTATACAATTGATGTAGTCGAACATTGCAAGAAACACTACTCCCTGAAATTGGATTTCGTAACGTTATCCACACAACTTATTCTTCGTGATCTTGATCTTTTAATAAATATGGATGCTTATGATTCAGCATAAGAGTGTACATAACAAGCAGCGTATGTGACAAACGACTAACCCATGGATTGTAGCGATTGAAGCCAACTTTTTGAATAGTTTTCTGCAGCGGCTGTGACGTTTTAATAGGTCTCTCGTTCGACACAAGTCCTTAATGCTGGTAGTTTTTATGCAGATTGAAAAACAATACTCTTCGGAGATGGATCGATCTCGTCCTCGTGTTTCCCCCCCCCCCCCATATCACTCTCTTGACCATGCAATAACTAACATATTATGTATATGGCATTCTCCCATACACAGAATCCATTTTATTAGGTATTGCGCTCTACCTAGGAAAAATCAATCAAGTACAAATATTGTCACAAATGAAAATATATCAAGGAGGTTGTAATTTCATGACGTGCATATATAGAACCGCAGTAGATATCCTAGTATCATTCAAACCCTGGCGACAACTACAGGTGTTCTGCTCCTTCGCCGCGCTTCCAGGTAGCAGTAGAGTCTACTGTTCGTACAATACATGAAAAAAGCTCACTGATGCCACGGCCAAGTAATTCCCTAGAGACATCAGCATTTGGATGGCTATTTGTGAAGCTCAGTGAAGTTTCTTCGGAAATAATGCATGCAGTTATTGATGGTCAAGTTAACTAATTCCAGATTGGGTTATAGCCTAGCCACATTTTTGTCGAATGTCTGCGTGAATTTTTTCAAACTTTATGTCTTTCAACAGTAAACAGGATTATTTTTATAGCTATGGCGGCTCTTAATGCTGACAATACTTCATCTGTAGTGTTCATAGCTGTCTTTACCAATCCAAACCTTGGCTGTTGACTAGAACAATGCACGGATAGTAGGCTGAATGTTGCATTATGACTCGTCAAATGAGTAGATATGGCTTCAGAAAATCCTTTTATTATCAGGAGAGACATTCGTCCATCATGATAATTGGAAGTAACGAATATATAGAACAACCTCATAAGACGCGTCCACCGAATACTTAATTGGGCATACTCATACGTAGAGATTGCTCGCAAATCCACCGCAGAAGGTAGATAATTGGAAAATTTATCTCCTTCCAAGTCTGTTTCACTGTGACTAAATATTTCATCAGTGATATTTACACATTCCATTGGCACATCGTCCTTGATGGGCTATCAATGTCGCGGAATGGAAACAAATAAAGTATATTGCTAGTTTTCAGCTTGTAATCTATTCCTGCTGTACACTATGTAAGGAATCAAATCACAAGTGGGGAAATGGCACAAAAATTAACACATCTGATAGGCTACAATTTAAACACATAATGGCGCTATATTTTTTTCACAGTTTCTGCATGGAAAGCCGAAGTTCACCATGTCCTCACTCCCTTGTGATTTGATTCCTTACATAAAAAAACATGAAATTGTACTATGCGATCTTAGGCGCTTACCAAAACACTAATTTGTTTACAGCAGGATATATTTCACAGAAGTTTGTAATTGAATTAAGCTAAAACGTTGTGTAAATTTCTTAACAATAATCCCCGGATTTGGGATCCTAATTTTTCACATTTTCGATGACCTTGACTTTAGTTTGAGGTCAAGGTAAAGAAAAGAGTCTGGGTTGTGTGCAACATTGTTGCCGACCTTTTGAAATTTGTTTGAAATTTCAATAAAAATTTCGATCTGAAAAGCCTGCTAAAAAGATTACAAACAAACCCACAAACAGGAATAATTAAGGTAACTAATTGATCGATACCGACGTAAGTTACCTCGTAGTCGGTTTTGGTCACTTTGCGTTAAATACAAAGTAAGTAATGAGAAATAGAATACGTTTGGCTATTAACGGATGTTTTGCGGGAAAAGCCTTTA
>CM067350.1:75179669-75217169 GCA_034190875.2 Urechis unicinctus | reverse complement strand
TATGTGCCCATTCAGACATTGGCTGTTTTTCTACCCTTCTGTATTCGCTTGTGAGGGAGAGCAACCTCTAGCCCAAACACCATCCTCTATAACCCTTCACCATTACCACTTCTCCTCAGCCACTCGTTTGCTCAACGCGCGTGATCTCATATAGCGGCGATTTGCATAACGCTCCTTATTAATAAATAATGCTAACGGATCCCGTTAGCAGGTTGCTTAGCCTGATCTCGTTAGCAGGTTGGGTTCACCAATCCGATCCTGTTATCATGTAGCTGATCCTTTTAAAATGACGCGTTCCACAACCTGATCCTGTTAGAATGACGCGTTCCACAACCTGACCCTGTTAGAATGACGCGTTCCACAAACTGATCCTGTTAGAATGACGCGTTTCACAATATGATCCTGTTAGAATGACGCGTTCCACAAGCTGACCTGTTAAAATGACGCGTTCCACAACCTGATCCTGTTAGAATGACGCGTTCCAAAACTTGGACCGTGCTAGCAGCACTGAGGTATATTGAGTATTATTGACACGGTGCTTTACATGCTCAGACAGCTAGATGTTAGTTCACGGAGTTCCCCATAACGGCGCTCATGCATCACTAAATGTGCCCCCACCAAGCGTATCTATTGCACTTACTAGGAGGGAGAACAATAGCTCACGGAGAAGCGCTTTTGCGTCAGCAATTCCTTTGTCGTGTAACTAAAACGTGCATCTTTTTTATATGGCATCACTCACGTATATCCAAGATTTCCATCCCAGCAATTCTGCAATGTAACTACTGAATATTTCATGTGGATTCTCTTCGGTATACTAAAGTGCATGCAGATGTACAATAAGCAATAGCCACACTGTGACACTCATATGATGGAATGATGTAACTGTACAGGCACCGTCGAGACATGATATGTCGTCAATGCTTCAAATTTCATAACATTTCTTCAAGTATCACAAACAAAAGACAGTTAGCAATGATGACATTTTGCAGGGCAGACTCGACCGGAAGCGAAGGCGTTTGATATGATCCCATGTATGAAGTTAAAACACAAAATGTTTGTTCGGATATACTTCAGTGTTGATCATTTAGGACCGTATAAACTGCGGTAGACATGGCATTGATTATATATAGTCAAGGCTGCAATGCCACCTGATTAGGAGACTCGGTTCAGTTGATTGGATGCTGCCAGAAAAGCTTATTGCATGCAAAGAAGTAACAACTCTAACCTGGAATGGGAACGATAATGTCCTGATCTTCCTGGTTCAATTAGGTAAGCCAAAGTATCGATTGCTAGCAAGCGACTGTTCCGAAGTCAATATCACATAATCAGCAATTTCACCCAGAAGTAATAGACCTTCAACAGTAAATGCAGCCATTAAGCTTATCCAACCTCATATATATATATATATATATATATATAGATATATATATATATATATATATATATATATATATATATATATATATATATATATATATATATATATATATATATATATATATATATATATATATATATATATATATATATATATATATATATATGTATCTTTCTCCCCCGTCAGTGCGTAACATCCCTCCAAGCCTGGCTACGCCCCTTATTTGCATGGTGTCATATGCCATTTTCAAGGTGGATACGGCCTCTGTGTTAGCTAGTTGATATATATATATATATATATATATATATATATATATATATATATATATATATATATATATATATATATATATATATATATATATATATATATATATATATATATATATATATATATATATATATATATATATATATATATATATATATATATATATATGCACATATTTACAAGCAGAGAAAATGACCTTTCAACTCGCACATCTCGATTAAGTCGCTTGAAGCCTAGAAAGCTTAAACATGCTTGGCTAT
Source organism: Urechis unicinctus (assembly GCA_034190875.2). NCBI lineage: Eukaryota > Metazoa > Annelida > Polychaeta > Xenopneusta > Urechidae > Urechis > Urechis unicinctus. The sequence continues at coordinate 75,215,261 of CM067350.1, read as the reverse complement.
TGTCGAATGACTGTGTCATTTATAAGGAAAAAGGTTCGATTGTCCATGAGCCCTGTTTCCCTAAAGTATCATAGGACCGCTTGAGTTATAATGACGGATGAACATTCCTTATGATGAGTGTCCATCACAGTTATTGGCATTCTATACCTCGGTGGTTAACAAGTAAGTGACAGTGAAACACTTATGAACAATGGGTTTAATTTTGTATTATGGCTCGTAGGCGAGTAGTTATTGCGCCAGGGAGGCTATTTATTTTCATGAGAGGCTTTCGTCCATAACAATACATGGAATTAACGAAGAGATCGAAAAACCAGATAAGACACGTCCATCGAATACTTATTTGGGCATACTTAGAGATATAAATATGAAAACGTTACCCGTAGTTGAATAATGTTGCATGAAAACACGTATGTACGTATGTATGTATGTATGTATGTATGTATGTATGTATGTATGTATGTATGTATGTATGTATGTATGTATGTATGTATGTATGTATGTATGTATGTATGTATGTATGTATGTATGTATGTATGTATGTATGTATGTATGTATGTATGTATGTATGCATGTATGCATGTATGTATGTATGTATGAGTAGTATATAGACGTGCCCCTACTTACCTCGTTTTTGACGTCGAACGCTGGACGAAGTCGATTGCGCAATATATTTTTCGCTGACGATCGCTTGCGGATTCGGTGCGGTATTTTGATGACCTCATTCTATTTTTGGAAAGTGATTTCACCATCTGTTCCGTTATTTTCCGTCCTTGAAATCTTTGCGACCTTGGTGACCTCATGGAGGGGCGCTATTTTGGATGAGGTCATTCTATTTTTGGAAAGTGATTTCATAATTTTCGTCGGATATGTCGTCATAGTTTGCTGAGATAAGCTAAGTGATGGGATAGAGGGTGTATATAAAACGGGAGAGTGTCTCAGTTCTGCGTTCAGTTATAATCATGGCTGGGAAACGGATGAGCGACGCGGACTTGTTAAAAGCGGTAGAACAAATTGAAATGGAGGAAGTGAAACCACTATACACAGGATACTTTGCACAGTATTCGATAGTGGTTTGGAATAAAGATGTAGTGTTTTTGAAAAACAATTTCAAGAAATGTCACATAGAGTTTGGGATGCACTGTGTATTGGACTGTGGTTACGAAATAGCTGCTGTCACAGAAACAATGAAACAGTTAGAAGCGGGAGAGGAGAGTCGTGTCGAGGTCTCTATTGGTGCAGACGTGACGATGAGTGTTCGATACCCGATCCCTATGGTGCTGATAAAGAAGGGCCAGGTGACAATGGAAATGGACAGTTACTCGTGGTATATGTTTGTAGAAGCGTGGGAGGAGTTGAAACAACTCTACGGAACCCACGTGATGAGAGCAAAATTAATGGAGGAATATCTGATGGTGGTATACACAGACACGCTTGTCGATTTAATCGAAGCTCTAATACCAGAAAAATGCCATGGCTGTCAGATCGACCACCCGAGTCAGCGACAGCATAATCTTTTTTTGATGGCCGAACCTGAAGAACAAGTTCGGATGTGTATGACGGATGCTCTCGAGCGTGTTGACGAACACTATGTATCAAGTTTATGGGAATTAAGTATAGGTTTAATTGACCCCTGCCCCTCGTGGATGGAACGTAGCAAATGGTTGTGTGTCGACTATAGGAAATATTGGTTGGAGTCGGTGAAATCAGATATTGAAATACGTGTAATTAACAGATTGTGTAATAAATGAGTGAAAATACAGGCCTGTGTTTGTTTCTTTTAATTATTATTTGGAATGTATGTTATAAAGAGTTCAAATTTGTTGGGTGGTCATTTATGGCTAAGATAGTCAGAGAGTAACATCACCATGACGGATGCGTATAGCAGGTGGTCTGTTTTAAAAGACAAGTTACAGATGCATGCACAACTAACTCGAGGACTGAGAGACAATAAGATCTATAGACAAATTAGTATAAATCAACAGCGCTTGATGGAGTATGGTTACGATTTTGATACGGCTCTTAGTAAAGCGATCGAAGCTAGAGAGTGTTTAATGGATCGTCAGTTAACTGCGTTCGTGTCTGAAGATGAGGTAGATTAATGTAATTATAAATATCTGATTATAAATATCGGTTAACAACAAGTTTACTGGCAGTAGAGTTTGAATCTTTAAAGCGACGACATGGATACTGTAGAATGTGACGAATGTCAGAGAGTCAGTGAGACTCAACAACCATATAGACCCGAGTCACCTGCTCAGGGTAAACACAGAACCCTGAGGTTACGGCGTTGTCCTCTGTGTCAATGTGGGTTTGTAACGAAGACGCTTTTGACCCAACACTTGAAATATCACTGTAATTATAAGCTCTACATATACAATCGAAACTTAAGGAAAGCAACAGGCACAACAAAGCAGAGGAAGGTTGTGACGTAATCGGAAAGCTTAACTTCCACGTTCGAAGAACCCCACAACCCCGGTGTGCGTGCAATACCACGTGATTTACCAGATCTGAAATTAATTTGTCACGTGATCATGACAAACCGCTGACTACAGCTAAATCAATTCGTCACGTGATCATGAAAAAAGCGCTGACATCAGCTTAATTAAGTCGACACGTGATCATGAAAAACCCCTTACATTAGCTCGATCAGGGGATAAATAAGCGAACACGGACAGCTTTTTGTTTCATTCAGGATGGCAGAGGAGAACGGCGAGGAGTGTGATTACATTGACGGACCGTTGTATACCAGTCGTCGTAGTGGTCGCTTTCAAATTTCACAGTGGTGTAGTAACCCAGACCCCAATGATTTACACATTCGCGATCGATGGAGCGGACATCAAATAAAATTACCCTCAAATGCCTTTCTCAGAAGCGGGACGGCTCTTACATCACTCACCTTATCGTTGATTGACGCGGAAGCTGTCCAATCGGACGTTGATACGGAAGAAACCATTAGTGACGATGTAATTGGTCGAGTGAAAGCCCCAGTCCCCTATATTGAAATTACCCGTGAAAGCGTGACCATGTGCTTTGATAGTTTCAATTGGTGGCAGCTCATAAAAGCTTACCAAGACCTATCAGCACGCGCACAAAAGATGGATGACCAAGGAACGTCGCCTGATGGGTGGGATATGATAATTAGCCTTTACAGTGGTTTGATGAAGCCATTGTTATCTGACATACCTCAAGAACCATGCGTGTGGAACGGGCGTATGTCAAGCCGAGAACCAACAAAAGATGTATTCACATTGCGTTGGAAGAGCCTTGGATAAGGTGGACGAACATCACGTCACTTTATTATGGCGCTTGTTGTGTGAGCAACACAATTCGACTGAACTGTATCTTTGGCTCTCTAGAGAGTATCGACGTACCATGTTAGGTTTTTGTGTGACCACTGAACACTGGTCTAAAGTCTTAATGGGGGAACCTTATGACTGTAAATATAATAAAATTATTAGACGCATGAATATATATGATTGGTGATTGAATAAAAAGTGATGATATACTTTAATTGAATTTCTTTTTGAGTTCTACTTATCACGACACTATTTACCTATCCTATCTATAAAAAGAGTGGGGAACTGTGAATGATAACTCAGTACAAGAATGGATCGAGCCTTAAAACACCCCTTTAGTTGCGTGATAGCTGGTCCGAGCGGCTTTGGAAAAACTTACTTTGTGAGTGAGTTAATCAAAGGTAGTCACATTGAGCCACCACCCGACCGAATCGTGTGGTGTTTCGGAGAGTGGCAAACAATGTACACTCAACTACCGCACGTGGAATTTGTAGAGGGATTGAATTTTGAGACAGATCCTCAACAAAGAACCTTGTTGATCATCGATGATTTGATGGAAGAAACTGACGAACGCGTCACTCGCCTATTCACCAAAGGGAGTCACCATGGCAATCTTAGCGTGTTGTATTTAGTACAAAATTTATTCGGAAAGAATAAAGAACATCGAACAATCAGTTTGAACGCTCATTATTTAGTGGTATTTAAGAACCCTCGGGACGCTTCACAAATCATGCATTTAGCCAAACAAATGTACCCGCGAAACATCAAGTATGTACAAGAAGCCTTTTCGGATGCTACTTCGCAACCTCACGGTTATTTGTTTATCGATTTGAAACAGGCAACACCAGATCACTTACGGCTACGAACTGACATACTACGACCCAATCAAGTTGTATACCTACAGAAATAAATACCGTCGATCATCGGACGACCGCCATTATTATCGTTAGACATAGATCATGGCAGAGAAGTCTCAGAAAACACGCTGATACATTACGAGTGATGGCTAAAGCCAAACCCCCTGTCAATAGGGCTTTGATTCACACGGCTGACAAAGAATTGATAAATTGTCTATGTGAATGTGCACTCAATGTTTTAAAAGGAAACGTATCCTTGACTTCAGTTCAGAAGCGTAAATTAGCCCGATACAAACAAGGTCTGCGCGCTTTGATCTCACCTAAAACTAACGTCAAGAAAAAGAAAAGAGTATTACAAACCGGTGGTTTTCTCCCGGCGTTATTAGGACCTATTTTAGGTATCGCTGGTCCGTTGTTAGGCAAACTATTGGGCTAAAATTATGGCTAAGAAAATGATGTTGGTTGATCCCCGGGTTCTGTCAAGTGGGCGTTACGATCAAGCTCCCACTGTCGACGTGTTATCCAACTTGGATGCGGAGATGAGGGATGTCCTGAATCGTAGTGATTTATCAGAGGAGGCTAAAGTAGAATCTTATAACCAAATTTTAACAAAACACCGCGAGTATTACCGCCAGCACAGAACCCCGACACCTCACACAGCCTTAGCTAATACCCCGCCCCACACACCCAAACAAGAAGATGTGTCTATTGCGGAAGTTGTAGAAACCATCCCTGATAAATTTCAGAAAAAGGGCGTTTGCTATTAGAACGCCTTCGAAAAAACCCAGACGTGGGTTGGAATGAACGAGGGGAATTAACGATTAAAGGACAAGCCGTTAGTGGGACTAACGTGGCGGATTTGGTTAACGATGTGTTGAGACGACGTAAACACTTTGAACCAGAGGGTTGGAAAAGATTTGCTGAAGCGTTGCGAGACTCGATGGAACTATATCCGACAGGGGGCGATGCAAATAGATAAAAGACCTGGTGAGGAGGAGCCTGTAACACAAAATTGGATGTCATGGAGAAGTTAAGTGTGTATTTCGACCCTGAGGCACCGGCCGCGTATGGAGGGGTGCAGCCATTGGTTAGAGCTACGAAACTCAAAACAAAGGCAGTCAGACAATGGTTGGGCGAGCAAGATGCCTATACATTACATAAACCGATCCGTCGTCGATTTCGAAGACGACGCGTCATAGTCGGGGGGATTGACCATCAATGGCAAGCCGATTTAGTGGACATAGCTCGCTTAGCCAAACAGAACCAAGACATGAAATTTCTCTTGACCTGTATCGATGTATTCTCGAAATATGCGTGGGTGATACCACTAAAAAATAAAACGGGTGACAGTTTGATTCGAGCCTTTGAGAGTATATTAAAACAAGGGCGGAAGCCCCTGTGTTTACAGACCGATAAGGGTGGAGAATTTATCAACCGAAAATTTCAGACATTTCTTAAGCAGCAGGGGATTCGCTTTTTTACCACCCACAACGAAGAAACCAAAGCTAGCATAGTCGAGCGGTTTAATCGTACGTTAAAAACTAAAATGTGGCGTTATTTTACCAAACACAACACCAGTGTTTATCTACCGGTTCTGGCTTCGCTGGTGAAAGGATACAACGTCAGTTATCACCGCAGCATTAAGCGCCCCCCGATATCAGTCTCGGTGCGTAATCAAGAAGACACGTGGATGACATTATACGGGGAACGCTCTGATGAGGTTAAACGACCACGGTATGATATCGGGGATCGTGTCCGCATCAGTCAAGCACGGGGTAAATTTAAAAAGGGTTACACTTCCAATTGGAGCGAGGAGTTGTTTCAGGTGGAGAACGTTCACTTAGGCTCCCCTAATGTGTATACGATAAAGGATGATAATGACGAAGTGTTAGAGGGAACATTTTACGCGGAAGAATTACAGAAAGTGAATGACAAAGCATGGTATAGGGTTGAAAAAATTATCAAAGAACGTAAACGGAAAGGACAAAAACAATACTTTGTCAAGTGGTTTGGCTACCCTGCCAGTTTTAATAGTTGGGTCAGTGGTGTGGAGCTGTATAAAAACTGAGATTTGGAACAGAAGCGTCATTAGGATGGAAGATCAGAGAAGTGATCGGGTGTGGACCATATTTGGTCGGGAAATTCCGAAAGCCGAAATCGTGTTTTTCACACAAATCCTCATTTTATATACTGTAATCATCGTCAGCATCTACAATCTATCGGCGGGTAAAGAAGATAGTAATTTGTGGACTGCTCTGTTAAGCAGTAGCTTAGGGTACATTCTTCCCAACCCCACTTTGAAACATAAAGCGACGTCATGAGTTTCTTTCTGACCCTACCTTCCAACAGTTCAATGAATTATCACCCCAACAACACGCTGACACGTTACTTTACTCAATTGCCTAAACCCATACAATTAAAAGGTAATTGGGAGGTGGGATTAGCAGAAATTCAGTACCCTGTTTCCTGGTACAACATCGGGGACAATGTCGGTTTTGTCATAGTGGATGAGCGAGCTGGATACCATACGATGGACAGACACTTGGAAGGGGATCCTTTGGTCGAGTCCTTGGTCGTTCGCCTGACCCCCGGTTCCTACAGTGCTGAATAATTGATAGACAGGATCAATATGCACATCCGCAAATCGCATCTCAGAGGCGTGGTTCGATTTCAATTCAATTCCCACTCACAGACCGTGAATGTAAAAATAACTGATCCCAAACTTCAAGTTGTCATGACCGAAGGTCTTCGTCAAATATTGAGGTGTGAGGAATGTCTTTCCCTTTACGATTCTCAAACTGATTACAAGCCTAATGTATTTCGAGGGTTGTACGCACTGTACGTTTATTGTAGTATAATTGAATCACAAGTGGTCGGTGACACGATGGCCCCCTTGCTACGCACAGTTCCTGTGGACTACGACCGGGTGCACAAAATGGTGACCCAGACATACGAACAGATATTTTATTACCCTGTGGGCACCAAAACCTTTTGTACCATAGAAATTGATATAAGAGACGACACGGGTCAGTCCGTGGCATTCGAAGACGGACATGTGATGGTGACTTTACATTTCCGTGAAACCAAGAAGAACTTAATTTGAGTCTCATGGCATCACCATCATGAGTTTCTTTCTGACCCTACCTTCCAACAGTTCAATGAATTATCACCCCAACAACACGTTGACACGTTACTTAACTCGACTCCCCAAAGCTGTACAGTTGGAAGGGGCTTGGGAAGTGGGATTAGCGGAAATTCAGTACCCTTACACGTGGTACAATGTTACTGAGGACGAGGGGTTGGTCGTCATGGATCGTGTGGCTGGTGCGCTCAATCTCCCCCCGGATATCTGTTGCAGTGAGCGATATGACATTGTGAGTGAATTTGCAGAGGCCCGTCCCAAATATTTTCACATTACCCCTGGTTTTTATACGACCGGATCGTTGATAGAAGCCTTTGCAGCCAAGTTAAAGGAGCAAAATGAGGAGCGAGTGCGTCTCACCTACAATCGAACACGACAGACAGCAACTATGACCCTAGACAATGAGTCAGTTGTAGTTTACATGGACGACAGGTTGCGTCAAAGACTCGGTTTTGAAATGGGGATTTTTGAGAACAGTCAAGTCGGTCAGCACATTGTTGACCCTGATCGAGGCTTGTACGGACTCTATGTCTATTGTAATCTCATCGAAGCTCAGGTGGTAGGAGACACTGTGGTCCCCCTTCTGCGTATTATTCCAATCGATCACGATCGTCGCGGGCAGTTGATCAACTCCACGTATAAAAAGATATTTTATTACCCGATAGCCACCAAGGCTTTTTCTACTATAGAAATCGATATAAGAGATGACACGGGTCGACCCATTCCATTCGAATCTGGTAAAGTGACAGTGACGTTACATTTCCGTAAAATCAAGAAAGCTATATTTTGAAAACCATGGCTGATATTTACACCCCGTATTACCTGAACCAAGCGGGTGGAGGGCTCCCCGTGTTTTCCGGTGCCAGGAGTCAGCGTGGACATGGCCTTGGTAATGTGGTTGGTGGTCTGGCTAAAATGGTGTTACCGCTGGTTCGAAAAGTTTTACCTGTCGTTAAAAAACACGCCTTGAAAACAGGAGTGAGGGTGGTTGGAGATTTGTTGGGAGGGAAGTCTCTGAAACAGTCGGCTAAGAAACGATTGTTACAAACCGGAGAGGAAGTGTTCGATCAAATAGTTCCACCCAAACAACCGCGTCGCCGACCACCATTCTCTATAAAACGACTCGCACGAGGTAGGAACAGTAGTTCACGCCGTCGCCGTGGAACAACTCGGAGGTTGCTAAAAGATATTATCGGTTAGATCATGGCACTGGTAAACCCCCAATCTTGTCCCTGTGTCAAAAGTGAATTAGACCTATTTTCGATTCCCCCAACTCAAAGCAGTGTCGATCATGGATCGTGGATCGAATTCCATCCGGTAGCTGCTTTAGGTTCGGGTCCAGTCGAATTCTACATCAGTGGGTCGGGTGATGATTATATCGATCTGAACGACACGTATTTACAAGTGAATGCCAAAGTGGTGAAAAAGGATGGGGAGGTCTTGGCGGCTGATAGTGCTGTAGCACCCGTTAACCTCTGGTTACACTCACTCTTTTCCCAACTCGATGTCTCTCTCAACGAAAAACTTGTGTCCTCCTCGACAAACACATACCCGTATCGCGCTTATATGGAAACGCTATTGAGCTATGGTTCGGAAGCCAAAAACTCTCAGTTAACAGCTAGTTTATGGTACAAAGACAACCCAAAACACATGGACGCCGTGGGTGGTACTCACAACAAGGGGATGATAGCTAGAAAGGAACGAGCTCAAGAGAGTCGCATTGTGGATATGATGGGCAAATTACATTTAGATTTATTTAGTCAAGAACGCTATTTATTAAATGGCGTAGATTTGAAGTTGCGATTAGTACGCAGCGGTGACAGCTTTGCCCTTATGGCCAATCCTGCAGAGAGATTTGCCCCTAAAATAGTTCTGCAATCCGTGACCTTATTCGTACGCAAAATAAAGTTGAACCCCACCGTGCAACTAGCTCACATTAAGGCTTTAGAACGAAGCCCAGCTAAATACCCCATAAGACGCATAGAAACCAAAGTGTTTTCTGCATCTCAAGGAGCTATGACGATCAATCAAGAAAATTTATTTTTGGGTCAGTTACCCAAACGAATTGTAGTCGGAAGTGTTGATAATAGGGCGTTCAACGGTGATTACACTCAGAACCCCTTCAACTTTAAGCATAACGACCTCACATTTTTAGCTCTGTACGTTGACGGGCAACAAGTGCCCGCAAAACCATTACAGCCCGATTTTAATCACCATATATACACCCGCAGTTATGCTAATTTATTCATTAGCACTGGACAACTCTATCAAGACGAAGGCAATGCCATAAGTTGGAGTGATTATCCCAATGGCTATACACTATTCGCTTTTGATCTGACCCCCGACCTGGGTGATAGCGGCACTCATTTTAATTTGTTGAAACAAGGAAACGTGCGCTTGGAAATGCGTTTTGGTACGGCCCTAGAACGTACCATTAATGTCATTGTGTATGCCGAATTTGAAAATATGATTCAAATTGACCGAAACCGTAACGTTCTGTTTGATTACACGAGCTCTTACAAAAAGACGCTTTCACTCGAGCTACTGTGCGCGGAGTGTTTGCGCGGAATAAATTACCCCGCCATGTCAACTACCCCAGCGGTTTCGTTTGTAATACGGATCCAGCTTCCAAAAAAGGCAAACACTGGATTGCTATTTTCATTGATCATAATGAACGAGGCGAATATTTTGATTCTTACGGACTACCTCCTATTCATAACGTATTTGTGAAGTTCTTGACCAAGCATTGTGTGAACTGGACTTATAATACAAAGCCATTACAAGACTTTAATTCCAATACTTGTGGACTTTATTGTTTGTATTATTTAAAGAGACGATGTCGTGGAATAAGTTTGAACCAATTGCTGGCTGCATTTACCGACGATTATTCAACCAACGATAAGCTGATGACGTTTAATTCAAGGCAAATAAACAACGCGTGTTGAAAATGTACGACGTTTTTATTCTTAGTTTCTCTCACAGCCTTTAAACATCAATTTCTTACAGAGCGCACATCCATCGATTACATAACACCTTCACTTCAATTTATTACATAATAACACATATCAATTTCTTAAATAGCATATTAATGTATCACACATCTAAAGGTTTAGTGCTTACACCGTCTGCATTCACAATTCTCTTGGGGTAAAAATAACTTAATCCATCTCTAATTTGCGTATACGAATACATTGTGTTATTGTTAATGCGAAAGCCACGGTTCACACCGCGACCCGATTTTTTTGTTCTCTCAGCACATTCATATATTTCTCCTTGTTCAGGTGGTTTTGACGCTTATTGAGTCCTTTACACGAGGCTTTATCGGTAGTTCCATAACAGTAATAGGTTTTACTGCACAGTCCGATAAAACCATCTCCACTCCACTCCTCTTTAAATAACCCCGGGGTACGTTTATCATATTTTTGGCGGGTCACACAGCACGGTTGAGGTACCCACGGGGTTCCGTTCGTTTTACACTGTATAAAGTCGTTGTTGTGATCATCACACGCTACAGCTGGCAACCACTGAGGGTATTCTCTGTAAAATTGTTCTTTCATATTGGGTTTGATGACATCTGTTAGATGACTACTACTAAGAGCGATATAACTACTATCAGTGTCCATCTGGACATAGGCAAAATCACATCTCGCGACATACTTGTCAATAAAATCATGGTAAAATTCCAGCATTCTTAATTTGGCGTATTGATAAACAAAATAGCCTATTTGTTGGGGTAAGTTGAGATTAATGGTGGTTTTGGCCATGTCGATTTCAAATAGGTTGGGGGTTAATTCGTTCAAGGCTCTGAATCTTTTGTCGTTGATCAATTTCTGACCCACTCGGTAGTCGGCGTATCTGACATCACGGTGTTTAGTTTTATCCGTGACGCATTTACCTACAAACATAGACAAATTAGTATAAATCAACAGCACTTGACGGGTATTTTTATTTTTTTTTTTTAAATCATAAATTTGAAATAAATTTGAAAGTAACAATTAAATCAATATATTTTACAATAATACATTTTAGTATATTTACCATAGGCCGAATTTCCAAGTAGCTTAAAAGTTTCGGCTATAACGGTCTGACTCGGGTCGACATCACCCCCACGTCTACACACAAACAAGAACATTATCAAAAATAAAATTCAACGCTTGAAGGAGTATATCATATATAACTATAAGAGTATATCATATATATATTCGTACATACCTGGCGTCTGATACGGTCTCGGCAAATCGTTTGAAACAGGCTGTGGGTTCATACTCCAGTGTTTGGTATATCTTTGTGATCACCAGGCCATGTTCCAAGTACCATTTCAGTAGTGGGCTAGCAAGCAATATTTTCACACCTTTGTAGCTCCCTATCAACGTCCGCCATTCCGTCTATTTGAAAATAAATAATGAAAATCGTTATGACATCATAGTGATCGCAACAAAATACATTATGATCCCACGCCCCTTGTCACCTTGTGTACTTACTTTCATAATGTCCCGTTGTTCAGCATAGTCTCGCATAAAGGGTCCGATTTCATCTCGGGTCAGTTCAGTGTTTTTGAATATAGGGGTCATTTCACTAAAATAGTCTTTAAGGGTTTCTGGTACGTGTATATCTACTTCAGCCATTCCAAAAAGGTTCCGTCACGTATATTGGCTATGAGCTGTTTTTCCGTCAAACCGGTTCGTGGTGGTTGAGGTCGACTGTACGTGAACGCTTTGATCTGAGGGTCTGTTTTTCGTTTTTTCGTCCATTCACATTCCCACACAGCTACGACATCATAACCTAATCCTCTCAAATACTGGGTATTTCTTTCTGTTTCGGTATATAAATCACTCATTAGTTTTCCACTGATGGGGATGTGGGTCAATTTCAGACACGGACAGCCATGCCATACACATCTGTGAAACTGATATACTGTTTGCGTTTCTTTGCACCAACCGTCTACGGGTAATCGCCGGGCGCCAATTCGTTTTTCCCCTCTGTTTAGACGATGTTGTATTTGATTTTGTGAGCTGTGTGCTATCCAAGCCAACCATTCATCCGCTACACCACCTTTTTGGGTCTGTACCGGTTTAAACTCGGGCGCGTGTCGTCGGGTCGGAAAGTTGGCTGGCATAGGTTGGGACAAGGCCCACAGATACAGCGCATTGGCATCATATCCTACGATTCCTTCACACAACTTCGCTTCATTTCCGTTCTGTTCACGCCTGATGTAAGTTTTTCCTTTTTCGTGGTAACGATGAAAGATGATTGAGGGTCCGCCCACTATTCCATTTTTAATCAACCAATAGATGTCGTTGTTCTTTTCGTCAGGTAAGGTAAAATAATCTTCCAAGTCTTGAAATAAATATCGCATGGTTAATCCGGGCACTGATATTCCATCCTTCAACATATCTATACCTCTCTCACTGTAAAAACTACTCTGTTTCTCTATGGCTTCCAGAAACGGTTCGACATCTAAATTGTTGTAATATATCAAAAAGTCTTTAAAAGTCTGCATATGACCTGCTTCCCACGCATCTTGACATTCAGCGTATTGGTCAGCTGTAATGTTTTCTTGTTTTAACGTACTATAAAAAGCTGTGGTAATTCTGTGTGGTTCAAACGATCGAGTGTCACCCATTCATACGGGAAATATCCCTTTTTCTGTTCGCATTGAAAGGCTCGTAGGTATTTGTCGTATGTATATCCAGGTGCAATAAAGTTGGTGATATCCAAAAACCGTACATGGTCCGTTTCAATGCACATGAATGAGTTATTTCGTTTGATGGTATACTTGATCGATGAATGTTCTTGCAGGTAAGTTGTCAACGGTATTTTTACAACGTTGAGGTCATAATTGGATGAGTTGAATCCGACTAACGGTAATACATGTAAATAGTTGTCGAATTTGTTCTGTAATTTCTGCAATGGATGTTCTCCCTTGACGACCGGATCAAGTTGATACGCTTCATTGATTTTCTCTTGTAACTGGGTTAGGGCAGCTTCGTATTGAGCAAGCATCAGTAGATAGGCAGCGTTTGATATCTCCTGTATATACATCATCATCCTGTCAATCAATGTTTGTGCGTTTCCTTCCCTTACAAAGCATTTTGGTTCTGTATAATCAGGTACATTGCTGCATATACTCACTGATAACGGTACGTGTTTTTGGTCCCAGGTGACTTTGGGTGAATTGACGGGTAGGTTGTCTTCTCCAAAATAACTTTCAAAATCATAGGTGGCTCTGTAAGGGTAAATACCGTCTTCTATTTCGATTCCTTCGTCCCGTAACGCTTCAAAGATAGTGGGTGGTAGATGAAAAACACCGCCTGGGTACTTGTATTTGGTTTCCACAGTACATATGTTTTCTTGGCGATGTAGTTTTTTCTCACTTTTCCACAGCTTCTGACAGGTACCACAAATATATGATTTGCTATAAAGGTCAAAGTTTTTTATGTAACTAAAGTGATTTTCGTACAGGTTCAATTTCAAGGTCGAGGCGAATTTTGTACGCGTTCGCTTGACCAAAGTAGCTACCTGAAACACATATAACAAATCGATCACATCTCATATTTCCATTTGGATATCAAATGATTACATCGTTTATGTTGTTACTTCTGTTTAATCACTACAAGACACACTTACTTGATTCTCGTCTAGTGTATACACGGTGATATTCACTTCGAATTGTTTTGCTAGTCTTTCGACGTCTTCAAGAGGTACACCCGCAAATGTTTTTTTCTTTTGTTTGTGGTAAGCAGTCTTTAACAATGTTTTTGCTGCGTTCTCTAGACTCCTGATCTTCGCTCCTCTGTGTAAGGCCAGTGCCCTGAAAAAGCACAATCAGTCTTGATACGGTTTACCCGTGGTTTTCTTTCGGTCTAACAAGTTGATGGCTCTGTTTGTTTTCAGGTGTTCCGGTATAACAGGTGGTGGGTAGCCGATCACGTGATCTTCGATTGGGTTCACAAAGATGGTCAAATTAGTCACTTCCTCTACACTCCATTTCGAATCCGGTCGTTGGTTCTGGGCATAGGTTAAAATGTCTGTTTGTGTTATTGCATCTATAACCCTCTCAAAATCATCGGTATTCCGTACGACTAGAGGGGTTGGTAGCATACGATGGTTATTGACGGACGAATGAAAGTACCGCAATTCATCTGATTCTTTGTGACGTAATAAGAATCCATAACTCCCGTTGATTTTAAAGGCTGAATCGCATTCCTCAAATATATACTGGTTGAGGTTGGGCACATCTTCTGATAAACTATAATTGTAAACAGTTTGCAGGCTTCCAAATCGCGTATGAGTCCGTATATATATAGCTCGTTCATTCGCAGCCAACACAGCTTCTGTCGACATAATCATCGATAATCTGTCAATATAAATATCACCCAAAGTCATAAAGCTTTCCATTACGTCATTCCTCAATTCTACCGGTAATAGACCTATCCTTTAATAGACCTACCCTTAGCGTTGTCGACTGTAGCGCCATTTCCAGTTTGTGTCGGGGGCTGTGTTGAGCGTTGTTTAACAAATTCAGGGCTGCATTGGCCTGTTCAATTGCATAAGTGTCCATAGCGGCGTGTAAAATATCTTCGTCTCCCGTCAACACTAAAACACACACGCGTAACAAAAATAAATAAATAAATGACGTATACGTGGTAATTCTATAATTCAAGTGTAGAAATAAAATCATACTCACTGCTTTCCATCTCGATTTGTTCTACCGCTTTTAACAAGTCCGCATCGCTCATCGGTCTACTGCGTTTGCACACATCATTGAAAGCTTCTAGCTGTCTCTTCTCAGCCATGGTTATAACTGAAAGCAGAACTGAGACACTCTTCCGTTTTATATACACCCTCTATCCCATCATTTAGCTTAGCTCAGCAAACTATGACGACATATCCGACGAAAATTGTGAAATCACTTTCCAAAAATAGAATGACCTCATCCAAATAGTGCCCAGCTCAATGTATTGACATGATGTCGCAAAACCAAGGTCGCAAAGATTTCAAGGACGAAAAATATTCGAGCAGATGATGAAATCACTTTCCAAAAATAGAATGATGTCACCACAATATCTGAGGTGAATGCGGGGGGGGGGGGCAACTCACAATGACTAATTTATCAATCGTTTGACATGAGTCGTTATTTAATTAAGATAGATGCGCATCGTGAATTCAACGATCGGTAAATCACATTACCAGCTTGTGTAATTATACCACAGATTCATCAAGTCCGATTAATAACACAAACACCAGTATAACATTAATATATATATATATATATATATTTATTTTAATTTTAAAAATATTTAAATTTTAAAAATAAATTTTCTTCTATCTTCATCCTACAAACAAAAACAAAATATATTTTATTCTCTAAGAATAAACCAAAATAAAATTCCAGAGAATCTTAAACATTTGCGGTACTCATGGTTCTCTTGTAAAAGATGTTTGGGTTCCCTGCAAACAAAGAAATATAGACTTACAACAGATACAAAAAAGTCAACGAATATATACTATGATATAGCGTGCTTTAAGCAAATACTCACAGTACAGGATAGGCTGTTACGAGGGACCCGCCCTTCGTAATAACTTTAACCCACTTGGTAGGGGCTGAAACGTATCCTCCGGGGTACTCCCCTGTAACACCAACTGTGTAGTTGAAAAGTTTATAAAACACTATTTTATAAATTCCAAATTGCTCCTCCAAATCGGGATTATTCAACGTTTGTTCCACTAATTCCGGATAATTTGGTTTATTAAATTTTGATTTTGATGGATCTGATGAAATAAAATGATTTTTATGAATATGCTCCATTGTTGCTATTTGGAAATATTTCAGATGAAAACTATTTGGAAGTAAAGTTACCATCCGCTATTTGTAACCCATAACTCCACCCCCATTTTGAGAAATATCCAATGGTCAACTTTTAATCCATCTGTCGTTATATTCTCAATGAGAGTTAGAACACACTTAAAGACATCTGTCATTTTTCCCTCCTATGTAAGACTCATATGCTAGTAAGATTCATTCACGTGAAAACTTCAATCGACCGACATATCTAACGAAAATTGACTTTTAATAGCCATTTACAATCTCCTCAATAAAACTATCGAAAATGACCTCACCCAAATACCGCCCATTCATCACATCAGGTCGAAAGTCAACAACCTTCCTAGGAATACCGTACATTGCGCGAGCCTGCTAAGGTCACCAATTCAATATATCACCACATGTCATGGGATAAAGGAAGTTAATAGCAACAAATCACCTCGTAAACACCGTCTTCATATCTGAACAGATGGTGAATACTCCACTAACATTAACGCTATCCTTCACTTCTCTTTCAACACCATTACTGCTAATTGACTTTTAATACCCATTTACAAACTCCTTCTCAATAAAACTCCCAAAAATGACCTCATCCAAAATAGCGCCCCTCCATGAGGTCACCAATTCTAAGGTCGCAAAGATTTCAAGGACGGAAAATAACGGAACAGATGGTGAAATCACTTTCCAAAAATAGAATGAGGTCATCAAAATACCGCACCGAATCCGCAAGCGATCGTCAGCGAAAAATATATTGCGCAATCGACTTCGTCCAGCGTTCGACGTCAAAAACGAGGTAAGTAGGGGCACGTCTATATACTACTTGTATGTATGTATGTATGTATGTATGTATGTATGTATGTATGTATGTATGTATGTATGTATGTATGTATGTATGTATGTATGTATGTATGTATGTATGTATGTATGTATGTATGTATGTATGTATGTATGTATGTATTTATGTATGTATTTATGCATACTTGTATGTATGTATGTATGTATGTATATTGTAAGTGTATATGTATACATGCATGTAAGTATAAGAGTATGTAAGTATGTATTTAAGTATGCAAGAATATGTGTATGTATGTAGCAATAGAAGGATAAGTGTAAGGATGAATTAATAGAAGATGGGATGGATGAATCGATGTAAGGGTAGATGGACTGATCGATGTATGGATGTATGCAGATGAGGATGGAGAGGGAGAGGTTTAACTACCGAGCACTTAATACAACATACATAGTCACAGATTGCACAGTCAACTGTACAGATACTATACTCGTTTACCTCGTGTAATGGTCCAATAGTCAAACCTCGAGCCCAGTGGCGTCCGTTTACCTCGTGTAATGGTCCAATAGTCAAACATCGACCCCAGTGGCGTCCGTTTACCTCGTGTAATGGTCCAATAGTCAAACATCGAGCCCAGTAGCGTCCGTTTACCTCGTGTAATGGTCCAATAGTCAAACATCGAGCCCAGTGGCGTCCGTTTACCTCGTGTAATGGTCCAATAGTCAAACATCGAGCCCAGTAGCGTCCGTTTACCTCGTGTAATGGTCCAATAGTCAAACATCGAGCCCGGTGGCGTCCGTTTACCTCGTGTAATGGTCCAATAGTCAAACATCGAGCCCAGTGGCGTCCGTTTACCTCGTGTAATGGTTCAATAGTCAAACATCGAGCCCAGTAGCGTCCGTTTAACATAGCTGGCGCATTCCAATGCGTGTATAACTCTCAACATTTACGTAGCCCTACAAGACATCTGAGTAGACGTCTTACTCTGTTTGAAAACGACGCAATGTTATAAATTTTGAGATCGATTCAGACAATTTCAAAAAAAAAAAAACATACCCAAGTAATTGAGTTTTAGAATGCAATGATGTTCACAGACAATTTTATCCCTCTGTGGCGGAGGATTTCATCCATTAGTTATAGTTCGATAAATTTGGAAGCGGTAGGAAGTCCAAAACACAGCACCATGTTTGTTTTCATGTTCAAGCCCACGTACATCGCGCATACACAGAATGATGTGATCCATCGACGACTATTGCTTCCTGCGTCTGAACTCGAAAAGATACAGCAGATTGTACTTAGAGTGCGTCAACGTGCTTCGCGGTCATCGCATCGCGATTTTTCGGAAATGATATATAGATGGCATTTCTTCAAGTATCGCATCGATCGGTGGTAAGCTTTTGGTGCGATGGTACGTATTTGTTCACAGGCTCTTGATATATGTTGTTTTGCTAGATGCCAAACCCAGCGATATAGTCAAACGCATGTTTGAATGTGCGCCTAAAATATCGAAGCAGAACGGTATATATTTATATTACCGTTCGACCGGACCTAGCTGTAAACAAGTATGCATTTTTCTGGGGTGCAAGTAAGCTTGCTGCAGAGATTACGTGCCTGTAAGCTCGTCTCAGACTTTACATGCATGCAAGCTTGTGTCAGAGTTGACATGCTTGCATCCTTGTCTCAGGGCTATTATGCCTGTACGTTTGTCCAATACATTCCTGTAAGCTTGTTTCAGAGCTTCCATGCCTGTAAGATGTCTCAGAGATTACATTCATGTAAGCTTGTCTTATAGTCGCCAGATTCGCAGTTTTCTTACATGCGCCGTGTCATGTGGCATATTACATGCGCCGTGCCATGTAGCATCTTACATGCGCCGTGCCATGTGGCATCTTACATGCGCCGTGACATATGGCATATTGCATGCGCCGTGTCATGTGGCATCTTACATGCGCCGTGTCGTGTGGCATATTGCATGCGCCGTGTCATGTGGCATATTGCATGCGCCGTGTCATGTGGCATCTTACATGCGCCGTGTCATGTGGCATCTTACATGCGCCGTGTCATGTGGCATCTTACATGCGCCGTGTCATGTGGCATCTAACATGCGCCGTGTCATGTGGCATCTTACATGCGCCGTGTCATGTGGCATATTGCATGCGCCGTGTCATGTGGCATCTTACATGCGCCGTGTCATGTGGCATATTGCATGCGCCGTGTCATGTGGCATCTTACATGCGCCGTGTCATGTGGCATATTGCATGCGCCGTGTCAAGTGGCATATTGTATGCGCCGTGTCAAGTGGCATATTGCATGCGCCGTTTCATGTGGCATATTGCATGCGCCGTGCCATGTGGCATCTTACTTGCGCCGTGTCATGTGGCATATTGCATCCGCCGTGTCATGTGGCATATTGCATGCGCCGTGTCATGTGGCTGACGTTGAGGCATCATCAACATTCTGCCTGCGTTACTTGAATGCGCTGATCATAATGAACCGACAATCGTCCCCGACTAGTAGTATGTGTTACACATACCCTCTGTCAGGCACGGATTAATAATATTACTGCAAATCATACTTGAAATGGTAAAATTCGCTCCAACGACGTTGCCTGCGTCAGACGTTGCGTTTTGGACAGCTGGGAAGGCCCTCATTCTGCGCCCAGGTCCCCAGCAGACCCTCCACAATATACCCGCTCATTATCACATAAAAACATTGATTAAATGTTGCAGTATTTTAAGAATTCATGAGAAGAACACACCATGCATCAGCCGCTGTCAATTACACCGCGTGCAATACACCAGCTGGTGGCTGCCAATATGTCACTAGTAAATACACAGGGTATCACACGTTACCCCTCGATGTTACCATGTAGTATATGCTGGCATCAATTATTGGTTGTCTCTTTTTTTAACAGGGTAGCACACCAATAAGTTGATCCATTTGGGAAGCTATACACTATTGCTGTTTTGTGTGAGGAACACAATGATTCAATATAAACTGCAGACGTGAGAAAACAATAATCATTCCGTCACGTAATACGAATCGTTCCATCCGTTATCCCACATTTGACATACAATCGACTCCAGTTATCATCAATTCCGATTCATCATCAATCCGCTGACAACGATAAACTAGCAAACCCATAATGCATCGATTTGTACTAAAACAACAGTAGGCTTCGGGTACGGCTTGTGGCTCCTAGACCAGCAGCATCGACGATAGTTCCAGGAAGTGAGATAGGGCATACATACATACATACATACATACATACATACATACATACATACATACATACATACATACATACATACATACACACATACATACATACATACATACATACACACATACATACATACATACATACATACATACATACATACATACATACATACATACATACATACATACATACATACATACATACATACATACATACATACATACATACATACATACATACATACATACATACATACATACATACATACATACATACAGACAGACATACATACATACATACATACATACATACAGACATACATACAGACATACATACATACATACATACATACATACATACATACATACATACATACATACATACATACATACATACATACATACATACATACATACATACATACATACATACACATACATACATAGATACATACATACATACATACATACATACATACATACATACATACATACATACATACATACATACATACATACATACATACATACATACATACATACATACATACATACATACATACATACATACATACATACATACATACACACATACATATACATACATACATACATACATACATACATACATACATACATACACATACAGACACAAACATACATACACACAAACATATATACATACATATAAACATTTATACGTACATACGTACTAACATGAATGCATACAAATCTACATACAATCATACATACATACATACATACATACATACATACATACATACATACATGCATGCATGATTCATACATTTATGCATACATAACTATATACATGCATACACACACTGATACATACAAGTATACAAACATATATACATACACCCTTAAACATATACATAAATATAGACAGTCAAACATACATACATGCATACATGCATAGATACATAAATACATACATACATACATACATACATACATACATACATACATACATACATACATACATACATACATACATACATACATACATACATACATACATACATACATACATACATACATACATACATAGACATACATACATACATACATACATACATACATACATACATACATACATACATACATACATACATACATACATACATACATACATACATACATACATACATACATACATACATACATACATACATACATACATACATACATACATACATACATACATCCTAGTGCTTATCTGATCATGAGGCATGTTCGTCAATCTTCCTGTTCAATGAACACCGAGGTCGTGACCCAAATTGTATTCTATCGAGTGTGGCTTCGTTGAATGGTAATCTGTTATTTCATCTATGAGATTAAAACGCTTTCAACTGTGTAGCAACTATGAATCAATCAGTTAATTTGACTCGTTTGGGCGACAACCATTAAAGTTTGGGTCAGCGTACTTATGTGTTTCTGCTATATGTTCTCCCATCCCTGTGCGATCACTCACGAAGCAATCAAGACGCGTCAAGCTGTACAATTCTTTCGAAAGTTTTTCAATAGCACGCCAAGCGAATGTCGCGGTGATAGTGGGCATCTTATCGAGTCATATCCATGGCATAGGTTACAGCATATACTTAAATCCATGCGAAAATATAGATTAATCCATTCTAATGCCGATAGAATCTACAACTGAGACGAATCTGCGGGAAATCTTACATTGTACTCCGTGAAACACGGCGTCTGATTGAGGCATCACTATTCGTGGATGCTGTATCAAGGTTCTTGACCCTGGCGCGAGATGTTCATAACATCCGAAACATGCGTGTGTCCCGCGACTAGAGAGGGGGTGGGGGGGGGGTGGAGGAGTTCTTGTCTGGTGAATTGCATTTACGTGCCTTTGATTCTATGAGGTGTGCCATCTGCAATGGATGGCTTGACGTGAACTAGTTGCCAATTGACACCTTGCAGTGTAGTGTCACATTGAACGGCATGATCTATTGATGAACGTTATCATATATGTTGTTTATAAAAAAATCACAGAATTGTATACAACTGATCGCTCAGCTTTATTAGTGGCGATATGATCCTTGAATAAGTGCGGATAATGTGAATCTAGCTCTGTTGGTGGCTAAATGAATTGATGGGCCTTTTGATGTCGTCATGCATGTATGACGTTGTGTGCGCAGTAATCTACCTAGGATATCGCTGACAGCATGGTACCGTCAACATTTTGCTGGCGCTTATCATTATAAGCCTGCTATTATCTAGTCACTTTTTATCGTGTATAATGTATAGCTCCCGTCGGGGATGTGCAATGTCACATCTGTTACTGCAAAACAAAATCATCTATATTATACTGTAATGAAAGCAGCCTGATTGTTTTCGGAACGTAATAATGCTCAAACTGCCTCTTATGTTTGGTTGGAAATGCATTGCGAGCATTGATCTGTATGGAAAATACGAAGATAAATGACAACTTCGGCAAGCCATTCATTTAGCCACTACCAAGCTGTTAAATATACGATGTTACTGCATCAGTGCCAGGGTGTGCCATGCTTCCGATTCAAGCAGGCTATCTATCACATACTAACCCATTAGCCAGTAGTACTATTGATTACGTGTAGCGGTACTTCACCTCACTTAATATTCATGAGGAGAAGCCACTATGCATTAGCCCCTGTCAATTTCACCATGTGCACTACACGATCTGCTGCTATTGTAACGTATGGCAGTTAATGGTGTTGATGGCTGTTGACATGACGTCATTACACGTAATCACTGATTGGTACGCACGAAATATTTATTGCAACGTCTTTTCTGCTATAATTGTGTCACTCTAGGTTTAGGTATTCAGTACCGTGGATGGTGTTTTGCGATTGTTTACCTTCGGCAGCATCATCAGGGACTTCCATAACAGACCAAAAATTTATTGAAAAAAGCACCTCGGTTGGTAACGATTGACAATTCGGTCCAATTAAGCGAAACTATTCTCCAAAATGGTTACGTTATCTCCCATACCCAGGGAACTTATCAAGCGATATGGAAATGTCGACATTGTGATCCTGACGAAGTCTCGACAAACTTTGACATATCGATGAAATGTCAGGCCAAAAGTAAACACATCCGAATCTTCTAAGCTTAACGTCTTCTGAATGGCTTATTGCGATGTCGATGACAGTATGGCCGACAAAGGGTTACCACAGAGAGGGAACAAAGAGAGCACCGTCACATCAAGCGTTAAGGTATAATCATCGAAAGATAGATTTCGTTCACAATACATATTTTGAGAATCTACTGACCATGAGCTGCCGGCGTAAGACTACACTACTCTTTTCATCCTGCCACGCCAATCAGGAAACTAGCAAAAACGCACATAACCAACTCATGTCATCATCGACCGGCTGACTATGATCAATCAGTGAACACTAAACGCATCGGTGTGACCTGGAACGCCAAACGGTGCGAGGTAGGTGCGTTCATGAAATACTGTGTAAATGCATTTCGGTCTGTATTACGGATTTCTGGATTTTACTAAGGCATTCGTACATCATGCGCCGTATTAGTACATGAACTTAGACTGAACACCCACTCAAAGCCGTCTTGATCTACCCCATATCCAATCTATATCCACATCCACTCCTGGCTCGAATCCGGGTTTGGCACTCCTTATAAATTGATCGACACGTGACCAACTTATATGTTACATCCAAACTATTTCCCTACAGTATCAAGCAGGCTCAGCAGCTTGCACGGTATCTTTCAAGTGAGAATATGTAATGTGGTAGCGATATCATTTATTGCATAATATGCAAGGTCTATGTATATTGTACATTCCAAATGAGAACCTTCCATACACAGGTTCCTCCTGCATTTGCCTTTAGTTATAGTTGTTGCAGAACGATATTGGGTCCATCAGGACCTGAGTAAGCAGACCCTGACTCCATTATACAATGATCTTTGAGATTATTGTGTATATTGGAAGGATCTTTCATGAAATAACATCCGTCGAACAAATGATGTGTTTACATATGGTACATTCTGAAAAACTATGCAGGTCAATATTTAGGTGTAAATTTTATATGGACTAATAATAAATGTTGGATACACCAAAGCAAGACAGGATGAAAATCATTCCACGGGCTGCCACATTACCAAGTGGATCAATAATTATGAATATGAATAACTAAAGACGCATATAGGGGTTATCAGCTTAGATAATAAAAATAATGATTTATGACTATAAACATGGTTTACGTACCAGTCCTCATCCTGTTATTTCATGCATAAATCGGCCTATCCCGAGCGCATCAATTGTCGAAAATATACAGAGTAGGTTGGCAACAGGAAACAACAATATAAAAGTGTCTTCTCATGAAATCTATGTATTCATAAGAATGTGATTTCGCGGTATAGGTGCACATCAGTCTGCCATAAGGCACACTCCATGGTCATTGCTACGGCGTCATAAGCCGAGTGCCAAATATTTCATAATCAGCAAAGCGATTACACTACACTCTGAACATTTGATCTGGTCTGTTGGTACCGGCTATCGTCGTAGCTAGTTTCTATGACCATGACTTCAAGCAGTAGAAGCTACTATATGTGGCCATTAACTTCGTATGGGAAATATCATTATGATAACAGAATGCAGCGGCCAGTAGGAACATGCGCAAACATTTGTTCATGTTAGATCCACCGTTTATGAGATGGCCAATGTATCCCTTTGCCTTAGCAGCACACTAATTGTCAGTGCGTTTGTGACACATGTTTAACTAGCGCCAACCATATAATACGAATACAACATTCACAACATGTGTCCCAACTTTCGTCCCAGAGGCTTAGCTTTGACATCCTGTGTGGGCAACGGATTGACACGAAATGGCCAATTACACCTAATGAAGGTTGTCCAAGTATCCCATTTACCCTAACGCTTCGTAGCTACGATCTTATAATGTATTACCAAAATCGGTTGATTTAAATACAACTGTCTATCGTTTCCCACTTACTTACAGAGAAAACAAAGCAGGCACACACATTATTGCATCATATTATTATTATTGATATGGATTACAATCCATTCTTCGATAGCTATATCAAGCTTATTTGACAGACATGAACAAAGTTGTTTAGGACATTTACCTTTTTGGTTTGCTATCTTTGTACTTGAATATATTACAAAAAAACAGGTGCGTTTGTATATAAATATACTGTAATGAAGATCAGTGGATTTAACTGTATATCTGCACCTGTAGCTGTATGCAAAGTAGTTTATACAGGTGACATTCATTATTTACATTTCAATGCTGTTAAAATGGAAGCAATAATAGAATGAAGTCTAGGGCGTGCCTTAATATGGCGGCAGGTGATGTTCAAGCAGATCAATATGAACCACTAGCTGGTGACAGGACAAAGGCTAGCTGTTGTAGAAATTATTCTCCTTGTGCATTTGTTCTCTCGGCTTGTAAGTACAATAGCTGGGCTTGATGGGGGTACGTTTTGTGATGCATGAGCACCGTGGGCTAATATCTAGCTGTATTATGGTGTCAAGCACCGCGTCAACTGTCTACATTAGGATGGCCCAAGATACAGAATGCAACAAGCTTAGTGTAGTGTCTATATTTAGAAATATGAATGATTTACGCTGACCATGCCACTGTGCACTTTTGGATCTCAGCTGCCGTCATGGACGAATTGTTTTGGTCTGATGTTTGATTATGCCTTTATGTTTGCTTGTCTTGTCTTTGAAAGGCACAGAATACAGAACCAAATCGAGATTATCAGACGCCTAGAATACCAAATCGAGGTGGTCGAAGCCAATATTATTCCTGATATATAATCCAATTGCCAAGGTCAGAATATCCCGGCTGAGAAAATGTCGTCGTTCTTTGTTCATAAATTTCCCCCGTGAGCAAGGGGGTGGGTGAGCAGCCCACTGTATCCTCTTGCATGTCGTGAAAGGCGGCTCATAGGAGCAGTCTGTTCGCCGTAGGTTGCGACTCGTGACTGTGGGCAATGAGATCCTAGCATTTCAGTGCAGAGGACCTTGAGAAGGCCATATCTAAAACACTCGACCTGGGCAGCAGGATTTCTATTTGACGAGACGCTGGAATGGCCTTTTCATGTCAATAGAGATATGGTGACATGTCCTGCAATAATCTCTATTATTTTTGTCGTATCCGTTCTTTTTTTCCAGTTTATCTTCATTCCTTGCGTAATTCCCACTTATCCTAGATGGCGGCTTCATTGAACCCGTAAACCACATGAACTGATTGCACTGGCCAACAAATTAAAGCCAATCCAAAGTTTAGGGCATGACGACATAACTGCTAAGATTGCAATAGAAACTATACAACAAATAATCCTTCACTTGACCTATATCTTCAACCAATTCCTGACGAAGGGTATAGTTCCGGATAAATTAAAAGCTGCAAAAGTAATCCCAATCCACAAGTCATCCGTCCCATATCAAAACTACCGCCCTATATACTTATTGCCGGCAATAATTGTAATAATAGATTGTTAATATCTATTCAAGTTAGCAAGAGTTATATAGTTCCTTCATAATGTCGTGAATTACGTAAGTAATTGAGTTATTTCAATAGTATGGTAGATATTACTGTTAAAATCAGTTTGATGGTTCATTTAAAGTAACAATAGGTAATGCGCTCTGCCTTGCAATAACGGGTCACGTTAGTTCTAGTTTGTTCTCGAAATTGAAGGTAAAGAAACATAAGCTGGGTTGTGGTCTCATAACCATGCTGCTGACACAATGGTGGAGCAACAGGTGCCTGAATAATGCAACGTCAGACAGATGTTTTCCCGTCTTTGGTCAAAAGCTCTCCGACCGCAGTATTCTAAATTCCCTTTCAAGCTTTACATACCGGTCTGGTCGTTTGAAGTCAAGAAACCTTGACAGTTCTCTTCTTTAGTCAAGTGGCTGGGTGAATTAAAATGTAGAGAAAACGTTCAGTTAACCAAGAGCCTTTTCATCACACTAGTTTTAATTGCAAAACATATACGGCGACCAAGTTAATCAAAATGACGGCTTGAAAAGTTCCCATAACAATACTTTATCTTGATTGATTATAGCAGTCGTTACCATTCAAAGCCTAGTCCGTCGACTCTAAGATACAAGAGCATAAAGACATCGAAGCATCTTACGGACAGCAAGCTCAATATTGGTTTATGGCTTGACGCTGAACTACATGGCATTAGGAAAGCTATTTATTTTTATGGGAGACTTTAGATCATTGCAACATGGGGTATAAACGATGATGTAGATAAACCGGATCTAACGCGTCCATGCAATACTTATTTGGTTATATATATATTTCTATAAATATATATATGTATAACAATCTTGCATATATATATATATATATATATATATATATATACATATATATATATACATATATATATACATATATACATATATAAATCTGTATATACATATAATATATATATATATATATATATCAATATCAATATATATATACATATATATTTATATATGCAAAAGAATACTCTCATAAGTATTGAGTATAAATATATGTATAAATATGTATATATATATATGCATATATATGTATATATACATATATATATATACATATACACATTTATATAAATATAATATATAGATATATAGATAATATATATATATCTATATATATATTATATATATATATATATATATATATATATATATATATATATTTATATATATATATATATATATATATATATATATATATATATATATATCTCTATCTATATATATATATATATATATATATATATATATCTATATATATATATATATATTAGCACGAACGCGACCTTTAGTGGACAAACCGCCAACCTTTCGTAGACTTGGGTCCACAAAAGGATATACCAGTATGTCCACATAAAGTCAACGCACATTTTCGTCCAAAATAATTGAAAATATTTTGCTTTGACTATTCGAATGTGATAGTCTAGTCTTAGTTACGTGTAAAGATAATCTTTCACGCCTGATTTCTTTGGATTTTGAATATAATAGCGAAATAAAATTTTAAAAATAACCATTCGTTGACATAACCCGCAAACCTAAATATCTTCCATACAACCATATATACTTCTATCCAAATGGCCGAAATAATGTTTAATCATGTGTGTTTAATATGTTTATTTGAAAAATTTAAATATTTGATTTATTTAAATTTCATTACCGAAATACTCTACTTTTCTCCTTATTCATCAATCTACAACATTGAATTAGATCGCGAAATGCTGCCAATGGTTTATAATGATCACATCTACAACAAATATTATGTTTCTAATCCATGATGACTGAAATGATTTAAATATTTCGGTATTCCGCAAATATTCGAAAATATATATGGGCACAAAAGGTTCCTTTATACGTATAAATTAGCGTCTTGACCTTTCGTGGACGACCTTTCGTGGACCAAAAGTATATACCAGGAATAAAAAGTGACAAAAAGATTTTTATTCGCATCAAACTATTTCATTGTATCTATTAAAATATGCCGAAT
The DNA here is from genome assembly GCA_034190875.2 of Urechis unicinctus. NCBI lineage: Eukaryota > Metazoa > Annelida > Polychaeta > Xenopneusta > Urechidae > Urechis > Urechis unicinctus. Next base: position 75,186,602 of record CM067350.1, on the reverse strand, counting down.
AAATAATTGATAATTAATGATAGCAAAATGTACTATAAAAATTTTTCCACGAATGGTTGGAGTCTACGAAAGGTTGTTATCGTCACCATATATATATATATTTATGTATATATACATATATATATATATATATATATATATATATATATATATAGATAGATATATATATATAGATATATATATATATATATATATATATATATATATATATATATATATATATATATATATATATATATATATCTATATATATATATATATATATATATATATATATATATATATATCTATATATATATATATATATATATATATATATATATATATATATATATATATATATCCGGGGCCATGATAGTGAGAAAATCATAGCTAATTTAGCTTCATTCAATTGAAAACCAACATATGATACGGCCACTGACGACGGAGAAACGACAAGTAAATTAAGATTTCACTTTCGATGTAAAGTTAATCCGGAAATGACGTCATCGATATCCAATACAGTTTCTCCAATGCCGATAGACAAACAGCAATCGTGTTTCCAATGCTGGTAGACAAGCAGTTATCGCTGTTCTAATGCACATAGACAAACAGTAATCGTTTTTCTAAGGCCGGTAGACAAACAGTAATCATAGTTTTTTCTCGTGCCGGTAGACAAACAGTTATCGTGTTTCCATTGCCGATAGACAAGCAGTAATCGCTGTACTGCCGGTAGACAACCAGTGACTGCTTGGTCAGTAAAACAAATCTCTTTATTATTGTATTGAACTTTCTTCACTTACTCACGAAACTGTATCCGACGCAAATAAAGGGTTCGATAACTCTTAATTGTTAAACTGCAGTTCTGAGGTTGGCATCATATCGACATGGTAGGAGCCAGTTATTCACTCGCTTTAGTCGAGGTATATAACCTACCGTAGGAAGCTCATCGATCAGCGGGTTAGGTTGCAATCATGGGTTCGTCGTTTAATACACGATGAGCGTCAAAAAAGTGTGATGAATAAGATCGGTAGGATTGAGATGGTGACAACTGGAATAAACTTCGGGTTAAACTTCCCAATGTTTCTGAGTGGTGAACATGTGCTCGGTTCCCTCTTCCAAGCCGACGACCTAGTGGTTTCTCTTTCCATGCCCTTTGTAAATAGACTCGCTTTCGGAAACGGAGCATCTGCAATCAACAACGCTTACGAAAAATGTCCTAGCTCCCATCCTCTCACCCCAAATAACCAGCCACATTTCTCATCTTCACCTCGTCTCCTATACCCCCCTACCCCTACCACTTACTACTCACTGTAATCACTGCATCTAGTTAGCCAGTACAATGCCCAGCAAGTCTTTGATTTTAAATAAAATTCATCGATGCATATTTCTGCTTTTGATTCTCGATTTATGGTGAGGCTGTCTCAAGTCTTTAGGTAAACCGACATTGATGAATGACCGAGATAGTCATGTGATAATTCAACCCGGTGGTCGATGTGATATTGGACTCATTGTGCTCGTCATTTTACGTTACTTGGCTTGTCGATGTATCCATGTATGCATCAATGTTACTAGCTGGCGCTGGGATTTGCCCATCAAGCAAGGTGTACTCTGAATAGGCTGGATCGCTGATATCTTCCGCCTATGTGGCTTGGTCATCCTCTTTAACACCCGCATCATGGGCGAAGGACTGGCCTCACAACACACACCTGTCAAGTATATCACAACTGATGACATATGCTTTAAATGAGCGTGACAGTGTCACAGGTTCCAAATGGGCTTCGTTTATTGAGTACCAAAATCTTCTCCAATACGAACTGTTCAGTCACTACTTCAATAATCGATTGACTGGTCGCTTATCAATTACAGAAGACAATAATTTCAACTGCCAACACTCGCGGCGTCTTAATATATGTATAATGAATCCAACGAACACTCAAGAAGCATCTACAATTATTGTTATTCAAACATTCATGATGTATCTACATACCTACACATAAGGTAATGACTTGATCGAGTCATACCTTGTCAAGATTATAATTTACTTGGCTCATTTCAATAACTTCACCGTTAAAATGTTAATTAATCGAACTCATACCACAAAATAAAAAAAACAAGATATGACTATAAGTAGTTTTTAGCCTCGGAGGATTTGTAGAGTATACCGTGTGCCCTTTTGGGTTAAAATTCACCTCCCGTCACAAAATGAAAAAATCATAGCTGGGGTCACTATTAGACTCGAGTTTTCTTGATATCTTCACTAAACCAAGGAGGTTGTTGAGAACAGAATTTTGATGATTTTTTATGAAATGCACCTTTTTGTTTTCTTTTAATAGCTTCAATCCTAAAGCGAAAGTTTTGTAAATACAGCACCCATCTCATGTTCCCATGGTTCACGTACCTTGTGTTGTTCAGGTATATCAACGGTTGATGTTTGTTCTTAAGGTTAAATTCCACTTCATACAAGTATATGAAGAATCTCGTCACAACCCAAACACTCGCCAAACATTGTCAGGCCCGTCAATGGTACAGCTATAAATGAATAATCTGGAGTAAAGATTTTTTTTAAAATCCAGTCCATCAAATGTATGACCTATCTTCCTTCTTTGTTGTAAGTGCGTTAGGAATCTTCTGCATATTCTTGTCATGCAATGCCACTACATTTACTTTTACACGGTGTCCAATGAAGTAGACGTTGTCAGCGCATTGCGACAGACAATGATGCACCTCGGTTGTCTTATTGTGATATTGGGATCTCAGATACACCCGAAGAGTCCCTTGAACACGTCAACGTGTTCTACGACTGTGCAGGGCGAGCAAGCAGGACATCAATGTAGCTCTTGACATAATCAAGACCCTTGAACAACTTTCTCATACATCTAAAAAAACTTCCTCATACATCTCAAAAGGAAGCTTCAGCACGAAATACACTTTGAGGAATTTGTAGCAGCCATCTTGAGTTACGACTGCATGTTTCGCTATGACCTCAGGTGCAATGGCAATTGCCAATATCCTTTTTTGTGGTCTAAAGTGGGACAAGAACTTGCTCTTTTGAAGCTTTATAAATAAACCTTCTGGGGAAATCTTAGGTACGGCGGGGTCAACTAATTAATCAGGTTCAGTTATCGAAAGTCTATGCTTACTCGGTTTGATTTCTCTGATTTCCTCATAATCACAACAGGCGAAGACGACTCCCTGCTTATTCCCATATCCACCATTGTCCTTATCTATTGTGAGGCACCAAATAAGGTTTAGATCTAAATGGGTTTTCAAATAAGAGGGCACATTTGTACACAACGAGTGATGTCGTACCTGGGCGATCGGTGAAGATACCAGTGTGCTCTTTGATGATTTGTTTGAGGTATCCCGATGAGTTTAGTCTGGTCCTTTCCTGCTTAATCCCCTAAGTTGTCATCGCACTTGATTCCCTCAAAGTGTACTTCTGCTGGTGATTCTATTGCAACATATATATCTCGCATAGGGCAGCAGTCTTTTCTTTCGCTGTATCTCTTAAAAACTACTAAAGATTAATGTGGTGTCTTTAGTTGACATTGATACCACAGTCATTCTTGACCATCACATTTTCTACGCTAAATGGTCCTCTCCATTTATAAGCAGCTTTTTTTGGTCAGTTGGCAGAAAAACCAAAACTTGATCGCCCATCTAAAGAGATAGTGGTCTGGTTGTCTTGATATTAACAGAATATATTGAGATATAGGATAAAAGCAAGAGGGTGCGGCACATGCTGTCTTTTAGTGAACGATCCATGAATGCAGTATTCTCTCCAATGTCCCTAGCATTTGAGCTCTTGGCACAGCGACTAGTCTCGTACCCAGGTGTACATCATTTGTCAACGTCAACAACGTTACAAGACTGATAACAGATGCAGACTTGCGTGTTCTTGGATTATATCCGAATAGGGTTTTTTTTTATTTTGTAACAGTATTTGATGGCTACCCAGGTGTTCAATGGCTAATTTATCAACTGGTCGAGTACAGAAGAGATCAGAGCTCCATCCTATTGACAGCGATTATGATCAACTACGATTATCAAGCGCCTGTATGATGGCTCTACCCCTGTTGGGTTGCTCGCTGCTATACCAGAAGAGCGTTACGCGGCCTACTTTACACGTTCACTCTACCTTGGTTGTGGTGGGTATTAGCTGGCTGGTACACAGAGACAATCAAAACACGGCAGCTGTTGAGTAATAAATTGACAACAAACCTACTCATCATCATAATGTACCCTCTCAGTCATCATTTGATGGAGTAACCCCCTACAGCTTATATTAATTATAAACCCCATCTTCCCAGATCCACAAGTGACCTACGTATCATCTGCCACTTCCCCACTCTCCTCATTCATACCCCATATTGTAGAGCCACATGGCCGTCCTTTCTAGACAATGCCCGAAGGCCCCACCCTCACTAACCTAAACGTCCCATGAGAATTGGGATAGCGTGCCTTAGTCGTTGAGGGAAGCACTTACACATTTTAAAATCAGTTCTATCCTGGCCTCCGATCTCACCACATCTCTCTCCAGCATTTAGACAAAGTTCCATCTAAATTTAAGAATTGAAGTAAAGAAATTAAGTTAAAGTTCTTATAAACCGTACAAATGGAGTTCTTCATTATCTCAAGAGCGTATTGTGTGCATCTTGGCCAGCCAATCATGAGTCAGACAACCTAACGTGTAGAGATAGAGTCACTCTGCGTGGCGAGTCAACTGCGGTCACGTGATCCCTCCACTTAAAACTCTGTCATGCCACGGTGGTACGTGATCAGCAAATCAATCAAGGAATCCCTGAATCAGTTGAATGAAGACAATGTTTGGTGAGCGAAACACAACACATCGAACATATCGCTCATATTGTAGCTTTAACGTATGTTTTATGGGCAAGATTCTAGAAAAATTAAACCATAATTATTGTAAACACTATTGCCAGACAGTTAGATGCTACCACACGCCAGCTACACCACGAGGTTGATCGAAATAAAAACCAGCAAGTCTTACCTCAATGGGTGGAGCGCAGCATTGATTTTCTCCTACAACCGAAAAAAGATCGAAATCATCGCCATCGTTTCCGGACGAGTCAGCCGTTCCTGCGCCATCGCTTGCATGCATATGGTGACCGTAGCCAAATACACCAGTCTACATACACGGTTATGCCATGGTGGACTCACATTACGTTGTGCTGTGGATAAGATATGAAGTGCTTACATTCTTTCATACGCATTAAGTAGTTTCAATGCGTGTTGTTACGGTATTTCCCCAGCACTCGCGCTTTATATGTGATAGGGAATTTGACACCTCCGTGCCATTAAGCAAAGTGGACGGCCATTAAGCTGGCGATCATACTCGCGTGCTAAATATATCAACACAGCAAGTGCGATTAGATGACACCTCTGTAAATACTAGAGCATTGTGAACTGATCTATTGGTACCTTGGAGCGTCGTTGCTAGTATCTGTACCCATGACTTCATACAGTAGAAGCCATAATATGCGGCCATTAACAATAAATGGGAAATCCTGTTGTTATGACTGCCGCGGACAGTAGGGCACTGCACAAACATTTCTTTCGCTTAGCGTCACCGTTATTGTGATTGCAAGGGTATCGTTTGGTCAGAGCAGCGCAAATATGGTCGGGACATTTGTCACAAATTAATCATCGGGGGAAAATAAGACCTCCAAGCCCCACAATACGGATACGAGGTTGGCGGAATTAGTTTATGTGTGAAGTTGCGTAAGTGCATAAATCTTACCAATGGGCATGCGCGTTCCGACTTGCGTCCCAGAGGCTTGGATTTGCAGCCCTGTGTGGGCAATTGACTTATGGCTGGCGATAATGCGTACGTCTTTCCTGTGACACAGAATGACCTCCATAAAAGGAAATATAGCAAGGCAGCATATGTTTAAAGGTGTAAATGCAATCTGCCATACCAAGAGCCTCATACATACGGATGCTATTCATTCGCTAAATGAATTCCCATAACGAATCAAATATCTGTTGACAAAACATAGTTGTTCCATGATCTATGCAGAGCATGTCACTCTTTACCTATCAATGTTTTGTGGGCCATTAACAATGTAATATGAAATAATGCCCGTGCGTGCATGGATAAATGAAACTTTTATTTAAATCTGATATTTGTTTATACCCTTGTATTTGGTTCTAGTCTAGACTACGCAAAGAACCAAATCAATGTCATTAATTGTACAAAAGTTCCGATATTCGTTGACCATAAATCATTACAAACAGCTACGCATATTACCTTAAAGATAATCTAAAGCATGTGTGATCGTAAAGTGGCACTAATAAAGACACCAAACGAGGCGAAAAGACCGGTAGATATTGGTGTGTTTTGTGTGTGCTATATCCCGTCTGAGGACCCTTCTTTGTATTGCATGTACCGAGATGTCGTAAAAGATTTATCACGTTGCTGACAATATTGAATGTCTGGCCGCCAATGACCGATTGCTCATTGATCTACTAGAAGCCTTTCATCACCATGGTTACTCTTGTCGATACGCTGTATAACGTTTATGCATCAATTCTTCACAGAAGGCAACAAAATAGACAATAAGACACACGACGCAAATGGACCGTATGTAATACTATATATATATGTTTATTTAGAACTCAAGGTACTAACATAATAGATAACGTGAAACCACGAAAAAGCAATGCGATAAAAAGATGGCCATCGTTTCCAGTCGAGTTAGCCGTGCATAAGTCATCGGTTGCATGCAAACGGCGATCGTCCCATTAGATGAAGACATCAGTCTGCATCCGTTGCCATGATATGGTAGTTATATATCAGCGTTAATGCGTGAAAGCTGACCAACAATAAAGTGTGCTGTTGAAAACATATTAAGATGCTACAATCTTTCATATGCATAATGGGTGTTTGTATGCGTGATATTAAGGTATTTCCCCCTGCACTCTTGATTT
>CM067350.1:75167169-75172169 GCA_034190875.2 Urechis unicinctus | reverse complement strand
ATCATTGGCACACACTGACAACTTAATCCTGATGAATGAAGAAGAGAGTTGCCAATAGGATCCATTTGCACTCAAAACTACGCTGAAATGATGATAAACGATGGATTAACCTTGTGCTGATGTTTGCACACACAAAAGGTCTGTGGACGAATGGTTATTCCCCCAAGTGCAATCGAACATTTCTCTCGCAATTGGGTTTTGCATGAGTTTTCAATGTGTCGGATAGAAAAGTTTCCGCTCTTTTCTTACTATACTTCCCATTTGAAAGATATTTCCAAACATCGTTTTACATTTGTATTCATTTGATGTTGTTCCTGTCACACGGTGGCTTCAAAGCATTAAGACTACTACTGGCTTCAAAAGTGTTTCCCTGAAGATTGCATATAATCGTTACTGCGATTGCATTCAAACAGTGATAGATTGGCTTATGCGAGCAGTGTTATATGTGTTTAGTTATGGCCGCAGTGACTGAAGAAAAACGTTGGAACTGATAGAAAGTCATCAAAGAGCCACCAAACAGCATGGGCGAGGCAATGTTAATACACAGGGTGAGATGCAGCAACTAAATATGATTCTGATGAGTGCGCTAGGTGACCGTACAAGGCCGCCCTAAGCAATACCTGACATAGGGCCATTACGTCGTTAAACAAACTCCGGGAGGTCGCCAGGAAAACTGGCGTTGCCACGAATGCAGACACATTCTCTTAAAAGCTAAAAGCAGAATAAGTTTTTCTAAGATACACGAGTGAGTTGCAAGATGTTGACAATCATGAATCAACTCAAGGTAGTTGTAAAGGTTCATAGAATTAAATATATAAAGTGTCAAACAGGAATTTATTAACCTGAATGATGGTTGCAATTACGAATAATTTGACCAACCATGAAGTAATCTTAATCTCCCACCAAATCATTAAACTCGCGCATTTATTACAACGATTTATAATTTGCTGGTACCGCAATATGTTATTGGCTCGTTTTATTTGTTAAAGGGGGGAAATTGAGGGTATAGGTTCCAGTAGAGTTACGACAGCGTTTCGGTAGAGAGCAATTATGGCCTAAGCGAGAAACCACACCACTGAAAATCCAATTGCCGTAAACAACCATAAGAACATATACGTCAATAACAACCGAACCTTAAGAACCCTGGGTCCAAATGCTGTGGGGGATAAAGGAAAACACTGGAAAAAAAGCAAACCCCAGTGGTAATTGGAACATCTACATGGCTGTGGAAGGCGGGTATTATGTGTGGCCTAGTAAATGATTACAGGTTGGTTAGAGTTTGTGTTGTTTGCATGGTATTCCATTCATGGTGCCCTGCCTGTATATCGTACGTACGAAACGTCAATACTACGTGCATTGTAAGCATGTGGAATTTTATTCCTTGGGCAATAGATAAATTGCAATACTTCGCAATATCTTATACTATTATATAGGCCAGCTTAATGATATTAGATAGCGAGAATAGATTATGAGTAATGCACTGTAAGTAGTGTTGTGCATGAACCATACTCTAAATATGGAAAGATAAGAAAGTTATATTATAATAGGATCCGATCATATCATCGATGCAGCTAGTGTATGAGGTATATGATGATCATATGCATCGATGCAGCTAATGTATGAGATATATGATGATCATATGCATCGATGCAGCTAATGTATGAGATATATGATGATCATATGCATCGATGCAGCAAATGCATGAGGTATATGATGATCATATGCATCGATGCAGCTAATGAATGAGATATATGATGATCATATGCATCGATGCAGCTAATGTATGAGGTATATGATGATCATATGCATCGATGCAGCTTATGTATGAGGTATATGATGATCATATGCATCGATGCAGCTAATGTATGAGGTATATGATGATGCAAATTGAGGTATGTGATTAAGTGAATATAGTGCAATACAGATGTCCTGAGATATGGTGTAATTATTTTGAACCACAGGTTGATGCTGCCTATACCAGAATTTATATTGGAGAATTAGGTGTGTATCCATGAAATATAGAGAGTAATCGGCAACGAATATTGAATAAGAAATGCACTAGAGAAGGCACACCACATCGTATAGTGCTCTTATTCAACGATATTGAGAACCATCATGAAAGAAACAACGGAATATTTGTGATACCATTTTAGAAAAATAATCGTTTGATCAATCGTGCCATGTACAGAAAATGAATTCATAAAAAAAATTACGTCGACGGTAGAGCGTTAGGATGGAAGCCAACTTGTGTATCATTGCGCATATAATAACCTATAGATGCTTAACGGCGTCAATAAGAAAACAATCTTTGATTTCAGAAAATACTGTTAATATATTATATTCCATTCCTTTGATTTATAAGCGGTCCATGTGTGCTATGCTGACTTCCGAGGCAAAAGGCTCCTCCTCAAGTGATTAATTGGTGTGTACAGAAAGAGGGGTGATATTAGAGGGGAGGGTTGATGTTTAAAACTACCTTTGGACATTTTTATTGTAATCATTTTTTTATTATTAATTCGGCATACCTTAAACAATATGATATAAGAGTTTAATGCAAATAAAATCTTTTTTCTACTTTATAATCCTGGTATATACTTTTGGTCCTCTAAAGATCGTCCACGAATGGTCAAGATACTAATTTATACGTATAAATCCAACCTTTCGAGCCTATATATATGTGCGTATATTTGCGGAATACAGAAATTTTAAAATCATTTTCCGTCATTATGGATTAGAATAATAATATTTGCTGTAGATATGATCATAATGAGCCATTGGCAGCGTTTTGCGATTATTTTCAAAGTTTTAAATAGACGAATAATGAGAAAAAATACAGTTTTTCAGTGTAAAAAATTTAAGAAAAAATTCAAATTTTTAAAAACTTAGAATTAACATATTCTACGCTCATGATTAAACTTTATTTTGATATATATATATATATAGATATATATATATATATATATATATATATAGATAGAGAGAGAGATATATATATATATATATATATATATATATATATATATATATATATATAGATATATATATATATATATATATATATATATATATTATATCTATATATCTATATATATATATATATATATCTCTATATATATATATATATATATATATATATATATATATATATATATATATATATATTGGTAAACGCCTAATGGAGGTTTCCAGCCCACGGTTTCACTGCCTCAGCGCGAGATTGGTTTGGTGCTAGGCGATTGAGACCTAAAATGTTTTCGGTTTGGATGATCAACTTCTGCAGAAAAACAGGTTGTTCTTTTTCAAAGCACATAATTTTAGGGCAAATGGCCACCTTACAGATATTAATTATGAGGAAATACCACATTGATTTCATTGTATGCGGAGGCTATGCGAAAGTGTACTATGGACTGTTCCTTACAATTTACGACGATCTTGGTTGATAACTGTCACGCTAACTGGTTTATTGTGATCGATTATGTTGCAGAATGCCACATTACCCAAAAACGTTCTGTACTCGCTCGCAAATGATGACTGATGTCAGGTGTTAAAAATTAGCGCAACCTGATTCGGCTAGAATTCTATGCAATGCTGCTAAAAACTAATTGTTTGAGGCATCCTAGTCAAGAATCGTCATCGGATACGTCGCGAATTTGCTGAACAACACTGTATGTCAGATTGATGTTGTGATATATGCTACCTTTGCAATATATTATTTTTTGATTTTGGTTGATTATTGTATATCAAGTAATGACCTTCGGACCAGCGCCCCTAATACTATATCGCGCCTTTCAAAGATACAAATCAGTTACATGATAACATGAGTAAGGTGATGTCGTCGTCGGCTTATCACCACAGATATTCACATTGCACTGAAGATACTAGCATTTACTGATCGGAAACTAAATGCAGCTTAAACAAAAATATCCGCGTCGAATATCCTCAGATGCATATCTATCTGTCAACCAAGTTTGATCACCACATTAATGTAGCGTAGATTAAGCATTCATACTTCAACCAGCAGATCCTAATCAAACCGAATTAAATGAATATAAGCATCCATTTCATATCACTCATAGCGCTTGGTTGTGTGTTCATATATATATGCGTCATTTTATATGCTCCTTTCATATTTATATTAATAGCAGAGATCAATGCGGATCAATAACAACAAGTAACAGTTTGGGTAAGCTGCTGGATTTTTAAATCTTAGCAACTTAGAGCGATATGTGTTGAGCAAGCGATTGCCGATTATTGTGTTACACATTGTTTATCTTATTTTGCAAATTTATTGGACGCATCCAAAGCATTTAATTAATTCCACTATGGAAATTACTCATTTCTATCTACTCAGATCAGAGAAGTTATATTGCGTTTTACATACGTGTAGGATACATTAAAAAGTGACTTGGTCCGCAAAGATCATTGAGCTATGGAACAAGTATGTTTTGCCAACAGATATTTGATTTGTTATAGGGATTCATTAAGCGAATCAATAACATCCGTATGCATGCGGCGCTTGGTACGGCAGCTTCCGTATGCATGCGGCACTTGGTACGGCAGCATCCGTATGCATGCGGCGCTTGGTACGGCAGCTTCCATTTACACCTTGGAACATATGCTGCTTTTCTATGATGTCGTTTACGGAGGTTATTCTCTACCTCTGAGAAGACGTAGACATTATTGCCAGCAGTTTTTTTGGGCTAAGACCTATTGAAATTGAATTGAATCATTTGGGTAAAGCATCGCTATCAACAACAAGATAACAACACAGATGGGATTCAGATGCTTGGACGGTTTCCATTGGGTGCAATCTGTCACTTGGTGCAAGGCCGTTGACAACTCTGTGTTGCAACCCCAAGTCTCTTGGACTCAAGTTGAAACGCACAAGCCCATCGGTAAGATTTATGTACTTACGCGTATTCACACATAAGCTCAAGAAAGGCGCATTCTGCCAACCCAGTATCCGTATTGTGGGGCTTTCAGGTTCCCATTTATTGTTA
>CM067350.1:75146513-75160247 GCA_034190875.2 Urechis unicinctus | reverse complement strand
TTTAATTTTTTTTTAAAATAAATGTAAAAAAAGGATTGGGCCTTTAAAATTTGGGGCAAAGGGTAAACCCAATGTTTTTAAAAAAATTGAAAAGAATTTTGGGGGGTTTCCCCGTTTGACTCTTTTCCACTTCTATTCCCCAAACAAGGCCCGGGGCCACACTGAACCCTTTTTCTTCTCATTTTGCAAATGCAAAATCTTTATTTAGACAATCATTTAACCCGCTGGTGCCTGCCCCAAAAACCCTACCCCCCCCGATGTTTTTAAGGGGCATATTTATTTCACTATTAAAATAAAATGGTCAATGCTGATCAAAAACTTGTACGACCCTACGCCTTAGATAATTTCAAAATTAGACGATATATATTTTTTCTATTAAATATAATACTTATTTTTATATATAAAAATATATTATATATAAAAATATTTATTTTATTATATATATACAAAATTTTAATATTTCCCCTTTTTTGTTTTTGTTTTTATATCTTATTATTTTCTCTATTTATTTACCCTTTTTATATTTTTTAAAATCTTCCCCTTTTTATTATTTTTTTTCCCTTTCTGATTTCCCTTCCCCCCCCCAAAAAAACCCCACACCCTCCTTCTGGCTTTTTCCGGTTCGTTCCCGTTTCTTTTCTGGTTTTAATTCATTTGTACCCCCAAAACCGTGTGTGTGTCCACAACAAGGCAAAACGAGAGGCCCAACAAACATTAGTAAAAATATTAATCCCGTTTTCTCATATGCGGCAAAAGCCCAATGGATATTTTTCTAATTATGTTTTAATGGTCACATAACGCCAGCAAAATCGACAAGCCACATTGGCATGGTCATCGTAGATCTTGGGGGTTTGGGTTTGGGCCCAAACCAATATCGGTTTGGGTTTTTATGGGGGGGTTTTGAAAACCTGGATAAATTAAAACCTTTATCCCTTTGTTAAGAAAAGTTTAGCGGACGGAAATTTGTTTTAATTTTGGTGTAAAGCCGGGCTCGCTTTCTTCTTTCTATTTACCCCTTGTTAATGTAACTCCCCGGAAAATTTAAAAATCGCCAAAATCTTTCCCCCGACAATCTAAACCTTTTCCTGAAACCATTCATATTTTGTAGATCAACCATTGTTTTCTCCCCCGTTTTTTGTAATTGGATTGATTAATAGCCCCCCCCTAGATCCCCTTTTACTTTTTTTGGCCGTTTTTTTTGTTTCCCCCTTGGGCCATTGTAAACTGCCCCCGGAAAAAGTTTTGGAACGGGGGGGCTTGAAAACCATCAAAACAGCTAGTTTTGGGGGGGCCCAAAAGGTTTTTTCAAAAGCATCACCTTTTTGGGGGGGCCGGGGTTCCCAAACATCGGGGAAAAAAATTTTAAAAAAAATTCAAAAAACAAAGGGTTTTACCAATTTTTAAAAATTTGTCATTTTTTTTCGAAGGGGTTGGAAAACAAATTTGGGCCATTTTAAAAAAAGAAAAAAAAGGGGGCCCAAGGGGTTTTTTTTTTCCAAAATTTTTCCTTTCTTTCCCCCCTTTCTTCAAATTAATTTTGGTCATTATTGCAATAATTCCCCTTTAAAAATTTCTGGTTGGTTACAACAATTTAAATAAAAACCCTTTCAGCCCCGCTTCCCCCAAAGGGAATGCTGTATTTTTTCTATTAAAGGGGCAAGTTTTACGCGCCAAAAACCGGGTTTGCTCTTTTTTAAATCTTTTAACCACCGGGGTTTTTCCCAATCCCAGGAAAAAAAGGGCTTAATGAAGTTTTTAAAAATTTTCCATTATTTTTTATATACCCCGAAATCCATAAAACCCCCTTTGGGTTTTGTATGTTTTTATGATTGTAGGCAGTTTTTTAGCATTTATGCAAAGTATGAATGCTTCTGTGTATGTACGTATGGATGTACGTATGTATGTACGTATGTATGTATGAATGTATGCTTGTGTGTATGTACGTATGTATGTAAGTATGTATATATGTATGTTTGCATGTATCTTTATGTGTTTATGTATGTATGCATGTATGTATGCATGTATGTATCTATGTGTGTTTGTGTGTCTGTCGGTAGGTACGTACGTAAGTAACTATGTATGTGCAAGCATGTAAGTATGTACGTATGAACGTATGCATGATTGATGAATGCATGCATGTAAGTATGTATGCATATATGTATGTATGCATGCTTTTATGTATGTATGTGTATGTATTTCCGTATGTATGAATGTACGTGTGTACATACGTGCGTATGTATGCATGCATGAATGTACGTGTGTCTTTATTGAACAAATAGCGTTGGCGAATTGTTGAATATCATAGGTCGATATATACGCCCAGCGGAGATTTACGCACGCCGCTTTAAGGGTGCCTCATTACAAAACCTACCGCATGAAAAGTATTTATATACCGCACGTTAACAGGCAACTAATCATTATATTCTTTCACGGTAGGACTATCATGGACTAAGTGCCTCATAGATGCGTTTTTGTTATTTAGATATCCCTACCGTCTTCTGTCTTTACGCACGTTAACCAATGCCCAAATGAGTGATTCAAGCAGCACGTATTTTCCAACAGCCTGCATCATGTAAGGAATTTTTTGAATAGTTTATATATAAAAGTATATTACAATTGGTATTCAATGATCTTATTTTATCCCGTTTTTCTACATCATAGTTATTACCCCACAATGTAATGATCGAAACCCTCCCATGAAAATAAATAGCTTTTCTGGTGCCATATTTCCTTGCGTACGATCCATAAAGCGAGATTGAGCTCACTGTCCGTAAGGTGCTTAGGGGTCTTCATGTTCTCGTATCTTACACGCCTACGAACGAGGCTGCGGGTGGTAACGACTCCTTCAAATAATAAAGATAATATATCGCTTTGGAACATTTCAAGCCGTCATTTTAATTAAAGCGGTCCTCGTATGCTTTTTGCAGTAAAAACAAGTGTGGGAACGAAGGGCTTATAGTTAACTGAACGTTTACTCTATATCATAATTCGAAGAGACCTTTCAGGCTTTCTTGACATCAAACAACCTGACCTGCAGTCATGGAGCATCAATCCCAAGATGGGAAAACATCTGCCTGACGTTGCATTATTCAGGCCCCTGTTGTTCCACCATTGTGTCAGCAGCAAGGTTATGGGTGTACGCAATGAGACCATAAGCCGGCCATATCTAGAGCTAATTTGACGTATTATTCCTAGGTAGAGTGCATTACGTAATTGACCTTATGTTACTTTAAGTGAACCAACAAACTGATTATAACAGTGATATATACCATGCTACTAATACAGGTACTATATATCTCCTGCAGATTTGAATAGGTAATATCAATATTTGATCGAACACATCCACGCAGGCATTTACTTGTCACCCCAGCAAACGTTGAGAAAGGTTAAACCAGCATACTTTATCCAGTCAGTACCATCATATGATGACATTACGCAGCGCATCATGTGAGAACATCTACATTCATTACGATGTTGATCAATCATCCTATTCATGATCAATCTCCCCCTGTATGATCATTTATAGCGTGCATATCGCGTTGACACTCTTGACCTAAGTAATTAATCAACAGGCCAGGCGATTTATTCTGTGGATGTTCTAACAAATGAGCGCTTAACGGTCCAACTGTCATGAATTGGACTCCTGGGGAGTTATTTAACACATCCGACGCCTTCCGCGCCACCTCTCCTAATGCTCGTCATTCTGTGACTGACCTAAAGCACCTGAATACCATTTACAAACGGAATTTATTATTGCTATTGGGTATGCGTTACTTGTATGTAATTAATTACCTTGAGGGTAGTGCTGCTGCAAATACATTTATAATTGTTAATACCGTGGCCCCTGAAAAGTAGTCGTACTAACGGCGCATAAACTGATATCAAACTAGTTTCATGCCCCGACCCGACGCCCAATAGCATCGCTTACTAAGTCTCTCCACGTCACGTCACCCGATGTGGGTAAATGATTGGTACTAAGATGAACTGGGGTGCTGTTTGACATCATACTCACCCTCGTGCAGTATCACACATAGCTAAAAGTTGATAGAAAACCTGTGTGTCGGTTGAACATCTTTTTGCACACTGAGACTAGTCAAAGAGTGTATTCGGTGACTACTACTTATAGCAAAATGGTGTACAGGAACGGGTCAACCAAGTGGCTTCTGTAAATAAATCATGACTAACTTGCACGACTAGAATAGGCAGTAGCGTCAGTGTATGACTCATTACTTACACCTGGCTGATTTCAACAACCGACCGACGGGGCACACATCTGAACAATGTTCTTCTCAGGTTGCAAATGCAAAATCTTGCTATATTAGACAATCAGTATCGCTGGTGCCTGCACCAAAACCCTACTCCCCGATGCTTTAAGTGGCATATTTATTTCACATATTACAATAAAATGGTCAGATGCTGATCATGAAACATATAGCGACCCTGTTGCTTCTCAGCCGTTTGTATTGATGAATATAGCCACTAGATCCCTTACAAGGTTACATTTTGCATTTGTCATGATTTGCGAATGGTGGAAGAAGGCGAATGGGCACGATTCGAAAATCCTCTCCCAATTCTTCACAATTATTTGGTCATTACTGCAATAAATTGACCACTCAGTCTGGGTGGTTACAACTAATTGAATACAAACCTTCAGCCCGCCTTCCCAAAGGAATGCTGTATTGTTCGTATTACACGGGCAGAGCTTTTAGCGCAGCCACCGGCTGCTCTTTCTTAATCATCTTACCACCGAGGAGTTCAATGCCAGGAAATCAAGGCTTAATGTAGTTTTAAGAATTCGCCATTATCTTATATACGCATGTATGTATGAACGCATGTTTGTGTGTATGTATGTATGATTGTATGCATGTTTGTTATCATGTATGCTAAATGTATACCTACTTGTACGTTTGTATGTATGAATGTATGTATGCATGTATGCTAGATGTATGTATGCTTGTATGCTTGTATGCATGTATGTATGTATGTATGTATGTATGTATGTATGTATGTATGTATGTATGTATGTATGTATGTATGTATGTATGTATGTATGTATGTATGTATGTATGTATGTATGTATGTATGTATGTATGTATGTATGTATGTATGTATGTATGTATGTATGTATACATATCAGTATGCATGTATGTATGTATGAATGCTTCTGTGTATGTACGTATGGATGTACGTATGTATGTACGTATGTATGTATGAATGTATGCTTGTGTGTATGTACGTATGTATGTAAGTATGTATATATGTATGTTTGCATGTATCTTTATGTGTTTATGTATGTATGCATGTATGTATGCATGTATGTATCTATGTGTGTTTGTGTGTCTGTCGGTAGGTACGTACGTAAGTAACTATGTATGTGCAAGCATGTAAGTATGTACGTATGAACGTATGCATGATTGATGAATGCATGCATGTAAGTATGTATGCATGTATGTATGTATGCATGCTTTTATGTATGTATGTGTATGTATTTCCGTATGTATGAATGTACGTGTGTACATACGTGCGTATGTATGCATGCATGAATGTACGTGTGTCTTTATTGAACAAATAGCGTTGGCGAATTGTTGAATATCATAGGTCGATATATACGCCCAGCGGAGATTTACGCACGCCGCTTTAAGGGTGCCTCATTACAAAACCTACCGCATGAAAAGTATTTATATACCGCACGTTAACAGGCAACTAATCATTGTATTCTTTCACGGTAGGACTATCATGGACTAAGTGCCTCATAGATGCGTTTTTGTTATTTAGATATCCCTACCGTCTTCTGTCTTTACGCACGTTAACCAATGCCCAAATGAGTGATTCAAGCAGCACGTATTTTCCAACAGCCTGCATCATGTAAGGAATTTTTTGAATAGTTTATATATAAAAGTATATTACAATTGGTATTCAATGATCTTATTTTATCCCGTTTTTCTACATCATAGTTATTACCCCACAATGTAATGATCGAAACCCTCCCATGAAAATAAATAGCTTTTCTGGTGCCATATTTCCTTGCGTACGATCCATAAAGCGAGATTGAGCTCACTGTCCGTAAGGTGCTTAGGGGTCTTCATGTTCTCGTATCTTACACGCCTACGAACGAGGCTGCGGGTGGTAACGACTCCTTCAAATAATAAAGATAATATATCGCTTTGGAACATTTCAAGCCGTCATTTTAATTAAAGCGGTCCTCGTATGCTTTTTGCAGTAAAAACAAGTGTGGGAACGAAGGGCTTATAGTTAACTGAACGTTTACTCTATATCATAATTCGAAGAGACCTTTCAGGCTTTCTTGACATCAAACAACTTGACCTGCAGTCATGGAGCTTCAATCCCAAGATGGGAAAACATCTGCCTGACGTTGCATTATTCAGGCCCCTGTTGTTCCACCATTGTGTCAGCAGCAAGGTTATGGGTGTACGCAATGAGACCATAAGCCGGCCATATCTAGAGCTAATTTGACGTATTATTCCTAGGTAGAGTGCATTACTTAAATGACCCTATGTTACTTTAATTGAACCAACAAACTGATTATAACAGTGATATACATCATACTACTAATACAGGTACTTTATATCTCCTGCAGATTTGAATAGGTAATATCAATATTTGATCGAACACATCCACGCAGGCATTTACTTGTCACCCCAGCAAACGTTGAGAAAGGTTAAACCAGCATACTTTATCCAGTCAGTACCATCATATGATGACATTACGCAGCGCATCATGTGAGAACATCTACATTCATTACGATGTTGATCAATCATCCTATTCATGATCAATCTCCCCCTGTATGATCATTTATAGCGTGTATATCGCGTTGACACTCTTGACCTAAGTAATTAATCAACAGGCCAGGCGATTTATTCTGTGGATGTTCTAACAAATGAGCGCTTAACGGTCCAACTGTCATGAATTGGACTCCTGGGGAGATATTCAACACATCCGACGCCTTCCGCGCCACCTCTCCTAATGCTCGTCATTCTGTGACTGACCTAAAGCTCCTGAATACCATTTACAAACGGAATTTATTATTGCTATTGGGTATGCGTTGCTTGTATGTAATTAATTACCTTGAGGGTAGTGCTGCTGCAAATACATTCATAATTGTTAATACCGTGGCCCCTGAAAAGTAGTCGTACTAACGGCGCATACTGATATCAAACTAGTTTCATGCCCCGACCCGACGCCCAATAGCATCGCTTACTACGTCTCTCCACGTCACGTCACCCGATGTGGGTAAATGATTGGTACTAAGATGAACTGGGGTGCTGTTTGACATCATACTCACCCTCATTCAAAGCTCGTGCAGTATCACACATAGCTAAAAGTTGATAGAAAACCTGTGTGTCGGTTGAACATCTTTTTGCACACTGAGACTAGTCAAGGAGTGTATTCAGTGACTACTACTTATAGCAAAATGGTGTACAGGAACGGGTCAACCAAGTGGCTTCTGTAAATAAATCATGACTAACTTGCACGACTAGAATAGGCAGTAGCGTCAGTGTATGACTCATTACTTACACCTGGTTGATTTCAACAACCGACCGACGGGGCACACATCTGAACAATGTTCTTCTCAGGTTGCAAATGCAAAATCTTGCTATATTAGACAATCAGTATCGCTGGTGCCTGCACCAAAACCCTACTCCCCGATGCTTTAAGTGGCATATTTATTTCACATATTACAATAAAATGGTCAGATGCTGATCATGAAACATATAGCGACCCTGACGCCTTAGATAATCAAAATTAGACGATATATATATATATATATATATATATATATATATATATATATATATATATATATATATATATATATATATATATATATATATATATATATTCTTTCTGAAGTTATATACCCAACAGAAAACACACCAATCCTTACTGCGCGTTGTCAGGTTCGATTGCAGCTTCGTTACAGGCTTATGTCATCTTTTACATCCAAACGTGTGAGTGATACACATAGAGGTTACTTGTGATTTATTAACAACTTAGGTAGGTATAGGGTTTAACAGAATACCAACACTACTGTGTTATGTGGTGCCTACCAAGATGGAGTAATCATGAATAGATACGATTGACCTGATTGAGAAGCTGTCTGGAAAAAGGAGTGACATACACTGAGATTACTATGAACTGGTAAAAAAAAATGCAAAAGATAAAAATCCAACGATTATATATGGGCATGTCACCACAACCAGCCGATTGGCTGGATAGGCCCATTCAAGCGTCTCGCCTCGGCGAATTCCTGCCAATGTGGTGTGTTGCAGATATGGACCGCTCAACTCAAACACAAAGATCCCATTGTCCACCGACACGAGTTGCAACCCGCAGCGAACAGGGGAAGATTTATGAGCAAGGAATAGCGGGACATCTTCTCTGCCGGGATATCACTGACCTTGGCAATTGGATTCCATAACAGGAACAACATTGGTTTCGACCACCTCGACCAGACAAGCAAACGTAGAGGCACAATCAAACATTAGATAACAATATTAATGCCGTTTTCTCATATGCGTGGACATGAAGCCCATGGATATTATTCTACATTATGTGTTTAATGGTCTACATAACGCCAGCAGATCGACAAGCGCACATTGGCATGGTCAGCGTAGATCATTGGGGTATGGTTGAACCAACAGATATGCGATTGGTTTTATGGGTGGGTTGAGAACATGGATAATATTCAAATCCATTAGGCCCATGTTATAGCAAGTTTAGCTGACTGGAAGTTGCATTAATTGTGTAAAGCACTGGCTCGCTTTCTATCTTTCTATTTACGCTTGTTAATGTAAGTAACTGCTAGGGTAAATAGGAATCGCCACAATCATTCACCCGTACAATCTGCAGCCATTCCTGCACGATCTCATATTGTGTAGATCAACACATTGCTTCTCAGCCGTTTGTATTGATGAATATAGCCACTAGATCCCCTAAGCTTGTTGCGTTCTGTACCTTGGGTCATGCTAACTGTAGAGAGTTGACGCGGTGCTTGACACCATCATACAGCTAGATATTAGCCCACGGTGCTCATGCATCACAAAACGTGCCCCCATCTAGCCCAGCTATTGTACTTACAAGCCGAGAGAACAAATGCACAAGGAGAATAATTTCTGCAACAGCTAGCCTTTGTCGTGTCACCAGCTAGTGGTTCATATTGATCTGCTTGAACATCACCTGCCGCCATATTAAGGCACGCCCTAGACTTCATTCTATTATTGCTTCCATTTGAACAGCATTAAAATGTACGTAATGAATGTCACCTGTAGATTCTACACCACATACTTCTGCAGAAAAGCCAAACTTGCTATCCAGATAGGTTATGTTCGGCGTGGTACCCTGGCATTATTAGAACTATAGCAGGATAAACCAAAACCTGGGTCTAAATGCCATGCTTTAGGGTTGAATATAGTTATATTGCTTTCATGTGAAAGTATTTGTGTTTTTGACGCCGGAGATACGCGCATTCTATTCAGTGCTAAGCTGACTCGATTCAACAAAGCAACCTATTTATGATCCCGCATCTTCAATAACACAGCCTCGCTAATTAATTACATTCGTCCTTTGGGATGGAATTTGATAGCTATGGATTTTGAAGTAATTGAAACTTGGAGAAATGTATAATATATAAGAGTGCACAGCAGCACGTGTCCGGGATCAGATGCGATATCGATGATATACAATAGACCGTTTTACTGATGTAATTGTGCACCTCACTTTCTTTGTACGTGGTTTCATAAGCTAGCCAGTGCACCGCACGAGGGTAGTGACGGCTGACTAATGGGGTGACATCACATGGGATCTATGATACGGTATGGTTGTTTTAACAATGATATTGACGCTCCATAGCAGGAAGGCCAATTCTGATTTAGTTCACCGCAAATGTAATGAACTTATCAAATGACAACCTTATTGGTTTCACCAAAACTTACTTTTACTCAATAGAGCTGATTCCCTCCCCCTCACAATACTCCTTTATAGAAGCTGGTGAAGTATTAAGCAATACAAGCTTTGCAACAAGCTGTAGCAGTAAGCTGTAAATAGTTATAGGTTAAAACACGAGCCCTCTATTTGCGACAATTACAACGCATATACTGATTATAACTAGACTTAGCTTATTGTAGTCAAATACTTTGTTTCATATTCTGTATAGCTAAATCATATGCGTATGTAATTGTATTCGGATATTCGTATATGGAGTGAACGCGTGTGTTATTGCGTCGCACATACACAGATTATATACAGGTGAATAGGAATGTTAGTGTTCCTCTACCTGTCATAAATCAGATAATGAAGAATTGTGCGTATGCATATCTGCCAGAAATTAGGAGTTCCATCATTCACTAAGACATTCGTATCACATGTTATATATATATAAGATGGAACAATCGGTCAAACAATATATCAGTTTGATCTGCAGTTCATCCACCCCATATTCACTGTGCCCTTTGTACAACCCTGTTGTGCGGGTTAAAGTCACTTTGCAAACTGATTTAATTACAAATACAAATAATCCATCGATACAGGCACAGCAACTCTATTAGAAGGAGGGTAACTCTTTCATCACAAAGTTCCCAACAAGTGACCTCATTTATCTCCTAGCGTGTTGTGGCGTTCAACGCCTAACTCACATCAGTACCCCACCCTCTTCCTAAATACTTCACTCACCCCACCCTTCTCTCCAACCCACCCCAACTAATTATGATTAACAACAAAATATTGCATCCGTGAATATGACGTCGGCGACGTATTAGTCTTACGAAGAAAACATTGCAGTGTTGTAACAGTGTAGTGCCTATATTCTGCTTTTGATTAGACATGTGAGCCGAACAACAGCAAAAGCACGAAATACAATCAGCATAATATTTTCCGCTTATAATTCGTATGGAATTCAGGGATACAACACTTGTAGAATAAGCACATAATACATTACTGTGGCAATCATTCGACCAATCCCATCACGCTCGCATTGTACTTTTGATCTTACCAAAATAGCGCACATTGTATTGCTATCAATGGCTCAGTAAGAAACACGAGAGCCATAAAAACACCCCAACAATGTCTGCCTTTTGTCGTCAAATAACAGCGAGTGGTTATGTGAATTCACCACAGTGTTGAAACGAATAATTCAGAATACTATTTTAACCCGGGCTCTCCGTGTACAACATAATACAGTCAAGCAATCAAGATAAAGCCTTCCATTGCAGATGGTAGAAATCATATCATGTAATGGCCATGACAGCGAGACACACACATTGCGGGCTATTGATCATTTTGCACCAGGGCCTAAAACAACAATATGCCCTGATCTGGTACAACATCCATGGACTGGGATGCCTCAGTCAGGCACCGTGTCTGCCTACTTTAAGTCGTCGCCTCTGATTGGGCAATATAATATTTCCCGTAAAACTATGGAAATGTTAGCGTTTATCCGCTCTGCAGTGGGTCTTTTCACAAGGCATATACCAGAAGCCCACAATCACAGCATCAGTCGCATGGCGTACTACAGCATGTACTTGCATGTATGTATGTATGTATGTATGTATGTATGTATGTATGTATGTATGTATGTATGTATGTATGTATGTATGTATGTATGTATGTATGTATGTATGTATGTATGTATGTATGTATGTTTGTATGTATGTATGTATGTATGTATGTATGTATGTATGTATGTATGTATGTATGTATGTATGTATGTATGTATGTATGTATGTATGTATGTATGTATGTATGTATGTATGTATGTATGTATGTATGTATGTATGTATGTATGTATGTATGTATGTGTATGTATGTATGTATGTATGTATGTATGTATGTATGTATGTATGTATGTATGTATGTATGTATGTATGTATGTATGTATGTATGTATGTATGTATGTGTATGTATGTATGTATGTATGTATGTATGTCATGTATGTATGTATGTATGTATGTATGTATGTATGTATGTACATATATATATGTGTCTGTATGTATGTAATGCATGCATGTATGTATGTATGTATGTATGTATGTATGTATGTATGTATGTATGTATGTATGTATGTATGTATGTATGTATGTATGTATGTATGTATGTATGTATGTATGTATGTATGTATGTATGTATGTATGTATGTATGTATGTATGTATGTATGTATGTATGTATGTATATGTGTGTATGTATTTTTTCTCTTGACATTTATGTTTTGTGCTTGATTGCAATGATGAACCAAACATTGATCACATCAGTCATGGTAAAATATTTTCGACTCCAATTCCACACGCAATAAATCTATTGTCAGTTAAGTGACTCAGACTTGTTTCCAATCTTCTACCCTGGAATCATCATTCAAGCAGGTGCTTGAGGTGCCACGGCTTGTCATTCTCCATCACTTCTTACCACACGAAGTCTATACGATGACACAGGCGTCCATCATTCATTACCAGCAATAAGTGGCAGACTGAATTACATCATGATGTGTGTTTACAGGTTAAGCCATCGTTGCCACATGATGGATTCGTTAGTCGTCCTTAATTATGTAAATACAGTGCTATCGAACGTTCATGCCAGCACATTTCACCTTGTTGGATACTTAGTGATGCTTTCTGTGAGGTGTACGCCACGGGTCAGCACGGGCGGTCATACATAAGCAACCGAAGGCAGGGTAATACATACGGTGTAGCTGACAGGAGCTAATGTGCTGACAGGAGCTAATGTGCTGACAGGAGCTAATGTACTGACAGGAGCTAATGTGCTGACTGGAGTTCATGTATCAATCTCTTTATGATTCAAGCAACACCTGATCCAGAAAATTACGTGGTATTGGGTAAGGTCATATGATACAGGGCTCACATAGGATGGTGCTGCTCCCTGGTGGCTTGCCTGGTTGCCCATAACGTCACACTCAATACAGCCAAAGACGTGTGGCCAATATTGCAAAGGATTAAAACGTACATATCGGGATTTATTTATACATTTTCCATACGGGTGAATATAAACCAAATTCCACATTAAAAAAACACTTGCAGATAAGTATTCATTCCGCACAGTAAATCTTATACCAGGTGAGTCATTATACTGTAGGCTTAAAGAAAGAGGAATCACGGATGGTTTTCAATCAAATGAGAATGTCATTAACGTTTGTATCGCACGTGTAAATAAAGGTGCCCCAGTAGCAGGTAGCATCCACCGTCCTGACAATAGGGGAAGGCATCGAATGCAACACGATAACTATAGAGAACATAAGAAGATATATGTTGCAACAGGTTCACAGACACAAGAGCCTTCAGGCTTGCAACCTCTGGGACAGACACGAAAAGTTCAATCTCTGTCAGCTCTATTACAGGCACGAGATCATACAGGCATCCAATCATTGGGACAGGAGGCACGAGATCATACAGGCATCCAGGCATCATCCAATCATTGGGACAATGACAGAGGCATGGCAGCTCTATTTCAGGCATGAGATCATACAGGCATCCAATCATTGGGACAATGACAGAGTCATGTCAGCTCTATTACAGGCATGAGATCATACAGGCATCCAATCATTGGGACAATGACAGAGACATGCCAGCTCTATTACAGGCATGAGATCATACAGGCATCCAATCATTGGGACAATGACAGAGTCATGTCAGCTCTATTACAGGCATGAGATCATACAGGCATCCAATCATTGGGACAATGACAGAGGCATGACAGCTCTATTACAGGCA
>CM067350.1:75101100-75146413 GCA_034190875.2 Urechis unicinctus | reverse complement strand
GTGCTTGTAACTTGATTGAGTCCAATGTCTAAGGGGAAAAGATGTTTCGAAAAGCTGAGTCTTGATATCCGCATGGTTGATCACCATCGGGCGTATGTGTCATGGGGGAATAATTTCACTGGTCTAGGTCTTCCAACTGAGCTTGTGATTAAATGATATATTGGTCTAGACGGACTATTACGTCAGATACAGGACGACTGAATATGAGAAGTTAGAGTAATGAACCCATGTTTTCTTACAAGAAACAGTTAACACGGATGTATCCATGCGGCTGGGAAGGGCGCCGTGTTGTCTGGATTACCGATGTCGTTCCAGGAGAGATCCCGCGGAACATAAGTGGTGCCATAGAGATAATCTGTGCATGCTGTACGGACACTACTCCGTCGTTGTTGAGTAGCGTCAGGCATGTTAAAGCATCTTCAAATCCTCTCGTCAGGCACTCATTCACCGCATCAGTACAATAACCCAACAGTGTCATTGTTTCCTGTTTGGTTCCTAATCTGCTAATAGCCAGCGGCTGTTCGATACTATTGGCCATCTAGGAAATGCTGGACACCACACGAATCTCATGACAGTCAAAGACATGTGTATGAAACAAATTACCTATCTCGCGGGTTGCAATTTCATCATGCATAAGATCTTACGTAGCAAAATTAGAGTTAAGACCAAAATGTATATGTAATTCGTATATATGGTGCTTTGTAACCTGCATCCAGTGGCTCAGCAGTAGTATGTAAGAGTATATCTTCGACAAGCTTCCTCGAGAACTGAAAAGTGTAAAGTAACGCCAATGGTTGTATGGGCAATATCATCATATTTATCGCGCCATCGTCATTTGTATAACGTCAACGAGAACAGCACACGTGATGACGGCGTTATGGGGACTGCCAATGATCGTTGCTCACGTTAGAGCTGGTGATCATTGCCCACAGGCAGCAAGTAAACTGTGTATTTTCTTTGTAACATCACCCCAAGTTGATGAACCCACCCTACGGTTTGTGATTGTGGTACGCATGTCCAGTTGATCGTATTTAGTAATGTGCTGGAATTTCGCCTGGCTGGTCTGTTGGGCCAATAGGTCAGTAGCTCAAAACATGTACAGGTCATGCGTGCTCATTTACGCATCTAATTGGCCAAATATGCATTCTTCGAATGTGAATGCATATGTTGACGTCTCGGAATGCATAGCGGTTTTTACCAAGAAACATTGTACTTTAACGGAATCCTATACATGTACGCTTTAAATTTCTGTTCACGAGAAAATAAAATATTTATTCAATTCTTGCCAAAAAATATATTTTAGATATAATTGAAAACCATTTATATAGAAATGCACAATTCGGTGAGCTGGTGGAACGCCAATGCTAACAGCCAGGTCTTCGGTGTGTCTATCAGGTTATGTTAGCCAGGTCTTCGGTGTGTCTAACAGGTTGTGTCCTAAAGCTATCTGATTATCTAAATTTGATGTAATACAGTTCCTACCATCGTGAAAGAAATATATGAATTACAGCTGTGACATTAATTTCCAATGGCATTAGATTAATGTATCTGGAGAACGATTGGTCGGAGAACTACAGGAGCGTCAAACACCATGGTGACTGGTTGGCTCCCTGAAATGGACGTAAAAACACTCAAGACGCGATTGTGTGATTACACCCGAAGGCGCTTGTTGGATGTGTGTGGTCTGCAACGACGGCAAATTAATGCAATCGAGTGATTACGATAAGAATTGGTCAGGACTCTGGGGCTGACGTGTTGTATTGAATTATGGAATGAGATTTTAAGTTGTGTCCTTCACTTTTACGCAATGCTTTATGATGTATTTGAATTAGCTGTCACATTCCAGTGCCACAAGAGTTCTAAAACAAAAATGGCTACTACCACCTTAGGCGGACTGCGCTCATTCGGAAATTCCTGGCGTATGTTGCATGCGCTAAGATCACACAGCAGTTACCACTAAGCTTGATTTCCACACTGGATTATTGGCTGTATTACAAGACAACATGCAAGCACGGTTACAGGTTGCCGAAAAGAACACAGCCCGCTTGCTTGCGAAAGTGAGCAAAAGAGAACATATAACACCGGTTGTTACAAATCTTCATTGCTTACAAGATCCTCAGCATAATTTACAAAGCGATACACACAACATTAGCCCCACAATACCTCCAAGATCATCTACAAGCCAAGAAGAGAACTGACGTCATCATCAAATTCATGGATACTGGTTGCACCAAGATCCCGCCTCCAGTATGGTAGACGCTGCTCTAGATTAACGGGTGCTAGACTATGGAAGTCTCTGCTTGCAGACATAAGACCTCCACTGACTATAAATATGTTCAAAAAAAAGCTTACGACATTTTATTCAAACAAGCGTTTAATTAATGAAGTTGCCATAGATGATTTTTAGCTACTTTACAAACATAATGAAATTATGTTGGTAAGTTACTATAAATGTAATGTGCAGAGCATAGAAAAAGTGTTTTTGTAATTATGGGCTATAATTATCAATAAATTGTAATTATTATTATTATCAAATTATTCGATATCGCCAGGTGTGCTTTTTGACAGACGTACAAAGCTTACGGTTACTCGTTGAACTTCATTCATGTACATAAAGTGAAAGCCATTTTGTACTGCAATTGTCTCACACATCTATGACTCAATAACAGATTTTCAAATACTTGGTGTTAGTTTCGGCCATGAGACCAGAGTAATAGATTCAATGCAGTCAGTATACACTAAATCGTCATGCTGGAATGTGTGTCACGACATGATATCAGGAGTGACAAAGCATGGTATCAGGAGTCACAAAGCATGTTATCAGGAGTGACACAGCATGGTATCAGGAGTGACACAAATGGTATCTGCCTAAAACTTGACACCAGTATGGCCGCGTCTTCATTTGGAACACCATATTTTTACATTGCAGTCTCCCATTGTCATCCGTGAAGAAGACTCCATCATGTTGAATATGACATGAAGCAGCACTAATGTCAATATTGATGTTGAGGGGAAGCTGTACATCACAAAAGGACGCAAAATGTAATCAATCACAGAGAATGCAGCATCCAAGATACGATGTGTTTAATGCTTGGTCACGTTTGCAAGATTCGTTAAAGCGCAGAAAATGCCAACGAAAATGCCAAATCTTTCAATTCTTAGCATATGATATAGGTATGATATTTCATACCCGATTAAACGATAAAAGCAGATTGAACATTGACATTACTGTTGTGAATGCTGAACTCATTGGTATCGATTGCAAGATATGCCTGTGTTGATAAAAAGTTGAGGTAAGGCTGATGCCTAGAGAGAGGAGGAACCGAGGTAGGATCTGAAGACCCTGATCTGTTTTGATGTGTCAGAGAAGAAATTGTTGCTTCTGTTGAAAGCCATTTACTCTCAGCGTGGACATTTGAAAGGTCTTTATCTGAAATGCCATATTTTGCATTGTCATCTTCCTTAAGAAGCGATGCATTCATATTTGGCATGAAATTAATCCATACTAATGCCGATATCGAACCAAGGGGAAAGCAGCATCACAAGAGGTGACATAATTGCCATCATCAGCATTTGATGCCCACCATATGTGTTTAAGCTGCTCGTTCACGCAGACACATGTAGACACAAAGTTTTACAGTCAAAGGCTGCTGTATTTTAAGCTGAGGCAAGCGTGCCTCGCTATATCATTCAGGTAATGAACAATCCGCCCATTCATTTATTGACAGAGATGCACATTCAACGTCAGTGGATAAATAGTGCGCGGGTTACAGTGGATATGATAAAAGGCCATATGTGGATGGTGTAAAAACGTAACGAGGCGTTTGGCAGCAGTGCATGGTCAGTCACAAAGGATGCGATGTGTCTCAAACCAGCGGCACGGGGGATTATAAGATCAATGTTGAAGCGTGATAATGTGCCTAGTTGCAGCTCATGTTGTTATGTATGTAAATTGTCTCATTTTTACAAGAAGCTCTTATAAACGTCATACAAGGCCAAATGTTCTATTTGGCTACGCCCTCATAAACGTCATTTTGGACCATCCAATAAACGAAGTGTATTTGGAAGATGTCTATTTGGTTCTTTGACCATAAGTAAATCATTCCAGATACACTTCCGCCGAGCGGTTTGGAGGCTTTCTGCTTCAGTCCTTAATCATTATCAACACATCCTTAATCAACATGCCAATACGACAGTTCGAAAGCCTTGCCAATGACAAGACAGTCGATAATTCTACAATGTATGTTGTAGTTAGCGCCATGGGTGATTTATTTAGCTTAATAGTATAGCTCTACAATACCGCAGGACAGTTAGATTTACAGTATGTGATAATATACAGCTATCAGCTGTCACATCCACTGGAGAACGTGGTCGTATATTGTCGCCATGGCTGGTGCCAAACGGACATGTGTTTATCCGCTTGACACATGCGACATGTGAATTATCAACGTTGTGCTAATTGCATTGCAACTTCTCTATTCGAACACACATACATAGCCTTGTATTGGATTATAGCGCGCACAGTTTTCAGTCTCTAGTCATAGGTTGCCCGCTTTGTAGTCTGTATTGGTCTCATCGCGAATGTATATTTCCATGCCTTTAATGATATCGACATAATAAAAGATCCACATATGTATCTTACAAACCCCTCAAAATAACTAGATGCGATCAACACAATTTAGACACCATCTTTGCTCGCATATTATACATTCACTACGTTAATTATTTCACAAAGCATGCCTAATTATAAGCAATTCCCCTGTGGATTGTGAAGCTCATATTGTAAAACTGCAAAGAAACATTTGCTGGCAAATGCATAATGGATTCTAAAAGTTTCAAAAGAATATTTGTGATGTTGATATGCCTCGACACACGCAATTTTGGGAAGAGACATGGCGAAGTCTATTTTTGCAGGTGCGTGGGATACAATATGTTGTCGCGTCTAAACATAAAAGGTTGCAGACCAATGAAAGCGTCTTTGATGCGGATATCACACACAACAACAGCTGCTGTTTCTCACAGGCTGATACCTGAACGCCTACAAGGTGATCAAGAGAATAGTAGCCATACACTTGCAATAAAACTGTGTATGAGGGTTTTGACGGAAAAATAATTGGCTGTGAATGTGGTTGAGCTCGCACTGCCAGCGTCGACGACAACCGTTGTTGTAAAATTGCCAGAATGCATTATCATAGTTAGTGTTATAGTCGTAATTTTGACATCTCGTTAGCTTAGAAGCACTTCTGTCACATTGTTGTATATTTGCAACTGCAAGTATCTTACATCCAGAATTTAGATAACAACCGCTCAATCTACTAATGTACTGCACTGTGTTGTGACGCTTGAAGCATACAGAGCTTATTGGCTTCATGATACGTAACAACAAATTAACCTGGTCCATATGCACCAGTAGCAACATTTATATAATGGGCAACAAAAGTGCTGTCAGTTTATACATATTGCATGCTGGCAAAGACAGCGATTGGCGTCAAACTACGCGATAGTGCACCATATAAAACTACGGCAATGCATCACAGCCGTCCATATGACATATGTTCTAACTTAAACATCTATATACTCAAACAATACCATCATGCGCCATATATACATATATCGTTTCACATGGCCGGCCTTAAGATACAGCAGCCGGACTAAATAAGGGGAGATATATATCAGAGGCTCTCACAGATTCCAATCAAAGGCCATCTCTAACCGAACAAAATCAGCGTAAATAGACGTCGACCAAATCATCGTAAACAGACCCCTGTTACCTACCAAATCATTGTAAACAGACCCATTTAATCGATCCATACGCGGCGTAAAAAGACCTCTGTTACCTACCAAATCAGCGTAAGTAGACCTATCTTATCAGCCAAATCGGCATAAATAGACCCATTTAATCTATCAATATGCGTGAATAGACCCCTGTTACCTACCAAATCAGCGTAAATAAACCTATGTTACATTCCAAGTCAGCGTTAATAGACATCTGCTACCAGAGAACCCATCACATTGTTGCCGCTTCCATCTAGAGGTCGAGGTGATGAGAGGAGTTGACTAATCGATCGACCCGAAAATTACTTCCGCACAGAGATTCAATATTTGATGTATGGCTTATTATTCTCTAACTGCCTACATGGTGCTACCAGCGAGATTGATCACGCTATACAGACAGCCAGTCTAGTGACCTGGTGAGAATCGACCAATCATGACAAGCGTAAAAATGCTGCATTAAAGGACGAAGAAATGAGCAGGATAAGTGACAATAGTCCTGCTGCGCGCGGCCAACGACTCCATCACATGGGTAATGGCCGTGGTTTTAGTGATATACTTCGTGGTATTAGCTCTTGTAAAGTCTGTGATACTTTCAGGTCACTCAATAAGCAAACGAAGATTATCTTGATTAATCTGTATACTAGTTTATACCCCTTCACGTTGATATTTTGCGTAGTGTGTCCACATATTAGGACGGTTGCATTATTATAGCTTCTTTAGGGATGCCAAATCATCTGACCAGTTCCTGGCGTTGCTTCTTTATTAGCAATGTTATCTGAGTGGCTGCCAATTGGCCAATCGTTAACATCCAGAGAAATGACAGTGTGTTGCTTAACTGCAATTGGGTAGAATGAAGATACAAGGCAAGACTCAATTGCGCATAACAATTTGGTACGGCTGGGTAAAACAACCATCATCGTTATACAAACACACCCGATTTCCAACGTTTATATCATTGCCACAACACTGATCTAATTATTTCGGTCCTTGCATTTAATAAAGTAAGTATTTTAGATAACGACTCTTATCGCACACATTGGCGTCAGCACTGAAGCAGTTCGTCTTCAAAGCGGAACCTAGAGCATTATGCCCTTTTTTAAAGCCTCAGTTGTGTTATAGCTCAGCAATATGCAAAGAGCCTCCCATTGTGTTGCTGAATGTGGACAAAGCAAATGTTATCGATAGCTAAATCAGCGTATGTGGTAATGGTTTGGCTCTTTATAGAATTATTAACTTAACACATCGATTTGCATAACAGCCACTTTATTAGTATTCCAGGCCATACGCTCACCACAGCCTGAGCGAAATAAATAAATCGCGAACGACTGGTGCTCGGACTACATTTCTGTTCAATAAAACTGTTTATTCCTAACAGAAACATGTAACACATACAAGTAACTTTAAAACATTTAGTTAAGTGTTAACAGTGGCATGTTTGACATTTGTACGCTTTGGACGAAATTATTACAATAACGTTGGTGGCAAAATGAACGGTCTATCGGGCATAAAATATCAGAGTGATCTTAAAGCAATAACAGATGTTAACAGTCAGTGTAAAAGAGATTACCTAAGTAAGATGCTACGAAGTCAGTCGACAGAACACAGTGACAAAAACAAATCCTAAAATTCAATACAAAAGAATTTGTATTTGAGAGTCTTAAGATGCTGCTCTATTGGACGAGTGAAAAATACCGGTTTTCAGCCGCACTGTTTGCGTTTTTATTTTTTCAACAATTTGGCGGTTTTATGCTACTATGAACTAGTCGTTCATTAGACCTAGTCTTGGTTTTCATAAAGAAATATATTTGGTGTTGCTCGACATGATAAAGAAAATATATGATGCTGAGGGATTCCAGCAAAAATATTATTTCTTTAGGTGTTGCCATCCACTACGATTGTTGTGATTAGTGGGAGAGAAACCAATACTCACCTGCTGACATATATACAGCTTGTTACATGCATCACATATCTGACTGATATCACTATAGTTTAACCAACAGGTAATATTTCGCAACTTAAAACGCATTCCGATGTGACCAATGCGCGTTCCCGAAATGTGTGGTCTCCTTAAAACAGAATACATCAATATGTTCCTTTGTATATTGCAACTTTGCTTATGCATTTGTCGAGTGATGGATATACAGACAGTACCATTCGCTCCGAACGGTGCATTATAAAATGTCTCTTCGTATCCTCCCTTCCAAGACCTTAAATATTTCATGCAATATTGATTAACTACGGTGGCTCAGCTAGCGGAAATTGCTTACCACTTATCTTCCCAATTCTATAAATGGCGACTTTGACAAAGGCCACAATTGAAGCATCTCCACATCTTTGTCCTTAAAAGGGTTGCGTTGAGGATGCAGCGGAGAAGCATCCACTGTTAAGGATATTGCTGGAAGAGTCTACAATTGTTAATTTATATTATATATATATATATATATATATATATATATATATATATATATATATATATATATATATATATATATATATATATATATATATATATATATATATATATATATATATATATATATATATATATATATATATATATATATATATATATACATAAACATCACACTATTAAACAATATCGTATCAGGTCATGTCATATAAATATTCAGGTTCATACTGTTGTCATTTGCTCAGTTTGTTGGAGATGAACCTCGTTTCACGGGATACTTGCACACTGCATTATAAGGTGCGTAGTATATCAATATGGCTGTTGGACAATCACTGGTATGGATTTTAATTCACCAGGCTTCCAATCCGTATGTACCGTAATTGGTATTGATGACACCAATATTGTGATAAGCTGCTTTATTGCAGGGATGGAAGGAGCACTTAATACAACAGACTAAGTATTAAAAAAACTACCCAATAATTCATCTGTTTGTGTACTGCAGCATAATGTACTATATTAGTGTAACTTTTAACTATGTTTTGATTATGAATAGCTTCGTTCCGTTTTCCGATATACAATCGCAGATAAGAGTATCATTCATTGAATAGATGATATAATGAATCATCGTCCCGACATCTTATTACATTCAATACGACGGTGACATTTAATGCGTCTATGTTCATTTTAAATGGGATCTGATGTTGCATTCATCATACAGCTTACACATCTGTGAACCTCATGCGATATAGAAAATCCAAATGTGTTATTATCGAGTTTTAACTTTCAGGATGTTTTCGATGTTCCCTGGTACTGAATTGACAATCTAATGGTATAGTGTTAAACAAGAGTACTTCAGACCACTCGTCATATTTCAAGCCAGAGGTGATAGGTTCCAGCAATTCATACAAAATCATCGATTCCCTACTAGATTAAGTAATTATGTCCAATCGGTTACCCCAGCTAGGGTTATGATGACCTTTGTAAAGTTTGATTTCTCATTTTTGACGGGACATACATAATTTTTAACCCAAATATGGAACACGGTAGACTCTATAATGCATCCGAGGCTGAAAACGGGTAGTTTTGTGCTTGCGTATATACTTGTTCAGTTCTCTGTTCATTTGAATACTTTTGAAAACAAAGTTCGGAGGCTGTTTGTAGTGCGCCATAGTCGATTTATTAGCAGTTATTTGGTGTTCCCAGTTACATGTAAGAATTATAAACGGTCGTGTTTGAATTCTCTGCAGGCGTGGTAAAAGCTCAATGCTAATCATTAATACCAGATTTGTGCAGTGACGACGACGACGGCGTTTCACCATGCTATAGAGGCTATATATGCATGCGTGTATGCATGTATTCATGTACGGATGTGTGTATGTGTGTAAGCCTTCATACATGTATGCGTGTTTGTAAGCATGTATGTATGTATGTATGTATGTATGTATGTATGTATGTATGTATGTATGTATGTATGTATGTATGTATGTATGCATGCATGTATGTATGTATGTATGTATGTATGTATGTATGTATGTATGTATGTATGTATGTATGTATGTATGTATGTATGCATGTAAGTACGTATGTATGTATGTATGTATGTATGTACGTATGTATGTATGTATGTATGTATGTATGTATGTATGTATGTATGTATGTATGTATGTATGTATGTATGTATGTATGTATGTATGTATGTATGTATAGATGCATCGATGTATGTATGTATGTATGCATGTAAGTACGTATGTATGTATGTATGTATGTATGTATGTATGTATGTATGTATGTATGTATGTATGTATGTATGTATGTATGTATGTATGTATGTATGTATGTATGTATGTATGTATGTATGTATGTATGTATGTATGTATGTATGTATGTATGTATGTATGTGTGCATGTATGCATGCATGCATGCATGCTTGTGTAGATTTACGTAAGCATGTTTCAATGTATGTAAGTATGTTTTTAGAGCAGAATAGTAAAGAATTTATTCACTTACATCAACGACAATACATTGATATTAATTGGAAATTGATATGTGTATGTATTCATGAATGTGTGTATGTATTAATGTATGAAGCTATTTATGCATGTATGTATATAGGTTTATATGTATGTATGTATGTGTGTAAGTATATATGTATGCAAGCATGTACCATGCATGTGTGCATGTTTATATGAATAAATATATATATATGTATATAAAATAAATATATATATATATATATATATGAATATATATATATATACATATATATTTATATATACATATACATATATATATTTATATATTAATACATGTAAACATACGTACATGCATGGAACATGCTTGCATACATATAAGCATACATACATATAAACCTATAAACACACACACACACACATATATATATATACATATATATGTGTGTGTGTCTATATAAGTTTATATGTATGTATGTATTTATGTATGCAAGCATATATATATATATATATATATATATATATATATATATATATATATATACACAAATATATATATACATAGATATACATATGCGCATATATATATATATATATATATATATATATATGTATAATATATACATATATATATATGTATATATATAACATATATTTATATATCTATGTATGTAAGTATATATATATATATGGATATATATATATATAGATATATATTTATATATATATATGTGTATATATATATATATGTATGGATATATATATATATATAGATATATATTTATATTTATATATATATATTTATATATATATATATAAATATGTATACTATATATATATATTTATTTCTATATGTGTATATATTTTTATATATTTTTTCTAAATATAAATATATGTATACATACGCGTTACGTAGTAGATAAACACAACACGCTTCGCGCTACCCACTTTTCGTCTCCTTAACGGGTACAGTTACTTTTTTAGTGCGATTTGAATAATTGTTTTTCTGTTTTCGTTGTTGTTGCTTTTTCCATTCCAGTAAATTCTCCTTGAACATGTGTTATCGACGCTCCGTGATTTTGGTAGCTTTACATGTACTCACTCGGGCGTTAATACAAGAAATGCGTAGATGTGGAATTCTCCCATACGCAGGGCCAGCATGTTCATCCTTTTCTTACATCCTGCGCAACATTGTACAGTGGGTTGTGAATTGACGCAATATGGCTGTCCAACATCCACATAAACTCTAAGATAAAAGTGTCGATCGGGCGCAGACCATCTGAGAATGTGCCCAATAATGCACATTACCACTGTCGGCTGTTCGTAGAGATAGGATAGAAACAGGGCACAAAACAAGCGGACCATAGTCCACCGAGGCGAATTGTGAAAGCATAACAACACGAACTACTTTAGCAAGTAGGTGCACTGTTAAACCTCGACGTTATTTATCTTGATTAAGGACCCTATTGCACTGTTTTGAAATCCTTCTCAAACCTAACGCATCCGGTATGAATTAGTGGCCATGCGCTGAGAACAAGGTTCATTTATTCGGCAAAGTAGGCATTCAATCGCGGCTTTGTTGTCAGACAATGTAAAATTGTTTGGCCATCAAGCAGTACCTCGTCTATGAAAGAAACCCATGTAATGCTGGCATTCGCGTCGTTGGAAGTTTTGCTCATTCATTTGCTCGCCACATTAGCGGCGAGATGATTGATGACGTCATCAGTACAGCACCCGTGAAGTGTGGGGCGATACGAGCATGCTTTCTATCGCTAATTTTGTCATCAATACATAACGGTAATTTGAAAATTTACTGTAACATAATTGGTCGTCTTAGCCACTGGACATTAAAATAAATTTCAAGTTTATAAACTGCGCGACAAAAGAACACGCATAAGTATTGAAT
Source organism: Urechis unicinctus (assembly GCA_034190875.2). NCBI lineage: Eukaryota > Metazoa > Annelida > Polychaeta > Xenopneusta > Urechidae > Urechis > Urechis unicinctus. The sequence continues at coordinate 75,134,352 of CM067350.1, read as the reverse complement.
ATTAATCATTGGATTATGCAATGTCTAGTATGTATCGCTGCGAAATCAAACCTTGAGATTTAATCGAAGCTACATGAATTGAGCGGCTTAGGATATAAAAGCGAGGACAATCCTGAGAGCGCTCTGGCTATGTTACAGAGCATGCATACTACAGTGGATTCTTGCTTAGGCTAAGTACAAATGAACCAAGGTATGTACTCCAATTGAAGACTAATAACCGATCATAACCTGAGTTATTCCACTTGGTATCCATCCAAACAATTCAATGTATCAAGCATTTAGCAATTCAGCGATATTTGCCTGACAGCACGTACACTGCGCTTTACTGAACACGCTATATGAATATGCATTGGCCTACAGCATGTTTGATATGATTCAACGAATGACACCGTCTCAGTATCAAACCGCGATCGATTAGATGGATAGCATGATTCGCTTGGAGACAGAAATCATTATATGCAATTGAAATCAGGCGACATTTGTTCAAAGTATCGATACTTCTCCATGACTTATTATATACGCTGCTTAAGACTACGCTCGTGAGAACAGGTCTGCAAACAAACTATTGGTTAAGTTTGGAAGGTAAATTCGGTATCTACCTGTACCGAGCTGCTAGCTCGTTAGCCAAACAGCCTTTATGAGCAAGTCTTCCCGATTGATCCACCCACGCTCATCAGACTAATTAGTGACAGTGAACGCAAAACTCACTTGCAGTTTATTAGATATGAAGATGAACATTTGCCAAACACGCAATCATCCCCGTCACAGATGGTGCATTGACGAATGGCACGGCGTACAAACTAGAAAATGAACCGATTCGACTCAGTTTATAAACATTAACTGCAGCTATTTAAGCGAAATAGGCAAGCCAGACACGTTGCTAACATAAAATGCTGTTCATTAAATGAGATTACTTATTACCAAGGTATTAGCAATGATTCAATAATCGCTTGGTCAATATTTCAAAACTGACACCTGAATAATGATTGTTTTACGTGGTGAAACAGCGAGAGACCCTCATTCGACAGTGGACGGGGGCAATGATAACATCCGGCTAATTTGTGCTTAATAGCTACAAAGACCATCATGTGCAGCTGATGTTCAACGTAGGGTGCCATTGGCGAAGAAGTGGCTCGTATTAGCGACACAATCAGCAGATAAAAATATAGCTTTGAACGTTTACCTAACTCTTATTTAATTCCAATGTATCAACGTTGCTTTGTTTTCCGATTCGACGTTACAATTATTCTTACTGTTTAGGCTTTGGACGGCCGGCAAGAAAAAAAGAATGTTACATCTGATGAAATATGACAACATATGATGGTCGGCTCTCAGCTGCTTTTGTTGAAAAGAAGCAAAGGTTGGATGGTTGAACGAGACGAGGGTGCATAATGAATGACTACTGGTGACCGCATTCATTCCATTTTTTTCCATATTGAATTAATTTATATAGCATCCTGTCCCATGATATGAAAGATGTACTTTAATTGATGCTAATCACGCCGTTTTGAACGGTTGGCATTATCAGGACAATTTAAAGGGGTGCTTCCGGTATTGTATCTATGGTCCTATGGTATCTCTGTTTATAATAACGGTGTTGCTCCACTTTTCATCATTAACAAACAAAAAAAGTCTCAAACAATATACATAACTGATATATAAAAATGTCCCCCTGTGGCTGTTCCTCGAAGTGACCTCCACAAAGATTATTTACAAATTCATCCGTTGTACATTCGTTATTTCGGGTTATTTAGATTTTTTGAATCTGAAACCAAATGTACTACATCTTATTTAGATCATCAAATTTAGGAAATAATCCTGACACTTGAACGACTTTGATTGTTTGCATCGGCTTTCAAACAGGTAAATTAATTGTGAATTTCCGTGTTTTCAATTATATCAACACTTCGTAGCTTTGCACGCATTACAGATATATTGTTTTATTCTCTCATCTAGATATTGGAAGCGTCCACGTTTTGAAGTCATTAATTCCGTTCAAGTACGATGTTTGCTCTGGGTATTGGTAATTACCGCTACGCTTTCCGAGACGTAACCACATGCATTCGCATCACACAACTGCGTTACAAAGTCTGTGGGGTACTAAATAAGAATCTTTGCCATTTGACAGCTTCCCCTGCGCTAACGTAGCATTAATGTAATGCGTCGGGACCTCGTGTTGTCTATGCTAACGGGACATAAACTCGCGGAGAACTATGGGTAGCGTTGTACTCATACTTTAGAAAGTAAGTATTGATTGTATACTCAAAACTCAGCTGCATATGAGGTAGTATAAAATAGGATACTTTGCAACTACAAGTCTATGCTATACAGTCTACTTTCAATCCACGCGATCTATTCACAAATAAAAAAACATCTTGCAAATAAATACCCTTGCTTGAATCTCTTTTTCATGATGATCGGAGTAATTGCAGCAAAGCTTATAGAGCCAGTCAGCTGGATATCTTTGATGTGCCCGTTCATGTCGCATTCATGACTACGCTCTTGTTTCACTGAGGCGGACGTTCATTTCCTATGTGCACATTGAGGCCCCGAAAACTCACGCCATCCAGTAATTGCTGGCCTTAATTAGATATCCCATGATAGTGGCGTTATAGTAACTGTATAGACTACTGGTCGCAATAGGTCATCCCAGGCAATCCTTATCAACCGCAGTAGTGGCTGATTGAACAAGGTGTAATTATGCCGTTTCAACTAATTGATGAATGAATTAGTTCACTCTCGCTACTTTTCATTAATTTATGCTACATTTAATTCCATACAATATATGATATATTGTTACTAACGATTATTGCAGTGATTTGGTCGTTAGTGGTGAACCTCAAAATATACAACGCGTGTATTTATGATAAAATAATTACCATCAAAAGGCACTCCAGGGATATAGTATTAATCTTCAACCGGTAATACTTATTTTTTTGCTATTTTTGGTAGTATGTGGCTATGAAAAGTACACAGCTCTAGTGCTATGCCATCCATTACCAAGTGAAACCAGCTCATCCATTTACCGTAATCTACAGCTGCCACTCCCCGATACTCGACCACTATTGTGGGAAAACGTGTGCTGGTGAAATAGGTGATGGTTCTGGGTCACTTCCCGATCACCCAATCAAATGTTTTAGTGCTGACAATCGAGTTTAATGAATCTTCTCGCATAGAGAGCGACAAAACTTGCTGTATTTTTGTTATACCTGAAATAGACCGGTTCGAGCACATGCTTCCTGCACAGGAGTTGTCGTTAAGAAAGGTGTTCATATGGTATCATCAACTTCATATAGAGTTGTCAGTTTGTGCCGCTGATCAATTATGAAGGCATAGCCATGTATACTCGTACCAATAACTCAGTAACGTATGTACGTCATTATCATAACCACTCCAGAAATCACTCCTTTACTTAACCGATGTGAGATATTGTTTTGTTAAACTCAGATAAATTTCACTCTTATGGTTTAAGTCAACATATATTGTGTAACTATACGACCAATACATACATATATACAACCTTTGATTGTTCTGCAGAAAAGCAACATTCGTCATAAAAATTATAATAACTTGCGCTATGCAGCATGCTTTACATAAGACCCCCGAGGCGAGATGTGCTACAATAACAAACTTAAACTGAACAATGCAAATATAGGGGTAGGTAGTGAACTGAGAGGAATTCAAGACAGCTGGATGAATTGCATCTGAGAATCGGTGATGAGATCATCAAGCCCGAAGTCACATTGCGAAACCTTGGTGCAGTGTTAGATAATGAACTGTCCAAGCATGCTCACGTGAATCATGTCATAAAGGTAATCTACTACCACTCGAGGCGGATTGCGCTCATTCGGAAAATCCTAACACAAGATGCACTAAGATCACCCATACAACAGTTACCACTAGGCTTGATTTCCACAATGGATTATTGGCTGCATTGCCGGACAACATCCTAGCAAGATAACAGGTAGCCCAAAGCAAAACGGCTTGCTTTCTGAGAGTGAACAAGAGAGACATATAACACCGAGTCTTTCAAATCTTCATTGGCTACCTGTCAAACAACACATTGCTTACAAGATCCTCAGCAAGATTTTCAAAGCACTGCACACAACATCTTTCCCACAATACTTCAAAGAAGAGGTCATCATAAGATCTAGTTGTACTAAGATCCCGGCTCCAGTATTATTATCGCTCCGCCAGAGTAACAGCTGCTGGAACTCTGGAACTCTCGGCCTACAGATATTAGACTTCCACGGACTGAAAGTATTTTCAAAAAGAAGATTAAAACATTTATTCAAACAAGCGTTTACTAAATCAAGTCGCCATCAATGATTAACAACTGCTTGACACAAATAATGCAATAACTATCTACCATTTTGTACTTTTATACATATATAAGTATTTTGTAAATGCATATGACTTTTATGTACAGAAGCAGTGTTTTTGTAATTTGGCGCTATAAAAATCAATTAACTATGATGATCATTATCAAATTATTCGATATCGCCAGGTGGGAGTTTTGATAGTTGTGCAAAGCTTATAGTTACTCGTTGAATTACATTCATAAGAGAAAGTGAAAGCCTATTTGTATTGCGATTGACTCTCATATCTATGACTCAATAACATGACAGATAATCACAATACTATAGGTTTCGACTATGAGACTAGAGCAATGGATTCAACGAAAAACACAACATAGTCATGCTGGAACCAGTGCCACGGAATGGTAACAGGAGGGACACAGCACGGAAGCAGGAGTGACAAAGCATGGTATCAGGAGTGATGCAGCACGGTATAGAGAGAGACACAGCATGATATCAGGAGTGACAGAGCATGGTATCAGGCGTGACACAGCATGGTATCAGGAGTGACACAGCATCAGGAAATACACAGCATGGTATCAGGAGAGACACAGCTTGGTATATGGAGTCACACAGTATGAAAACAGGCGTGACACAGCGTGGTATCTGGAGTAGAACAGCATGATATTAGGAGTAACACAGCAAGGTATCAGGAATGATACAGCTTGGTATCTGGAATGATACGGCATTGTATCAGGCGTGTTGAAGCCTGGTATCAGCAGTGACACAGCATGGTATCCGCCTGAAACTTGAATTGAATGACCAAAAGTTAAGATAAGGGCTGATGCCAAGAGGAAGGAGGCGCCGAGGTAGGATCTGAAGATCCTGGTCTATTTAGATGTGTCTGTTGTAGCCCATTTACCCACAGATAGGACATAGCGAGATATGGAAGGTCTTTATCTGAAATGCCATATTCGCCACTTAAAAATTCCTCCAGAAGAGATGCATTCGTATTGGGCATGAAATTACTCCGCACGTAAGACGGTATTGAACCAAGGGGAAAGCAGCATCGCAAGAGGTGACAAAATTGCCATCCTCGGCATTTGAAGCCCACGTTATGGTGTTTAGGCTGCTCTATCACGTACGAGTTATTTGTTATGTGGACGTTTTACAATTATAGGCGGCTGTATTTTAAGCTGATGAAGGCGTGCCTCGCAAAACCATTAGCATAATGAACAATCCGCGCATCAATTCATTTATTCACAGAGATGTACATACAATATCAATAGAAGTGCGCTGGCTGAAGTAGTTTCCGCTGAAGGCCTTATGCGGAAGGATCATTCGAAACGAGGCAGTGCGTGGTCAGTCTTGCCGGATGCGATGTCTTATACCTGCGGCGCGGGGGATTATAAGATCAATGTTGTAGCTTAATAATGCGCCTCTTTGCAGCTTGAGCTGTCATGCATGTTAATCGTGTCTGCTGAATGTTGTTGACTTGTTTTGTCTTATGTTTACACGAAGCTGATGAAATGTTTCTCAGTAAAAAAACAGTTCTTTTCAAGCGGACCAATGTTGCCGTGCTTTTTACCCATATCTGAAGGAGCTAAGAGGGCTCATTTACGACAAATATTTGAACACGATTCCTGTGTGCAGCACGCTGCTTGCCTAAACTTAATAGGATTAGTTTCTCAGCCACAGAGGTATGTTAGGTTTACCGGGCACTTTTTATCTCTTCCCTATATACCGCATATGATCTTGTTGGGACGATGGAATTTAATGATCATAGCTCACTGCTGTATTATCCAGTTTAGTTCCTTTTTTCCAATATCGAAATTTGGCAAGGGGTTAAAAAAAAAAAATCCGCAGACGTCATTATCACCTTGCATAAGGCGTAATCTAACACCTCGTTTTGGCAAGGAATCTTGTGTCAAGGCGATCGTCTATTTGCAGCGCAATCATGTCCGTACAATTGTGCAACCTTGCACGTGCCTGTATGACCATATTTCACCCCAAAGACGTTCAGTTTAATGTGATTAATGGCAAATAACCTGCAGAGACATGACTTACAAGACATTTATCTGTATACAATAAATCCAATGACCATTTTATTCCTGTAAAATGCAGAGCATTTTATGCAACTAACAACACTGGATTGCAAAGTGATATATTCACTTAGTTTACACCTGCAAATCGTAGCATTGCTGGAGATGCCAGTACATCAATTGTCTTGTAAAGGTAATAGATCACACTTCTTTATCGCTGTGCAACAAGTGGAAACGATCTTAAAGAACTCGTTTCTTTTTAAATACTCGATATATGATCATATACCAAAATGAACCCAGAAGCCACTTAAAGGTATTTGGCGCATGAAAGAAGCCATGCCGAAGTATTCAATATTGTGATTAGTCTCTAACGGCGGCAGATTGACTACCTCTGTCAATACCTGCACTGAAACAGCCCTCGTCATCGGTCGTCTATGGTAATGATCGTTCTTATCCTTTTCAAGTACGTTTGCATTTTTTTGCATAATGAGCAGTAACATTTGTCTTAATCGAATGTTATGCTTAACGTTTGTCACCCCTGATCATAGCTTGCCCGCTATGTGGTCTGTATTAGTCTCATCTCAAGTGTATTGTACCATACCTTGAATGTCATCGTCATAATAACAGATTCGCATATGTATCTAACAAACCCCTCAAAGTAACTAGATAGATCAGCACAGACCAGAAGGTGAACTTTAAGTGCGTTCTTTGCTCGCACGTTAAATACAGTTTACTACGTTAATTACTGCATTAGGAATACCTTATGGCAAACAATTTTCCTGTGTGTCGTAAAGCTCATATTGTAGAACTACAAAGAAAGATCTGCTGGCGCATGCATAATGGGTTGTGAAAAGCTTCAAAGGGTTATTGTTGATGTTTATGTGTTTTTCTACACACGGCAGTTTTGTGGAGAGGCGGGGCGAAGACTTTTTTTGCAGGTGCGTTGCTTATGATATTTTGTCGCGTCAACACCATTAAAGGTTGCACTCAAATGAAAGCGTCGTTGATGCGGATTTCACTTGCAATAAAACTGTATATGAGGGTTCGGGCGGACAACTAATGGGCAAGGCATAGTGTAACATAGTTTAGTTCTGTTATAAACAATAGAGATAATTGCCTCAAATTTCCGTTTGTAGCTGGATCATTGTGTTCTTGGAATGCCATTGCTTTATTTTAACTCGTCATCGATAACATCGATTAGAATTGTATTTTGTCTCCGCAGAGCCGCAATCCAGGTCGACGACATATTTTACACTGGCCATGTCGAGCAAAATTAAGAAAACACAAACACTTCTACTCAGTAGAAAATTAACACATGCTCCGGAACTAATGATGCTGTTATTGCTTTCTCCAGGTCACATTTCTTCAAGACATAGACTACGCAGTCTTTGCAATTCTGTTTAATGTGGTTTAATCAGCGACAGGCATCAAGTTTTCAAACCACGGCTCATTAGCTAATCGAGCCTATGATACAATTAGCCACCATTGTCCTTTTCAACTCTTGTTACCTGCATTTTAAAAGCCTGTTTCTAGTCTTGCATATGGTGACAACCTTTAATGTCGGCAAATTGGTTGGTTACATAATCCTCATAATGTATGATCAAATGTTACAATTACTGTGATCATAAGGCCACATTGTCTATATCTGTCTATGACATAGACATTGAATTTTGAGCATCCAGCGTTCTAGGGTAAATTTGACTTCAACACTACGAGCTAAATCGGGGTGTGATAAAGCTGCGTTTTTTCCATGGTTAGACACGCATTCATTATGAGGCAATAACAACTAGGAAGCAATGCTCAGCGATGCGTATTAGGGAAACTATAACCCTGATGCTCGGTTCAGCGAGGTTAATTGGCAAGATCATGTTATTGCGCTGATGTCAGTTTACTAGAACTGTACCGTGAACGTGGTTGTGTTCGATCGCCAATATCGACGGCAGCAGTTGTTGCAAAATGGCCAGAATGAATTATCATAGTTACCATGGAAGTAGTTATTTGACTTTTCATTAGCTAAGAGTGAGTGAGTGTGAATAGGGTTTAACGGCACACCAACACGTATGTGTTATATGGCGCCTAGAAAGGTTTATGGATAAGTTTGACCTGATTAAGCAGCCGCCTTCTAAGATAAATGGAAAAAAGGGACATACGGATGATGTTAAAAAAGATAAAAACGCAAATAATATCCTAGGGCAAGTCACCACCAGCCGATTGACTAGACCAGGTCATTCCAGCCTCTCGTCTAGTTGAAATCCGGGCCAGAGTAGTGTGTTGCAGATACGGCCGTCAAAAAGACCGCTCCACTCAACCACTTGGATCCCATTGTTCACCGACACGAGTCGCGACCCAAGGCCAACAGGTTGCCCCCTATTAGTCACCTATTACAACATGCAGGAGGATACAGTGGGCCTATTCACACCCGGACCCACAGGGGGGTTCATTAGCTAAGAGGCACTTTTCTCACAATGCTGTATTTTTTCTGCTTCAAGTATCTAACATCCAGAATCTAGCTAACAGCCGCTCAATCTACTAATGTAATGCATTGTTTTATGACGTTTGAAGAATAGAGCGGTTATTGGCTTCATGAAGTGCCACAAAAAGCTGACCTTGTCGTTGTGCACCAGCAGCAACAATTATATTATCGACATGCACAATGAAAAAAGCTGTTAGTTCATACATATTGAATGCTGGCAAAGACAGCGATTGGCGTCAAACTATGCGATAGTGTACCATTTAAACTACGTCAATCATCACTGCTATCCATATGACATAAAACCTAACTTAAACATCTATATACTCAAACTAAACCATTATGCGCCTTCCATAAATCGTTTCACATAACCGGCCTTTAGATACAACAACCGGACTAAATCTGGTGGAATGTATTTCAGAAGCGTTTACAGACCCTCTGTGCTTAGGCGTTCACAGAACACAATCAGCGTAAAAGAAAACTCTGTTACACACCACATTAGCGTAAATAGACCTCTGTTACCTGCAAATTGAGCGTTAAAAGTCCTCTGATATCTACCAAGTCAGCGCAAATATAACCATTTTACCCAACAAAGCAGCGTAAATGGACATTTGTTATAAGCCAATGCTTTGAAAATAGACCCATTTCACCTACCAATATCCATAAATAGACATCTGTTTACAACCAAATCAGCGTAAATAGACCCCTGATACCAGCCATATATGTATGCTTTATTATTCTCTAAATGCCTACACCGCTATCATCATCACATGGGTAATGGCCATTGTTTTAGTGATGTGTTTCCATGGTTTAAGCTCCAGTAAAGGCTTTGATACTTTCAGGGCACTCAATAAACAAACATAAATTATCTTAATTAATCTGTTTACTGGTTTATACCCAATACAAATGGTCACGTGCGTCATGATATTCTCACGTGGGTATTATATGTAGTGTGTCCAGTAATCTTTACAACTTCAAGAAAAATGTTACCGGAGTTGCTGCCATATTGCCAATCGGTAGCATCCTGCGAAAGAACAGTGTGTTGCTTAACTGTAATTGAGTAGGAAAAAAGACTGTATCATTCGCACCATTGAATGACAAAACTGGTCACCTGTTCTATTTGTTATTCCATTATCGTTGTATTACGTGTTTTATATATATATATATATATATATATATATATATAGATATATATATATATATATATATATATATAGATAGAGATATATATATATATTATATATATATATATATATATAGATATATATATATATATATATATATCTATCTATCTATATATATATATATATCTATATATATATATCTCTATATATCTCTATATATATATATATCTATATATATATATATATATATATATATATATATGTATATACATTCCACCTCTCACTTAGGTTTTTTCGAACTAATGTAAAGTATTTTAGATAACGACCCTTCTGAAGTCAACACATAAACGCTGCATCTTCAAAGCAGAACCTATAGTATAATGACCTTTCTGTTAGCCTAAACTGTATAATTACGATACTTCTGCTCAGCAATATGCAAAGAGCCTTCCATTGTGTTGTTGAATGTGGTTAAAGTAGATGTTATCTATCGAGGAATGTCCTTCTTCCGTGATGGTGTGGCTGTTTATGGAAATGATAACTTAACACAATATTTGAATTGCATAAATGAAACATAAAATCATTCAGTTAAATGTTAACGGTGTCTTTGAAACTTCCATTGCTCGGAAGAGTGGCGAAAGGTATGGTTTATCAGCTTCGCTGTATACGTTTCTTTCACCAACAACCAGTGGTTGTATGCAAATCTGAACAAGTCGTTCATTAGACCTTGCCTTGGTTTTCACAAAGAAATACATTTGTGGTTGCTCGACATTAAAAAATACTTGATGCTGAGGGATTCTAGCACGAATATCATGTATTCGGGTGTTGCCTTCCACTACGATTGTTGTGATTGGTGGGAGAAAAACCTATACCAAGTATGCGCTCTTTCACGTGTGTTGACGTCTACTACAATGGCTGACTGTTTTAATTAGTGACAAAAATGTAATCCTTTGATACCTAAGTAATGCAAACTCCTGCAACAGTCGGATTATCTGCAGCCGTCTATTAAGAAGTAATTAATTTATGTCCATGGTAAGCACAGAGACAAGTAATTAGCTGTAATGTGGCGATGTCTAGTTCTGAGGGTGCTCGTGATAGCGATTTGCCCAGCCCCTGCTGGCTGTATCTCAGAAAGGTGACCTAAGCATGACTTTACCAATTTACCATATTTAGCATATTGCAGGTGGATATATGTATATCCAGTATTATGAGAAGACTTCATCCACAATATCACCCACCCGGTAATTTCCTTGCTCTTTCAGCCATGCATTTGTTTCCAAACAATGTCAATCTAATTAATCGATATTTCAAGTCAAAGGCTTTAAGTGATGTACAATACAAAACGTTTTCGGTGCTCAAATTCGCCAATCAAACAACACATTTCACCGCACGCACAGACGAACTGCAAACGCTAAAGTGTCATTTTCAACCACCTAAATTTACCACTAGAGACATTCATTCATCCCTCAGGGTTAAATTATATCTCACTTAAAATCATCACAGATCACTTACCGCCAATAAGTCGTCCAATACGACTAGACCACATGAGATAGTATAGATTAAACCATAATGTAAGGTGTTGTGGAAATTTGGATAGCCTAGCGGTATTTATTTCATCTTAGTGGAAATGCATATCCTTTGAGAATGGACTGAGACACCAATAAGCATCATAGCCGACGACAGATCTTCATGGCGTGTTCTTTATTTGTCCCCTTCTTTGCTGATAAATTTAGAGACGTATCCCCAAGCTTGCACTGGAAAGCCGATTTATATCCAAACATAAGGCGATAAGATGATTGACTAATACACCACGTCGTTCTGAATCTGTCTTCTCTCAAATACGGAGCGAATGCAAGCTCCCGCCATTCAGTCGCGTTTATAACTCAGTAGTGGTCATAACGTAATGAACAGCAAGGAAATGCAACGGCGTCACTGAGTTTATCCAATTTGGTTTCCAGTCACCTCTTTCATTGCCCGAGCAAATATCAGATTATTATAATTAAGTCGATTCTGCAGCTTAATGTAGGTTTTACATATCACTTTAACCCTTTATTGTCTTTCTTTATACAACTGCCAAAATAGTATATAATCCAGGACGGATGCGCTGTCATGCGAACAATGTCATAGGTTGGGTTGTCGTTTATTCTTGCTGAAGTCAAGTATGTCATCTGTATATCCATCCTAGTTATCAACAGAGTGTGATAAGGCCGCTGTTTCGTTGGTGGAACTGCAGATTTTGCATATAAAAACTGCTGGCTTTGGACATATGAACAGAGCGTATTCACGGCTGTGCTTCTTACTCTCATATCAACTGAACAATTACGACATAACGCCTCATTTGAATTTTTATAAGAATATATTTAAAGGGGACGCGTGCATGTTCGAGATACATGAAAGTGTTTGCTCGCCGGGGAACCATTTGTGACATTAGCATTTGACTCGTTCAAAGCTATCATAGTTCGTATGAACGAGTAGTTAACCTCAGAGCATCAATGAAATGGAATCATGCATATAAAATTATGCGTCTCCCATATCCTACTCGAATAGTAAGGTCAATATTGCAGCCAGTGGTTAACTGTTCTTTGGCTTGGGACGATTGTCTGCCTCCAATCGTCACTGCATAATGTCCCCCATCCCCGGCAAAACACATTATGGGAGCATTATGGTTCTTGCTCGTTAACAACGGTGGTGTAATTTTAAATGATAACTGGGTGAGACTGGTCCTCAGACCGTCTGTTGTCGCGAGGGGATGATAATGGCCAGACGAACCTAGCTGAGGTCAGTCGATAGAGAGCCTCGTGGAGGAAGACATCCTGCTACTGAAGTCACTGTTTTATAAGCTTAGGGGTCATGATGTTGATTGCTGTGAAGAACTGAATTTTTAACGTTATATGTCGTGAGCCCCTGTTCAGTTACAGTCGTTTTATACCTCTACTTTATGTAGTGCTCAAAAAATGTATGCCGGGTTCACCCTTCTCCATGTTGTTGTACACTGATCATGGAAGATAGCTTTAGTATCTTGTTTGTTGTTACATACTGCCGACTAAAGTCGGGATGTTAATTGTACAGCACAATTAATAAATACCGATTATATTGCCTTCCGCAATGTACCTATTATATTAGTAGGGTTCTTACTGCTAGTTTACGTTATGTTGTTGTGATTGTCTTAGTGTTCATAAATCTGTCTGCGGAAATGCTCTTTTCGTGTAGCGTATCTGGATTAGAGGGTCATGAGCTCATTACATAGACAGCGATCACCGAGTTGCATCTTTGAACCCACTGTTGACATTTGACCAAAGTCGTCGATACCGGTCAGCACATAAGACCAAAATCAAATAGCGAGTGGTTGCTTGCAAAATAGAGCAGAGATGAGTGACTTGCCCGTATGGAATCGTTTGTCAGTCTACGCAAATGAAATAATTTCAACTGAGAGACGCCTTTCAGACGACATCTAAACTAAAAAAAACGGCGAATAGACAATAATGTATTGCGACAATTATTTGTGATTAGCACACAGTAATAATTAATTCCTGCAATCATTTAAGACAGTGGCCTATCTAGCTGATAATGTCAGGCTAGCGCAAATCAGGCACACGTACTTCTCATGCAATGAACTGCGCTATTAATTTGCTGCAAAGGTTACAGTGAAAATGAGTGCGTCAATATCTTTTAACAGGTCTAACAATATTCCAGCTTACAACTATTGCGCCTTAGCATCGTGATTGCAGGTTGCTACAACACGGTGTATAATTATCTACAGCAATATCTATCGTATGATGGATTAGGTTATCACTGATCTTGTAGACTCCAATCACGTTAGAAATGACATAGATAAACGACAATCTAAGGCGTGCCATTCACAAGAGCATCACAATGATGTTTGGTGTCACTGTCAGCTGATCATACATATTGTCATCGCTAATTCCATCCACTAGTCGTATCAAGGTAAGTTGTCTGTGCTGTGCGTTTCGTAATACTGGGCCCCAAGTATTAGCCAGTGTACCTGTACTGCGTCAGGCTTCACAGTTACCACACCCAGTTGTAATAATGGGTGTAAAACATATGCTTTAAACCATTATTTGCAATTAATGTCTCATCGACTGTGCGTAGATAACCAACAGTTTACTTCCGAAGCTTGTTCTGTAGGGATAAAGTACTTTGATCCACAACGTGATAATTTATTACGGATCAGGTGCTCAAATTGCTCATCGACACGTTATTATCCTGTAAGATGGTCATTGATGTTATAATATGCATTCTATCCAAAGCTGGCAACAGGGAATGAGTAGTTCTTAGGACATCACAGCTTAATTGCATGCATACTGTATGTGTGTTTTACAGCAATAATGTCAATTAGCGATTCTGCGGCCAGCGGATACATGACGAATGGGGCTTTTTAAATTTTCTGTAAGCCTCTTAATGGCAAGTGTTGATGATGAAAAATACTGTAATTGATAACAGGTAAAACTATCAATACAAAACTAGTCACAACAAAATAACTACAACCATGGGAGGAGCCAAAACGAACAGCCATTCTCCATCATACTGAGCTGTATCTATGTTGGTGGGCGATGACTGCGCTAACTGATGTGATATATGAAAGGTGAATTTAGCCTGTAAAGAATATCGCATGGAAAAAGGTGGCATCTATACATCAAAACATTAGCAGGAATAATAAAAAGGTACCAAAAGAAAGGGGCTCTTGTAAAACGCATTCCCTGCACAATAACGCAATTTATGGTCAGCCGGGTTTTACCCCACCATAGAGGTGACGTTGCATTTGTATGATGGCGTGTTCCCCCCTCTTGAAGTCCGCGCAGTAAGTGGTGATCAATGGGCAGGAAAGTGGCTGAGGACAGCAGCTTCCTCGTTACAGAATATCCTCGATTAGACGACGAAAAGAAAAGTAAATCCACAAAAGATGAGCGATTTCCTGCGTGGTGGATCAACATTGAACCGACACGCGTTTAACAAATTGCTATACTAACACAGTTAAGTACAAATTGCTATCAGCGATCACAGCACAAGCATATCCTCGCAATGGTGGACTTCAATTAATCAAGACAACGACCAGATCATCATTGTATGTATGTATGTATGTATGTATGTATGTATGTATGTATGTATGTATGTATGTATGTATGTATGTATGTATGTATGTATGTATGTATGTATGTATGTATGTATGTATGTATGTATGTATGTATGTATGTATGTATGTATGTATGTATGTATGTATGTATGTATGTATGTATGTATGTATGTATGTATGTATGTATGTATGTATGTATGTATGTATGTATGTATGTATGTATGTATGTATGTATGTATGTCTGTATGTCTGTATGTCTGTATGTATGTATGTATGTCTGTATGTCTGTATGTATGTATGTATGTCTGTATGTCTGTATGTATGTCTGTATGTCTGTATGTATGTATGTCTGTATGTATGTATGTATGTATGTATGTATGTATGTATGTATGTATGTATCTATGTATGTATGTCTGTATGTATGTCTGTATGTCTGTATGTCTGTATGTATGTATCTGTCTGTATGTCTGTCTGTATGTATGTCTGTATGTCTGTATGTCTATGTATGTATGTATGTCTGTAGGTATGTATGTCTGTATGTATGTATGTATGTATGTTGTATGTATGTATGTATGTATGTATGTCTGTCTGTATGTATGTATGTATGTATGTATGTATGTATGTCTTCTGTATGTATGTATGTCTGTATGTATGTATGTATGTATGTATGTATGTATGTATGTCTGTATGTCTGTATGTATGTCTGTATGTATGTATGTATGTATGTATGTATGTATGTATGTATGTATGTATGTATGTATGTATGTATGTAGTATGTATGTATGTATGTATGTCTGTATGTATGTATGTATGTATGTATGTATGTATGTATGTATGTATGTATGTATGTATGTATGTATGTATGTCTGTCATGTATGTATGTATGTATGTATGTATGTATGTATGTATGTATGTATGTATGTATGTATGTATGTATGTATGTATGTATGTATGTATGTATGTATCGTATGTATGTATGTTTGTATGTCTGTATGTATGTCTGTATGTATGTATGTATGTATGTATGTATGTATGTATGTATGTATGTATGTATGTATGTATGTATGTATGTATGTATGTATGTATGTATGTATGTATGTATGTATGTATGTATGTATGTATTATGCGTACATTAATGTAGGCATGCCCGTATGTATGTAGGCATGCATGTACGTAGGTATGCATTTATATAAGTTCGCATGGAAGCATGAATGCATCCAATATGTATGTAGATACAGTGTGGGAATGCATGCGTGTATGATTTTGTGTATTTATGCATGAGTATATGCGTGTATGTATGTCAGCATGTATGTATGTTCGTATGTATTAGCATATGTATGTTTTCGTGTGTGTATGCATGCATACATGAATACATGCATGCATGTATGCAAGCATTAAAGTATGTTTGCATCAAGTATATATGTATTAATACGTATATGTGACCAGTATATTTCTGGTAAAGTACATACGAATGTTAGTACTGCTCTTCTGACAATGAGACCTTACTATCACATTCCATCGAGGTATAAATAATGTAACAGTGGATGGAATCATATTGGCACTTAATCTGCATTCATGTGGCTGAAACATGCATCCTTCATTCCACATGTATGTAGTGTTGTTAGAGTGTCAGCAGTATATGACAGGGATTAATGATTGCATTCGTTGCATTGCATTTGCGCCAGGCAGGGACGGAAATACCCAGTTTACAGTGGGATGCCTCTTCAAGATAGATATCACCTCCACAGTCGATTCCATTACACGAGGCGCCTAGAATGCATCTCGCAGTCGTATCTACTTTAAGCATTTTGTTGTCACTCTCATCGGTTGCCCATTTAAATATATTTGGCTCCATTACGTTCATATCCTACATGCATGATTTGTAACTGATGAATTTGTCATTACAACTATTCGTTTGACCAATGCTACATCAGTATACTACACTAGTGCTGACAATAAAGTACGTGTTTCAACATTAATAAACTCCCTAGCAGTATAAATAAAACATTAAATGGCATAAGTTAACTAATAACTAATAGCCATCGAATAGATCATTATCAGTTCAAAAAGCGTAACTGGTTGGTTGTGTCGCCTAATGTTAGTCCGGATGTGTTCGTGCTCTGACACGCAACCTTGTTCACTATAAATGGAGCACAGCTTGTAGGAAGCCCAAGTTAGTTTGATGTGTGACAGCTTACACGATGAACAGGTGGTGCTTTATCACCTCCAGTCGATGCGTTCAATATCCTAGCTCAAATAAGCAAATCGAGTCAACGGGGTTTCCTGGCTAAACTAAATTATGTCGTTTTCAATAACGAGGCTTTCGTGAAGATGATAGATTAAAACAATTGCGGTTCCTGGACAGCCCCCTTTTGGTTCTGTAATCTGGCCCAAACCCTCTCCCTCCACTCAGCCAGCAACCCCATCCCGCTGGAAAGGAAGTACCATGCGATACCATTAAGACGACTGGAGTCACAGCGCGAGCGCTTATCACAAGCAACAAAACTATGAACATAGATTAATTATAGTCCTGACGGTCCATGATTACTTCGTGTGACAGCAATGAATTATATTTGGGCTACACACGCTAACAATACTAGCGAATCCCGATGGAAGACAGTTTTATGTTTCATTGCAATGGATTCGATATATGTTTACATAACTTACCAGCAAAAGCTATGTATGCTTCACATGTTATACGGCTCTGATGGTGACAGCATATATTCTCACGATGAAGAGAAGGCCTGTTCAAAGCAAACGACTGTTTTAAATATCAAGCAAACGCAAAGATATTATATTTTATCAGACAACGCGGCTACACATATTGCCCAAAACACTTACATCCAGAGGGAAATCTGTAAAAAGACACAAGTGTCATGCATATGCATAACATCTAGATCAGAGGTGATTTGGCAGTGATTGAAGTTGTGAAGCTGTTTGGCCACAATGAGTATTGTGAGGCTGCCTGGTCATGATGACTAATGTTAGGCTCCCAGGCCATGAAGAAATTTGTGAGGTTGCCTGGTCATGATGAATATTGTGAGGCTGCCTGGCTTTTATGAATGTTGGTTGGGTTACTTGGCGGCAGTGAATGATGTTAAGCTCCCTGACACTGATGAATGACCTGAGGCTGTCTGGCGTAATTTGTGAAGTGCAGCGGCCTCACCATGATGAATGCTGTGGGGCTTGTCTGCCTGCTGCTGTTGAACATGATAAATATTTTGAATGGGATATCTGATTGACTGTTACGATTACACAAACGCAGCGATGAAAATAGGAAGGCCAGTAGTATGTGACTTAAAGCGGGTTCTTATGAACCATTGATAATTTTTGAAAGATAATGAAGTGGCACAATATTTGCAAGTACATTATCGTGCGTTATGGATGGAGGCAAGTAGACTCCGTCAAGGAAATTATGAGCTGCGTCGCTTGTTGAGTGATCAATGCTGACTCAGCACACGTCCTGCTTGATCTGCCGACCCATTACCATCCATCAACTGGCCACCGTCTCTGATTTTTTCTTCAGCTGAGTGTACATCACGACAGATACGTTCTTGGCGACTTGAGATGGATAAAATGATTCGCTTTGAGACAGAAATCAAAATGGCAATGGAAATCGGACGACATTCGTTCAGGGTATTAACACTTCTCTAAGAGATCATACGTGCTGCTTAGGACTACATTCGTGGGAACAGGTCTGCAAACAAACATGGAGTAAACCCTGGGTTAAGTATGGGAGTCGATAAAGTCGGTAACTACCCGTACATCCCATATGGAAAAGTCTTCCCGATTAATCTACCCATGCTCATCAGACTAACAGTGAGCGCAAAACTCACTGGCAGTTAATGAGGTATGAAGATGAACATTTTGCAAACACGCCATCATCCCCGTCTCAGAGGATGCATTGACGAGTGGCACGGCGTGCAATCTAGAAAAAAACCCAATTCGACTCCGTTGACAAACAGCAACCACAGCTAATTAAGCGAAATATGCTTGCCAGTCACGTTGCTAACATATAATGCTGTTTGTTATTTATGAGTCTCATTATAGCAAAGGTGTGAACAATAATTGCATTGTCTTTTGATCAACATTTAAAAACTGACCCCTTATTGAGGATTTTTTATGGGTTGAAACAGCGACGAATCCTCATTCGACAGAAGTAGAGTGTAGCGTTAGCAACCTGTCGATTTGTGGTTAATAGCCACAAAGGACCGTCATATGCAGCAGATGCTTAACGTAGGGTGCCATTTGCAAAGAATTGGCTCGTTTTAACGTCACAATTAGCAGATGAAAACATGGCTATAAACCAACACGTCATAGTTACCAATGTCGATCGGATATCTGATTGGCCGTTATGATGGCTGAATCCGACACTGGTCGTCACATAAACCTACGGTAGACGTCACCATTATTGTTACTGCTTAGGCTTTTGGTGGGTCATGACAAACCCCTTTATGAACGGTCGGTATAAGAAATATGAAACTGAGCGACATCATAGGATGGTCGGCTCTCAGCTGGTTATGTAGATAGGAATCAGTCAATGGCGTAGGTTGGGTGAATGAACGAGACTTAATTTAATAATGAATGACTACTGGTCTTTTTCTGAAATGCCATATTTCGCATTGTCAAATGCGACAATAGAAGCGATGCTTTTATTTGAGCATGAAATTACTCAGTCCTAATGACAATATTGATATCATCAGCAATTGATGCTCGTTCACGTAGATACATGTAGACACAACGTTTTACAATCACAGGCTGCTGTATTTTAAGCTGATACAGGCGTGCCTCGCTATATCATTCGGGTAATGAACAATCCGCCCATTCATTTATTGACAGATATGCACATGAAATATCAGTGGATACATTGTGCGCTGGTTACAGTAGTTATGATAAAAGGCCGTATGCGGATGGTGCAATAGAAACGAGGCGTTTGACAGCAGTGCGTGGTCAGCCACACAGGATGGGATGTGTCTCACACCAGCGACGTAGGGGATTATAAGATCAATGTTGAAGCGTGATAATGCACCTCTTTGCAGCTCGTGTTGTTATGTATGTAAATCGTCTCAGCTAAATGGTGCTTGCTCGTTTTGTCTATTTTTTACAAGAAGCTCTTATAAACGTCTTATAAGGCCACGCCTTTAAAAATGTCCCATTTGGCTACGCCCTTATAAAGGTCATTTTGGTCCATGCAATAAACGAAGGCAAATGTCCAAGAGTATTTGGAAGATGTTTATTCAGTAAATTTTTTCAGGAACACTTCCGCTGGGCGGTTTGGAGGCTTTCTGCTTCAGTCATCAATCATTGTCAACATATCCTCAATCCAACATGCCAATGCGTCAGTTCGCAAGCCTTTCCAATGACAAGACGTTGTAATTAGCACCATAGGTGATTCATTTAGCTTAATATTATTGCTCTACAATACCGCTGGACAGTTAGATTTACATTAGTTGATAATATAAGGTTATAAGCTGTCACATCCACTAGAGCACGTGGTCGTATATTGTCACCATGGCTGATACAAACGGATATGTGTCTATCCGCTTGACACATACTAAATGTGAATTATCAACGCTGTGCTAATTGCATTGCATTAAAACTCCTCTATTCGAACACACATACATAGCCCTGTATTGGATTATAGCGCACACAGTTTTCAGCCTCTGGTCATAGGTTGCACGCTTTGTGGTCTGTATTGGTTTCATCGCGAATTTATAGCGCTATGCCTTTAATGCTATCGACATAATAACAGATCCACATTTGTATCTTATAAACCCCTCAAAATAACTAGGTTAGATCAAAACATTTTAGGCACCATCTTTGCTCGTTACATACATTTCACTACATTGATTATTTCACAAAGCATGCCTAATAATAAGCAATTTCCCTGTGGATTGTGAAGCTCATATTGTAAAACTGCAAAGAAACATTTGCTGGCAAATGCATAATGGACTCTAAAAAAATTCAAAAGAATATTTGTCATGTTGATATGCTTCTACACACTGCAGTTTTGGGAAGAGACATGGCGAAGTCTATTTTTGAAGGTGCGTGGGATACAATATTTTGTCTAAACCATAAAAGGTTTAAGTCCAATGAAAGCGTCTTTGATGCGGATATTACACGAAACAACAGCTGCTGTTCCTCAAAGGCTGAAACCAGAACGCCTACAAGGTGGTCAAGACGTAGAGAATAGTAGCCATACAATTGCAATAAAACTGCATATGAGGGTTTTGATGGAAAAGTAATTTGCAAGGCATAGTGTAACATAACAATATTAGTAACTGTACTGTGAATGTTGTTGAGCTCGCACTGCCAGCGTCGACGACAGCAGTAGTTGCTAAATGGCCAGAATGCATTATCATAGTTAGTGTTATAGTCGTGATTTTGACATCTCGTTAGCTTAGAAGCACTTCTGTCACATTGTTGTATATTTGCAACTGCAAGTATCTTACATCCAGAATTTAGCTAACAGCCGCTCAATCTACTAATGTACTGCACTGTGTTGTGACGCTCGAAGCACAGAGAGCTTATTGGCTTCATGATACGTAACAACAAATTAACCTGGTCCATATGCACCAGTAGCAACATTTATATAATGGGCAATAAAAGTGCTGTCAGTTTATACATATTGCGTGCTGGCAAAGACATCGATTGGCGTCAAACTACGCGATAGTGCACCATATAAAACTACGCCAATGCATCACAGCCGTCCATATGACATATAATCTAACTTAAACATCTATATACTCAAACAATACCATCATGCGCCATATATACATATATCGTTTCACAAGGCGACCTTAAGATACAACAGCCGGACTAAATAAGGGGACATATATATCAGAGGCTTTTACAGATTCCAATCAAAGGCCATCTCTAACCGAACAAAATCAGCATAAATAGACGTCGACCAAATCATCGTAAACAGACCCCTGTTACCTAAAAAATCATTGAAAGCAGACCCATTTAATCTATTCATACGCGGCGTAACAAGACCTCTGTTACCTACCAAATGAGCGTAAGTAGACCTATCTTATCAACCAAATCGGCATAAATAGACCCATTTAATCTATCAATATGCGTAAATAGACCCCTGTTACCTACCAGATCAGCGTAAATAGACCTATGTTACCTTCCAAGTCAGCATTAATAGACATCTGCTACCAGGGAACCCATCACATTGTTGCCGCTTCCATGTAGAGGTCGAGGTGATGACAGGAGTTGACTAATCGATCGACCCGAAAATTACTTCCGCACAGAGATTCAATATTTGATGTATGGTTTATTATTCTCTGACTTCCTACATGGTGCTACCAGCGAGATTGATCACGCTATACAGACAGCCAGTCTAGCGACCTGGTGAGAATCGACCAATCATGACGAGCGTAAAATGCTGCATTAAAGGACAAAGAAGTGAGCAGGATAAGTGACAATAGTCCTGCTGCGCGCGGCCAACGACTTCATCACATGGGTAATGGCCGTGGTTTTAGTGACATACTTCCGTGGTATGAGCTCTTGTAAAGGCTGTGATACTTTCAGGTCACTCAATAAGCAAACGAAGATTATCTTGATTAATCTGTATACTAGTTTATATCCCTTCACGTTGATATTTTGTGTAGTGTGTCAACATAGGTAGGACGGTTGCATTATTATAGCTTCTTTAGGGATGCCAAATCATCTGACCAGTTCCTGGTGTTGCTTCTTTATTAGCAATGTTATCTGAGTGGCTGCCACATGGCCAATCGTTAACATCCAGAGAAATGACAGTGTGTTGCTTAACTGCAATTGGGTAGAATGAAGATACAAGGCAAGACTCAATTGCGCATAACAATTTGGTACGGCTGGGTAAAACAACCATCATCGTTATATACGGTGTTATACAAACACACCCGATTTCCAACGTTTATATCATTGCCACAACACTGATCTAATTATTTCGGTCCTTTATTGCCTTGCATTTGTTAAAGTAAGTATTTTAGATAACGACTCTTATCGCACACATTGGCGTCAGCACTGAAGCAGTTCGTCTTCAAAGCGGAACCTAGAGCATTATGCCTTTTTTTAAAGCCTCAGTTGTGTTATAGCTCAGCAATATGCAAAGAGCCTTCCATTGTGTTGCTGAATGTGGACAAAGCAAATGTTATCGATAGCTAAATCAGCGTGTGTGGTAATGGTTTGGCTCTTTATAGAATTATTAACAGCCACTTTATTAGTATTCCAGGCCATACGATCACCACAGCCTGAGCGAAACATATAAATCGCGAACGACTGGTTCTCGGTCTACTTGCAGCGAGAGATTTCCATTTGTTGTCCATGTGATTGTCACCAGAAATAGTTCCGTTTCTGTTCAATAAAAATATTAAATCCTAACAGTTACATGAAACACATACAAATACCTTCAAAACATTCAGTTAAGTGTTAACAGTGGCATGTTTGACATCTGTACGCCGAAATTATTACAATAAGGTTTTGGCAAAATGAACGGTGAAACAAATACAAACGAAATACATCATTAGCATTCACCTTTATTATACAGAATATCAAACGAGTATCGGGCATAAAATATCAGAGTGATCTTAAAGCAATAACAGATGGTAACAGTCGGTGTCAAAGAGATTACCTAAGTATGATGCTACTAAGTTAGACGACAGAACGACATTGACAAACACAAATCCTCAGTTTAATTCAAAAGAATTTGTATTTGAGAGTCTTAAAATGTTGCTCTATTGGACGAGTGGAAAAACAATTTGCGGTTTTATGCAATTATGAACTAGTCGTTCATTAGACCTAGCCTTGGTTTTCACAAAGAAATATAATTGTTGTGGCTCGACATGATCAAGAAAGTACTTGATGCTGAGGGATTCCAGCAAAGAAAAAGAAAAATTCTGGTGTTGCCATCTACTACGATTGTTGTGATTAGTGGGCAAGAAAACAACACTCACCTGCAGACATATATACAGCTTGTTACATTCATTACATATCTGACTGATATCACTATAGTTCAACCAACTGGTAATATTTCGCAACTTAAAACGCATTCCGATGTGAACAGTGCGATTTCCCGAAATGTGTGGTCTCCTTAAAACAGAAGCAATCAAGCTATCCTGTGGTGGATATACAGACAGTACCATTCGCTCAGAACGGTGCATTATAAAATGTCTCTTCGTATCCTCCCTTCTAAGACCATAAATAAACTACAGTGGCTCAGCATGACAGCAACTGGCGACTTTGACAAAGGCCAAAATTGAAGTATCATCGCATCTTTGTCCTTAAAAGGGTGGCGTTGAGGATGCAGCGGAGAAGCATACACTGTAAAGGATATTGCTGGAATGGTCTACAATTGTTAATTATGTTAATATATATATATATATATATATATATATATATATATATATATATATATATATATATATATATATATATATATATATATATATATATATATATATATATATATATATATATATATATATATATATATATATGTATGTGTGTGTGTGTGTGTGTGTGTGTGTGTATTGTGGACTCATGGTATTGCAGGTTGTATTGTTACTGTATTTTGCGTAAACGGTGCTACAAGGCTAAGAATTGATAACGTACTATAAATTTGTGATGCGGTAGGTTGGAGTCTGATTGTGCACAATGGGTTCATCTTGCTGCAGGTTAAGAATTACGAAAAAAGGCATATTTGCTAAAGGCCTTTGGATGTTCTCTAAATGCATACCGGATTTATTCTAACGAAACTTGTGCGTTATACGTCAGACCCATCATGGGCCAATTAATGACATGGTGTCGTGACCGCCTTGATCAAAGGAGGCGACGTATGGTGTGTGGGAGGTTATTACCCATGCTTCTGTTATGGGAATCTATACTTGAGCATTGATTAGTGAATAAAGCATGATATTAGATACATGCAAATCAAAGCTTCTGTATTAGATCTTTGAAGGCGAAACAGACATTTCACATGCTGCACCGGCGAGATGCGTCTCGTTAATATCTTGCGATTTTAATGAGAACCAACCGTCGTGTCGTATAACATAACAGTTGTAAAGTGCAATTACAATTGTATCAGAGCAGGGATATATCTATATCCATTTTGTAAGCTTTATGCACTACACCAAGAGGTGCTGCGTGGAAGTATTTAAAAGCCAGGCAGCAGAAAAACATAATTCAGAAATTAATCATTCTAACTCATCATGCTGGTCCATATATGCACGGATATTTCATTTCATATATTGTAGCACGACGCACAATGTTCCGTGGTGGAACAGTCAGTCAGCATGCAAAATGCATTATGCAAATTCGTTCACAGAGCTATTGTAATAATCTATTGACGCTGTTGCATCTGATTAGTAATTGCAACGGTATTTACATTCATGGGATGAATCAAAGCTATCGAGAACCAATAATTGATAATTGTGTCACTTAGCCGTGAGGTCTGAAAGACCAGCAGTCATTACTGTTCCAATCAGATTCATAGTAAATGCTGCACTATTTCAACACTCTATAGACAGTATAAAAACTGTCCTTATATGATGCAACGTTGCTACTAGTTAGACTACCTGACAACTATACATTTATACACACAGGGGTATTGTTTAGAGCTGTTGTTTGAAAACCATGGTGCAAATCTTAGATGCAATGAACGGAGTTTTAGCAGATCGTCCAATTTTAAACAGACGTGCTTCAATTACAGCCACGTATTTTATTCATTGATGGGTTGTAAATGTAGAGGCTGCTTCAGTCAGCAATCTCAGTTACTTAACAAACTTCGACCAACTGATGCTAGTGCCTATCTGATCGAATATGATGGCCAGGCCGCCGCACAAGATTATAGCTAACTTCGGTCGAGCGCGAATCAGGTCGAACTTTGATCTACTTGCCATCATTGTGCTCACAGTGATAATATTTAGGTCGGTGTGCTGGCGTCTGGTGAAAGCGATCTGACTTGAAGACGCGGATGAAATGTTGACCCTTGGTTCATCATGGTAAACACCGTGCATTCTGCTTACGTCCGTGTGCAATGCAAAGCTCAAACATTACGCGTTGCGATAAGCCGTTGGGTATATTAGCCACCATACACTTTTGTTATGACTCCTTAGGTGCAGAGTTGACTCGTTTCATACACGCAATGACTAACTTGGTAAATCTCTATCAACATCGTACGTCGCCTCCGGCATTCACCATGATGTGTGTAATATACCACACCTTGCTGGGATGATAAACCGGAGTGATAGCAAAATGTGATGTCCTGCCAGATATATCAATGACAAGCATTCTTGGAGGATTATAATTTAAATGTGCTATGATTGGTGCCGCCTGTGATTCACTCCCATACTGCTCCTAGTCTAGTGAAGGCAGCGGCGTTAGTCGAGACTGTGCATGTTCGAGATGCATGAAAGTTCCTGCCTCGTCAACACCAGTGGTATTACTGCAAATGACAACGGAGTGAGACTGGTCCTCACACGGCTGGTCTGTTGTTGGGAGGGGATGATAATGACTAGACGAATGTACCTGAGGTCAGTGGACGGAAAGCCTCGTGCGGGATGACACCTTGCAACCGAGGTCGTTCTTCATAAGCTTATGGCCCATGGTGTTGACTGCTGTGAATAATTGAATTGATAACATTACATGTCGTAAGTCCCTGTTCATTTACAGTCGTTTAATACTTCTTCTTTATGTTCAGCTCAAAAGGTTTATGTTCAATCCATCCTTTTCCCTGTTGTAGTGATTATAAAAGTCAGCATCATTCACCCGCATGTTGTAGCAAACTGTCAAGTAAAGTTAGGGTGTTGATGCTGCATGTTGTACAGTACAGTTTATCCCCCCTGTGGGTCCGGGGGTAGAATAGGTCCACTGTATCCTTCTGCATGTCGTAAGAGGCGACTAATAGGGGGCAACCTGTTGGCCGTGGGTTGCGACTCGTGTCGGTGGACAATGGGATCCAAGTGGTTGAGTGGAGCGGTCCTTTTGTGGGCCATATCTGCAACACACCACTCGGGCCCGGATTTCACCTAGACGAGAGGCTGGAATGGCCTGGACCAGTCAACCGGCTGGTGGCGACTTGCCCTAGGATTATCGTTTCTATTTTTATCTTTTCCGTATCCATTTTCACTTATCCTAGAAGGTGGCTGCTTAATCAGGTCAATCATATCTAATCTATTAACCTTTCATGGCACCATATAACACATGAGTGTTGGTGCGCCGTTAAACCCTGTACTTACCTTACCTTACAGTACAGTTTATATATACCGATTACACTGCCTTCCGTAATGTACTGATGATGTTAGTGGGGTTGCTACTACATGATGGACTCTTATCGCTATGCATCCGACCGAAGTCATTATTTAGCTGCTTGCCAAATAGAGCAAAATTGAGTGACTTGCCCGTATAGAATCATTAGTAGTCTAAAAGTATACGCAAATGAAAAGATTTTGTGATAAGCGCACAGCCATAATCAATGTATCCCATCCTATAAGACAGTGGCTGATTATGACAAGCACGTGTTCCACCAGCTCTTTAGTAATCCGTCGTTCTAGGTATTCATGTCGCATATTAGTATTCCATAATTCAACGCCAACCCCAATAAGATCCGACTATCACGTGACTATTTTTATAAATGCCATAGCGAGCTGACGGTTTCATTTTCCTTCTGGCCAGAGTGTTGCAATGTATGATCAAATTACCACGAATCTGCTATAAAGTTGTACTTATTCATGACTGTCATTTCGCAAACAGCTCTCCTCATGCTCATATATCCGCTTGACACGTATAGGGGGGAGGGGGGCTTTTCCTTGAACACTATTGCCGCACCCAGCTGTAATAATAAGTGTTCAATATATGCTTTAAACCATATTTTTCAATTCGTCTGTATGGTTGGTAACCAACAGATTTTACTTGCGACGTTATAATTGAGCAGGTGCTCAAATAGCTGTATGAGGCACGTAAGCACCATTCAAATGAATATGCTGGATTAGACGATTAGGCTTAACGACAAAACTAAACGCCGAACATCACTGCCAATCAGTAACGCACGAGTAGCTTCGGTTTGGTTTGAATGCAACTGCTGGTCATACTTTTATGTGCATAGTCGTGGAACGTGAAGTATTGCAAAACACGCCAGGGCTTGTAATCTCTGCCACAATGTCAGATCAGTGGCGGTCCATTGAATTCTTATTACACTGGTAATGTAATGCATCTCCTTCAATGGTGCCCATCAGGCGGATGTAATACCAATGCATTCATCTGGAGTGTTGGAATTGTACGCCATGTGAATATTCTCAATGCTTAATGCAATAAATGTTCTGCAAATGATGAAAGATTCTGGGGTTGGTTATTGCAGTGATTTTCCTCACGAATACTGCAATATTGGATTATTGAGCTTGCGCGACTCTGCCGCTGTGTTTCCATAGAACTCTTAGCAGGCCATTTAGAAAATAAGCACTTTTATGTTCTTTTATCATCGACAGCTTCCGTTAAGAAGCTAACCATTAGAAGTGGATGATACATGACCCACTACCAAAACCCTGAGGCCCGTTCCTTGGCAAAATACCGTTGGTAATATGTGGAGTGCTATGCATGCCATTTAAGTCACCTTGTCGACGTATATAGTCGTATATGGGCATTTAAGCGTGTGAATATATCAACCGATCATCATGCATTGCTTTGTTTGGTTACTGGGATTGAAAGTGCAGTCATCTACTTCGATATATTCTGAACAAAGAAAAATGCAGCGTTTGTACAGCTTTTAACTGCACCCTCATAATGAAAAAGGAAGGAATATACTTACAGCTCCTTTTTATGCAGACTGCATGTATGTTCCACAGCAATAATGCCTATTAGAGATTAGAGGTCAGCGAATGCGTGAAGGATAGGGCTTTTAAAATTTCCACATCAACACGTGGTTTACTTAAACCTCGGTTTGTTTTCACTTTAGTGACCGTTGCCATCAACTGATGCACCACGCAATAGTGGTCGTTAAACACATCGGCATGCGTGCACCCTCAAAACTCATCAATATAAGTCTACTTGATTATCCTGCAGGCTAATCTATGTTCAAACATTTAAGCTGTGGCCAATATGACTTTCGTGCATGGTGGTCTGATTGTAAGCATTTGTATTATTCAAAGGTGCACTTCATACAAATTCATCGATTCTCTACTGGATTAGGTAATAATGTCCAATCGGTTGCCCTAGCTAGGGTTATGACCTTTGTAAAGTTCGATTTCTAATTTTTGAAAGGAAATAATTTTTAACCCAAATATGGCACACGGTGGACTCTATAATGCATCCGAGGCTGAAAACGGGTAGTTTTGTGCTTGCGTATATACTTGTTCAGTGCTCTGTTCATCTGAATACTTTTGAAAACAAAGTTCGGAGGCTGTTTGTAGTGCGCCATAGTCGATTTATTAGCAGTTATTTGGTGTTCCCAGTTACATGAAAGAATTATAAACGAATCATTGCAGCAACGACACAAAAATGGCAGCAAAATTAAAATTGCAAAAAATGTATCTTTATATCGCTTATTGTGATATATCGTTACAATCAAGACTAATTTTTGCATTGTTGAAACAACCTGTTCAAAATGCTAGCAATGAAATCATAAATACGTGGAATTGGAATATACATCAACATAGCCGAGGAATGAAGAGGCAATAGTCTAGTTATAAGTGAAAAGCCAGACCGAGAGTTGTAGTGTGGTGGAGCTGTTAGGTGAGTAGACTGTTAAACAGCTTATTGTAATTGGGCAGAGTAGTGTGTGACCATACAGAGAATATGACGATAGGGCAATGTAAAAACACGCCAGTTCAGTTCACTTCGCGTGATCCGTCCATGTAACGTTTTGTGTTATCTTTCTGGTTTTAATGGGTTCGTTCAACCAGCCAAATCTTTTAAAATGGTAAACATATGAACAGCCAAACCAAGAGGTGGGTGTAGCAGGACCTATAATGTCTGTGCTTAGGCTACAGCAGCATATCTCACTAAACTCGATCGTGTTTGATCGTGTGTGGTACAACTCAATGCTAATCATTACTACTACATTTGTGCAGTGACGACGGCCTGTTGGGTCGAACAAAAACAACCAGGCTCCAAATTCTTGAGCTGCATCCACGTTAGTGGACGATGACTACGATGGCTGATGCGATATGTTGAAGGTGCATTTAGCCAGTAAAGATTACTCTAGAGAGAGAAAAAAATGTCGTATCTCCCCATCGAAAAATTAGCAGGAATAATACAGAGGCACCACCAAAGGCCAGGGACTCGGATAGGTATTTACATATATATATATATATATATATATATATATATAGATATATATATCTAGATATAGAGATATATATATATATATATATATATAGATATATAGATATATATAGATAGATATATATATATATATATATCTAGATATATATATGATTTAGAGAGATCTATATCTCCTATATATATTCTCTCTCTCTCTCTCTCTCTTCTATAGATAGAGATATCTCTATATATATATCTATATCTATATCTATAGATATATATACATATATATATATATATATTTATAAATATAAACATACATACATGTTCGGAACATGTTAGCATGCATACATATATAAATACATACATACATATAAACCTATACACAAACACACACACACATATATTTATTTATATAGGGATAGAACTATGTATATATATACATAGGATCTATATAGATATAGTAGAGATGACCTAGAGAGAGGGAGATATATTAATAGATCTACCTAGATCTCTCTATCTCTCTCTCTTCCTTTTTAGATAGAGAGAGAGGGAGAGAGGGGAAGGGAGGATAGATCTTATATCTCTACATCTCTGATATCTCTGTCCTCTCCTCTCATCTATCCAGAGAAATATCTCTCTTTCTCATATCTCCTAGAGAGAGACCATATAGAGAGAGAGCAGATAGTCTAGACAGAGAGAAGAGCTAGAGATAGACTCCTCTGTCTATATTATATAGAGAGAGATATATATATATCTATCTCTCTAGAGATATCTCTCTCTCTCTCCTCTATCTCTATATATAGATCTCTCTCTGAGATAGATCTCTCTCCTCCTCTAGAGATATATAATCTATAAATCTATCTATATATAATCTATATCTAGGTATAATCTCTCCCTCTATCTCTCTCCCTCTCTATCTATCTATAGAGATAGAGATATATATAAGTATAGATATTAGAGAGATATAGAGAATATATATACAGATAGAATTATAAATATAGACATATATAACTATGTGATAGATAGACAGAGATATATATACATATATGTATTTATCTCTCTCTCTCTCTATAAAAAGAAGAGAGAGGAATGAGATCTATAAATATATATTTTATATGCATATCTCTTTTTATTTATATATATATATATATAATCTAATCACATACATTCATATATATATGTTTAAATATATGTATACATATAAATATCTATATAAAATATATATATATATATATATATATATATATATATATATATATATATAGATATATATATATATGAATATAAAAAATATATATATGCAGGAATAATACAGAGACACCAAAAGCCAGGGACTCGGATAGGTATTTACATATATATATATATATATATATATATATATATATATATATATATATATATATATATATATATATATATATATATATATATATATATATATATATATATATATATATATATATATATAGATATATATATATATAGAGATATATATATATATATATATATATATATTTATGAATATAAACATACATAAATGTTCGGGACATACTTGCATGCATACATATATAAATACATACATACATATAAACCTATACACAAACACACACACACACATATATTTATTTATACATATATATATATATATAACTATGTATATATATACATATATATATATACATATATGTATTTATATATTTATGTATATATAAAAGTATATATATATATAATATATATAGGAAGATCTCTATATATATATCTTTATTTTTTATTTATATCTCTCTATATTGATCTATTTATAAATATATATATATATTCCTCTCTCTCTAAACATATAAATATATATATATATATATATATATTTATATCTATATCTATAACATTTATATATATCCCTCTCTATAAATATATATCTATATATATATATATATTTATATATGTATATATATATATGTATATGGATAAACATATTTTGGCATATGTTGCTGTTTTCTACGCGGTACATAGTAGATTAACGCAACACGCTTCGCGCTACCTACTTTTCGTCACCTTAACGGGTACATTTGTTATCGACGCTCCATGATTTCGATAGCTTCACATGTACTCACTCGGGCGTTTATACAAGAAATACATAGACGTGGAATTCTCTCATACGCACGGCCTGCATGTTCAATCTATTCTTACATACTGCGCAACATTGTACAGTGGGTTATGAATTGAAGCAATATCTCAACAACATCCACCAAAAAAAAGGATAAAAGTACGGATTGTGCACAGACCATCTGAGACATTGCTCAATAATGCAGATACCACTGTCGGCTGTTTGTAAAGAAAAGACAAAACAAGAGGTCCATAGTCAATCGAGGCGAGCTCTAAAAGCATAACAACACGAACTGCTTTAGCAAGCAGGTGCACTGTTAAACTTTGACGTTTTTTATCTTGATTAAGGACCCTATTGCTCTGATATGAAATCCTTCTCAAACCTTACGCATCCGGTATGAATTAGTAGCCATGCGCTGCGAACTAGGTACAGTTTTTTTGGCAAAGTAGGCAACATATCGCGGCTTGGTTGTCCAACAATGTAAAATTGTTTGGCCATCAAGCAGTACCTCATCTTTGAAAGAAATCCATGTAATGCTGGCATTCGCGTCGTTGAAAGTTTTGCTCATTCTCTGCAGCATTTATCGTCGTTCGTCTGTCGATTGCTGGTAACATTAGCGGCGGAGACGATTGATGACGTCATTGGTACAGCACCCGTGAAGTTTGGTTAAAAACGAGCATGCTTCCATTGCCAGTTTTTTTATTAATACATCACGGTAATTGGAAAATTTACTGTAACATAATTGGTCGACTTAGCATGTTCTGTGCCTTACGACAACCACTTGACATTAAAATCAATTTCAAGTTTATCAACTGCGCGACAAAAGAACAAGCATGAAGTATTGAATATTAACCCTTGGATTATGCAATGTCTTATATGTAT
>CM067350.1:75068796-75101000 GCA_034190875.2 Urechis unicinctus | reverse complement strand
ACATTATATACATTAAAGTCTATTGAACAGCACAACCGGCACCAATCATCTCTTCCTAACACACATTTTTTGCAGCACAAGGAGGCGTGCCTTTTTGTCCAATTCGTTTTATTAGAGAGTTGCGTGATAATGCGTAGGCAACACAATGGGGCGTGGCCAATAAAGTGCATCCATTATGTTATAACAAAAGAAGGCAACTCCTTGTCCAATCATGAGACGTATCTAGACTAAATAACACACAACGTTAGACGATATTGTTTTCTCAGCAGTTGATTTAGTCACGTGTAATTTGACAACAGAACCAATTACGATATTAGCAAGCGTGTTCTCGGGACAATGATAGTGGGGAAAAGTATCTATATCTCTACATGCTTGCTTATTGTGTTGATCGATGTTGCATCTACTTACGATGCGTTTTTACTAGGACACGGACGGCGAGATAAATGTTGCAGTTAGCTCTTTAACCCATTAGAACATTAAAGATTTATATTGACGGCTAGATGCCTTTGTCAATTAGTTATGTCTGATTGTCTTTTGTGATATATATATAAATATCACTAAGCCGCTTTGCCCGATACCGGCCGACTTGTCTCCCAAACGCCGTTAAGACTGGTCACTAATCTGACATTATGATTATGTCTACTCTAAACCCGATTTTGTCTGTTTGGTCTAATTTGTTGAATCGGCAATTAGCAATGTGCACATATTTCTTTGAGCCACCGTCACCACCACAGTTAAAACTCAATCACGACATGCATGTCGTGTTTAATGGATACCGCGCTCGTAATACTAGGAGACTTAATGTGGCATGCTGATTCACCAAGACTGAAATCTACACTGATTGTATTACCACATCTGGTCAAGATGATAAAATGTCTTTGTCTACGGGGATGATAAAACAAGTCATCTTGGAGTTAAATTAAACATCATAATAGGCTAATGTTACCACACAGCCCACGTGTATAATCTGTGGGGTTCCAACAGCAGTCTTTGTTTACAGCCGCAGTCTCTCTCCGATCCCGTTGCTTTGATTTGTGCCTCCTAGGATTATTCTCTCCATTGCAATGGATGTGTATTTCGGGAACCACTGTGTATTTTGTACAATATCTGATATGGTACAAATAAACAAACTGCTCGTGACATCCCAAGGGCGAGAGAAAACAGATTTCATTGCGCAGTCTTGGAAAAGACCAGCCACTGAGTTGATTCACGATATAGTTGGTTGATGATGATCAGAGACACTGAGGTTTTACAGCACGTTTTGAGACCTGTAACAAGGGTGCTCAATCGGAACTTGCTCCTAGCATTTTCTTAAGTTTTACCTTTTCGCGGACCAGTGTAAGTCTCACAGTATGGGAGTGAAATTGCAAGGGCAACAGTGCTAACGCAAAAATCCCAGTTGCTATACTTAATGGACATAAAAAGAGAAATAATGGGGGGAAATGCACCTGGTAGGCCTCTAATCATACTTGTGACCCAGGATTGAAAATGTTCTATGTCGCAAAGAGGATAATCAAAAGCCATTGGAATGGATCAGATGCCTTCATTAAAGCACTTTAAAACAAGGTCGGTATAACGATTATTCAACAGTCGCACATCAGCAATTTACAAGGAAAAATAATGGAGCTAAAAGACCTGGTTAGCGAAAAAGACAATACAATTAAAGCCTGGAATCAAAGAGTGACGGTATTAAACAATATTCGCAGCGAAACTCCTACACTTGTGTGGGGTTGAGGAAACAGATCACGATATTCAAGTGGATATTACAAAGAATTCATTCGCTAAGAGAATGGACATAAAAATACAACAGACAGCATTCGATCGCGCGCAAAGTTTGAAAAAGAAGAGACAATGGGACAAGCCGGCCCTTATTTGTCAACTTTGTAACCTTCCAAGACTATGAAGCAGTTTACCGGGCGAAAACACTTCTACAAAGCAACATACCCGACATTTTTATGTAAACGAAAACACGACCTTTATCAAGATCGGCAACTCAAAACAAAGAAGATTCATGATTGCGGCACATTCTAGACTTACAATCGGCTTCTAAGACCGCAGTATAGGCCTACTTCATCACATGGCAAGCCAAATATACTGGAGTGGTGAATCGAGAAAAAGTTCTTCTCCCTACTTTGTAACAGCCATACGCCAACAAGTCTGCTTGTACGTGTCCAGCTGACAACGAGGCTGATACTATTTATGAAATTGCTTCCTTTACGTGGAATGGCGGGGCCGGCAAGTGCTAATATCAGAAAGTGTTCAAATTGCCATGCGCTTCTGCGGAGATAGAGTTGGCAATATGAACGGACAGTGAACAGGTAATTACGGCATGACTGCAAACTTGGTCCAGAAAGCAATTTCAAAATAGTCCTAAACAAAAATGACGATTGCCTGGATAGAGAAGGAGCAATGACGTTAATACATCAATGGACACGGTGAAATAATATACAACATGCAGGGATTGTTCATCTATGGATGTGTTTCACTCTAAAGTCAATGAGACGAAACTTTGATTTTCGATCGCATTTTGACTTACCAGAGAGTCATTAATAGTATGGTCTGGTTGCCAGATCAGACAGACACATGATTGTAACGCATATGATGGACAAGTAACCTTAAATACGGCTGTTTGAGAGTTTCCCCTGAAAGGGGTAAGCTACTACACGAAGAAGCAAAACGCAATGGTCTAAACACCTTTGTGTTAAGAGATACAGGGATTGCAATAGCAGCCTCAAATGCACATTTTATGAATGTGTCATTTGAGCATGGAGTGATACCAGTGGTATTCAAAGTCGCCAGGGTGGTTTCAATTCTCAAAAGTTGAGTAGTGAAAAATGATCGACCAATCTCTGTAATTTCTAAACTGTTTGAAATATTAGTATATATCAAACTAATAAATACCAACAAACAAACTACATATACGGCTTCCGATCTGTTGATTCTACAAGCATGGCTACTTCCCAATTAGGGGAAATTCAAAAGTTACATGGTCTTATATATTGTATATTTGAGAAGTCGTGTTTTGTATTTACTGATTGTTATTGCTACCATACCTGTGTTGATCCTTAATATGTATGTACCTATGGACGTATGAGTCAATGTCTCAAGTCTTTCCCCTGCGAACCAATGGAACACCGTGAAGTGGAACGAGGACAGCGTTTGATCAGTTTTGTATCTGTATATGTGGCCCTTTCGCTGTGCACATTTTATAAGTACTAAATGAGATTTGCGCTGATTGGCTTGCAGGCCAAGCGTCCTCTAAGGCAATTGATGATTTTGCCTGGGGCTTGACTCACGTAAAGGCTAAGGACCTGATAACGGACAGAGAATGATATCGCCCACTGCAGCGAATAACTGAGACATCTTATAGTCACGGGCTCTGTGTTCATGTGGAGCTGAATGCCGTCATACTTAAGAAGCAGGCCTCATGATCTCCACGATTCACTGTGCACTGGATGACACCACATCTCTGTCTGTGGTTATTGTGTCCTTACTGCAGGCAGACTGCGAGGTGGCAGAAAGGGTTGTTACAAGACAAAAAGTAGACAGCGGTGTGATGTCTATTGCGCTTCTCTCTGGTTGATGTTAGTACACGGCCAGCACGCAGTGAACAATGCATCTTAGTTGCTGATCATCTGCATTAGGTTATAAAGATGTAGTACGGCTGTGTCTTAAGAAACGACAAGGCGCATGAATCACACTAATTATCATTCTCAAGCTGAGTTTTGCGCAAGTTTCATCTTATATCGACTAAGTTGCATGTGTGATTGCATGCTACATAAGTCAAAGTAGATTAACACAGTTAGGTGTGATTCTCTGAAGTAGCTTTACAAATATTCCCGATCATCAGTGATTGATGCAGACGTAGCAAGAGAGGAGCATTGGAGGTACAAAGGCTATTAACGTGAGCGCTCAATGCGAAGCAATCTAAAGCTGCGGCATTATATATTGCTACAATATGCGAGTTTGACAGCTCTCTATCTATAAGTATGCCCCGGAGGGATGGGTAGTCCGCGTAAAACATTTGTTTCTGTGATCTCAGCGATGAGGAAGACATTTTGCCATCGGCGCTTTGTGATTTGTTGCACCGGTTAGCTCCGATAGAACTACTGCGAGATTTCAGCCAACTGAGACCATTTGGGCATCGCTTCGATATAAAACGCTTTCTCAGAGGGGTTTATTATCATAGGTTGTGACCGGTGGCGCTGAACGCCGGGTAATCATGCTTATTATGCATCTGAGGGAACTTTTGTTATTGAAGGAGGAAACGCATTGATGCCTTTTTATCGACTGTTTCCTTGGTTGCAGCGGAATTATATAGGAATATGAAAGTGCCTTTGCGTAGAACTACCAT
This sequence comes from Urechis unicinctus, assembly GCA_034190875.2. NCBI lineage: Eukaryota > Metazoa > Annelida > Polychaeta > Xenopneusta > Urechidae > Urechis > Urechis unicinctus. Next base: position 75,096,646 of record CM067350.1, on the reverse strand, counting down.
TTGTTTCACTTGCGATGGGCATAGCTACTGCACGAAATTGTTTGTAATACCTTCTGACTCTGTGAAAGGCAAGTGAGCCAATTAGTAACGGCCGAGAGAGTTTTGGCGGGTTTAGACAACAGTTATTGGACCATTAATATTGAGTGTTAAGAAAAATGTGGCCTCTCTGTTTCGCTCCATTAGCAGGAGCAATAAGAAGACAGACTCAATGCCCGGCATTGGATGATCTATAGCTTACTAAGTAGGGTGATCCGGGTTTTACCCTGCCTCGGAAGTGGTCTTCCGTTTGTCTGAAGGCAGGCCCTCTCCTCTGAAAGTCCGCTATGAAATCGATGATCGGTTGCCATAGAAAGTAGCTAAGAACCGCAGAGTGGGTCTCATCAAAGTCACACCAGGCTACAAGCCTCTTAGTGGCAAGTGTTGGTGATCTAAAATAAATACTGTGGCTGATGGCAAATATCAATATGAATACACGTCGAGTCAAAATTGAACTCCAACGTGTATCCTTCATCGCCCATTTGTCCACATCCCTCCCTTACAAGGCATGTTCAGTCAACTCAAGTCGGATGTTTTTGTTACCACAGGAATGTATATAATATATGTTGTAATGCATTGTTATTTCCTTCAAATTCCCTTAAGGGTCCATTTTGTGTTTTAAGCAAATGCTCCCGGAGTGATGGATCCTATTACTGTCTGGAAGACGTCATCAACGGCCAAATATTCAAAAATCGTCGATGGCGAATGCAAAAACTACAACAGTGTTCAGCATTCAAATGTGCGGCTTAGATGTGGTTATGGTTTAAAAGCATAATCTATAAAGCTCGTGATTACGATACACGACAAAGCACAGATGGAGAATTGTCTGTCAGGTTCAATAATCGAGATAATGATCGATAGGGCCAGCCCCGTACTCAACAGGAGTGATTTAAATTGTGATAAGACCAGTACCGTACTCAACAGGAGTGATTAAATTGTGATAAGACCAGTACCGTACTCAACAGGAGTGATTTAAATTGTGATAAGACCGGCCCCGTACTCTACAGGAGAGAGACATGTTGTGATAAGGACCAGCACCGTTCTCTTCAGGAATTCAAATCCATATTTACTAAAGCAAGATTTCAGAATATCACAAGCCACACATGGAAAGATCTTGTCGTCCATCGCCCACGTGTTGTAATATTGTCTGCAGCGAGTATCTGTTCATTGTTAAATCAACAATACGTCAAATCGTCCCCTTAGAAAAACGTTTGCCGTAATCGCATTACATTCTGCTTACACCAAAATACAACCATGCATTCTTCATTGTTGATTCAAACTGCTCAATTTCTATATCAGACACCGAGCTTATGTGTGTACGCCGTGTATCTAAGATCAGGACCATCAGTGAAAGCACTTCCGGTATCACGATAAATGACAATTTTACACATCTTCAAACTCAAAACATGCGCGCCAACATCTCATAGTGATGTGTAATGTATTAGCAAGCAAAGAAGCTAGCTGATATTTATATCTACCATGGCAATGAAGTCGATAACAATGACATTTTCTATCCCTCCACTAAATGCCTCACGCTATTTGCCCCATGATGCAATGCATCCTTCCCTTTATGGGATGGCAGAGTTTATGGCTCAAGGTCCACTGCTTATATCATTGGCTGTAGTTCTTTTATCTGACATCGGCAAATTGCCTGGCGTGACTTTTTGCCACAGTCATCATCATCATCTTGTATGAAGCAGCGTCGAATTGCACTTCTTGCTAATACCCCCTGTGTGATGGTATATCACGTGACAGGCTATCGACAGCTCGATAATACAGCCTCAAAGTAGCATCGTGACAGTCTCCCTGACAGCCTACTGAAGCACCACTTGTGTTCCGAGCAACCTGTCCTCAACTGACGCCAGCAGTCCCGCCACCTCACCGACCTGCTCAGTCACATGGACACATCCTTATTGAAGGACTTTTTCTGACGATAATACCATCAAAAGTATGAGTGCGCGCTGTCATGTCTCAGCAAACAGCGGTTCCTCAAACGTCTCTCCCGGTTGTTGAAGGCTTCACGTAGAATTATCCCATGATGATGAGATAACAGTGTGTATCAAAGAAACCAGTGCGAAAAGCACAAATGAAATAACAAATAAAATTCACTATTTATTCATCGTATTTGCATTGCGTCATGACTTATTGACTATATCAACTCGTTCAACTCTTGCTGTTCAATCCCTCTGCATCACATAAGATTTGTCAGTCGAGGGTTAATTTCCACACACAAGATTTACTCCAGTTCAGAGGTCATTATCATGAATGGCATTGAAGATATGCTGGTTGTGGACGTGAAGTCGATTACGCCATCCTGTACTCTGATGGCCGATCCGGGAGCGTATTTCTTTAGATTATCCAAACATCATGTTGCCTGTGTGATGTCATTCTGACGAAATCGCCATTCCACCCCACACCAGAAGTTGCAAAATGTGGAATATGATGAATGAATTAACACAATGGAATACTCCACCTGTAGGAAATAACATTTTACAATCATAGAATGGGGTTATGCATATCGCAGATTTGATAGCTTAACGTTTCTTTTAGCATCGATTGTCACGATGTATGGGCGTTTCTACTACTCATCAAGCAGGAGCCAATCAACTACTCATCAAGCAGGAGCCAATCAACTACTCATCAAGCAGGAGCCAATCAACTACTCATCAAGCAGGAGCCAATCAACTACTCATCAAGCAGGAGCCAATCAACTACTCATCAAGCAGAAGCGTATCAACTACTCATCAAGCAGGAGCCAATCAACTACTCATCAAGCAGGAGCCAATCAACTACTCATCAAGCAGGAGCCAATCAACTACTCATCAAGCAGGAGCCAATCAACTACTCATCAAGCAGGAGCCAATCATCAACTCAACTCAAGCAGGAGCCAATCAACTACTCATCAAGCAGGAGCCAATCAACTACTCATCAAGCAGTGCTATTTCACGGTGATTGGTTGAGCTACATATGTTGCCATGGTAATCTTTAGAAATGGAGAGAATTAATGATAATAGTGATCCATGAGTTAATATGGTAGTGATTAATTTTGACAACAGTATTCTCCAATTTATGGATGAATGTTTTAGGAAGATATAATTCCAATATTGCCATCGGTTTTCTCATTCTTTATCCTCCCAAAGGCACCTTGAACTTCTTGTTCACATTTGACGTAAGTAGCGAACTGCATTTCATTTGTCACATCAACTCGGAATTTGTGAAGTAGGTCACTGCTAGGTGAACTGAATTGTTTCGTTCTTTATGCTTATCATCTTACATGTTGGCAATATCCAGTGGGTCAAAGAGTTTGTCGAGGGTTGGGGGCGACACGCATGTGCTTGCTTTAACTTTCTTGGTTTCCTTTCCTAATTTTCAACTTGCACGTAATGCTGCACGTTCTACTAAGCGAGCCTTCCTCAGTCACACTCCTTAAATTAAATTTCCTCGCTGCATCATGGTATTCCCTTTTGGTTTGTCTTATGCTGAAGAGGAATCCTTCACATGGACATCTTGTTTCGCACATTATTTTATGCCATACCATTGCTTTTTAGTTTGAAAGGGGCTACCTTCTCATTCTATCGTGGTTTCTGGTGCTTCGTGGACTGCGTCTTTAGAAAGATTATCAATCTGTGTCAGATGGTCTGAGTCATTATAACCTTCCACGAGGCTATATCCTCTGGCCATGGTTTGATAGCCACCATTGCCTGTGGTCTTATGGAGTCACGATCTAATTATCTATTTGATCCATTAACTACCTGTCAACTGCTGACCTATATTCAATACACAAATCTTCGGTGACCTTATACCAGGCCAGTGCATGCACATCCTCTGCTGTTTGTGGTTCTCTGTTTTGATTGCTGGCATTGGAATGCTCCACTTCAATGGCGTCTGGTTTGCAGGATTGAGCGGATCATGAATCATCTCAAGGCGACATGTGTCCTGTGTTGAGCTGCATGTGTCATCGTGTGTAGAAAAGAGCGAGTGCTAAAAGCGAAGACAATCTAGTTTTTGCTCCCGAGAGGATCTTATGATCCACGCGTTTATCTACGTGTAAAACAGAGAATACGAAATGACGCGAGAGCCCGAACACTACAGTTTTAGCTAGGCAAATATAGATATCTACCATCGTGTGTTAATTACGGGGCATTGCTATAAATCGCGCCAAACACTTTTTCATTGATTATCTTCAAAAGCGAAGGGCCAATGATCCACGCGTTCCGTTAAAACAGATTGGCCATCGAGTGGTGGCGTCAGTGAAGCCATCGAGTGGCCGTGGCCGACCAACTCAGCACCACCCGTGTCTCACCGGGAAGACTGATATTGTTATAACACCACAGAGATTATAGCTTCGCTAAGGGCTCTCACTCAAGCCTTCCGCCCGAGGAAATATATGAAGTCGCCACCTGTGAGCATAGGCGTCTTGTCATAGCGTCCCTTAAAACCACGCGGTCTTCTCTGTTTAATTTGAAGACCCGAGAAGGTGAATCAACAGTTCTATGTGCTTTAGTTGATTTCATTCTATATCGTCGCCTGAAGACGGGGTATATTTCGTGTCATTTCATAATCACCCTACAGCTAAGCTTAGGTTTAAATCTTTGCTCGAGACATTCACAGGCCCCTTACAAACCAACAAATATTAATGTCTACCCTAAGCCAGTTACCTCGCTCCAGACAGTTATTGACTAAAACCACCATCAACAGCACGGACATCAAAGATCGTGGATCGTAATCTGCGTTGACGCTGTTACAGGGGAACTGTTTTCGATAGGTAAACCCCAGACAGGGAAAAGCATCAAGTTGACATTTAATAAATCGATCTTGTTGTTTTCGCTATTTTTAAGCATATTGCGCGACGTGTTTTGGCAGCGGAAAGGCTCTGCAAAACGACATTTTTCCCGCTCTCATCAATCGCAGTGTCGTCAGCCCAGTATCCCATGTGCTTTTGTTTGTGTCACGGTAGCGCCACCTTACTATTGCAGTCCATTATAATTATGGAAGCGATCAACAAAAAGCCAGTCGAAGTGAGCCCTCTTAGCGTAGCTACAAACTGCTTGATAACACTTCCAGTCAATGACGGAACCTGATGTTACATGTCACCCTCACAGACACCACACTATGCCGTTTGCTAGGGGAAAGGGCCAATGAAAATGACAATGATATATCCATCTCAACCGCTGGAATGCGCACCCAAAAATACAGCGTGATGTTGGCGCCTTTTGCAAGGAGCTGGTCTGCTGAAGGTATAATGCTCACACTAGTAATAAGTTAAGGACTGATATTCTGAAAAACGTGTTATGACGCCCATCGCTGGGTGGAATGTAGATTACAATTCTGTCACTATTGGAATCTCATCCCGAATCTGCTGCTGTAGATTTCAGCTTGCAAAGTCGTCGCTTTTAATGAAAATTCTCGGATTCAAGCGTAAGCTCCGGAAATGTGTAGTCATAATGTTTACTATTCGAACCTCATGTTGACACGTTATGATTCCCATCTAGAAACGCCCAACAATCAAATTTTACTGAATAAAGAAAAGAACTTTGTGGAGATTAAATAGGTTTAAAAGTAAAAATGGTTATCCATACAATCTAACAGTGCAGCATACATAAGTAGATCAGGCAAGTTGCTAGTCCTCGCCGATGACACGTCCAAATACCCTTAAATACACAATCACTACAGGTAAAATACGACACAGAGAATACTAACACAATTATCACAGACGCATGATATGAAATAGAGAGACATCAGGTGGTAAAAAGCCACAATAGCTGAAATAGCCTGACTCACTGGGAATGAGCAGATAAAATGAAACTAAATTTCTTTACAGAGTACACAGACAAATAGATAAACAAAACAAACTCTCCATCACGAGAGAGACATCATAAAACCGAGACAAATGGGAAGGGCAGTATTTGCGAAACAAAGGTATTGTCATTACCAAGTGAAGGTAAAGCATTCGGTCATGGCTGTTGCCAAATGTTGGAAAGTGAATTATAAAAAGTCGAAGTTCCAAAGACAACTTAATGCAGAGAATCGGAATGATTACTAACAAGGTTAGGAACATGAGATGAAAGTTGCTTGGTGAGCCAGGTTAACACTTCCATATGTGTTGTTCTGCTACCAGTCGCTGTTATTGCCGCTCTTAGTGGGCGAGGAATCTGGGATAAGAGGACTTCATCAATCTCCTCGATGTCATCATCGGATTCACTGTAATGATGCTCCAGGATCCGATCTGAGGGATCCAAACCAACCAGACCATCATCCTTCTGCACTCCCTTCATGGATTCCTCTCTTGACTTGGCCGACTTGAAAGATGAGTCTTCTTCCAAGTATTCATGGTTTTCTTTATCATTGGCACTTTGGTTTTTCGTTGTGACATGACCTGACTCCATGGTCAGCTCAGAGGCTGGTAAATTGGCCTGAGAATGAGAGAGAACTCCCTCTGTATCTTTCAAAACCTTGCCATAGAGATCATCAAATTTGGCAGTTGTCTTATTGGTGTCTTCGGTCAGAATGAGGCCTGTTGGCCTCATTGTAGGGTCAACCGAGGCTCTATAGTTGTCAGGTTTGGCATGGATAACTCGCGACTTTTTGGCAGTGGTAGGTTTGGATGAAGCTGAGAAGTTTGGTTTGCCCATGCCCTCCCCAGCACCACTCTGCATGGAGATCCCCCCCTGAACCTTGTAATCTCCCATCAACTCGTTCACTTTGTCAACACTCAGACTCGGTCGTTCCTCTGTTTCTGCAGCAGGGCTAGATTTCACAAAAGTATTTTCCCTGACAATGCCATTGGGTACGCTAGAAGGCAGCTGTGAGGACAGAGGGTTGAGGTCCAAGTCAAGTCTTGGTGATGGTTTACCAAATGGCATGATATTCTGGTCAATACCAGCCATAGAGATCAGCTGTCCCAAACTGCAACCAAACCAGTTCATTCAGAGCAATAGCAACAAGGCATTAATTGCAACCAGTGTGACATCTGACCAGAGAAGTGACCATGGCCTGGTAACTGACCCAGCGTCTCTAAGGAGGTCGAGGAAGGCGTGGAACTGCTGGAAGGATTGCTCGATGCTATCCAGCACCTGGTCATCATCCAGGATCGTCTGCTTCAGCTGGCTCATCTCACTCTCTTGCCGGAGACGAGCGTTCTCTACCGTAAGCTACATCATCACACATACAGCGTTCATGTACGCCTCACAATCACCAGTCATATGACACAAGGCTCAATCTGGATCTCACTCACCTCAATCACTCTCTCATCCGCACGGGCCCGAGCCTCAGATTCTACCTTCGACCGACGACGAAGTTCTTCCAGCTCCACCTATACAACCGAACACACCTAACACTTGAGGCTGTATTCACATCAAGTGACACCTAACACTTGAGGCTGTATTCACATCAAGTGACACCTAACACTTGAGGCTGTATTCACATCAAATGACACCTAACACTTGAGGCTGTATTCACATCAAGTGACACCTAACACTTGAGGCTGTATTCACATCAAGTGACACCTAACACTTGAGGCTGTATTCACATCAAGTGACACCTAACACTTGAGGCTGTATTCACATCAAGTGACACCTAACACTTGAGGCTGTATTCACATCAAGTGACACATAACACTTGAGGCTGTATTCACATCAAGTGACACCTAACACTTGAGGCTGTATTCACATCAAGTGACACCTAACACTTGAGGCTGTATTCACATCAAGTGGTGTGTTGCATGATGCGACCTTTATAAACTCCTTCTCACCTTCATTTCCCTGAGACTCATGTCCTCATCAGCCCTCCTCCTCATTGGACCTCGCCTCTCCGCCTCGATGACAGCCTCATCCTCCGAGTCATAATTGATGCGAACGAGAGAGTCACCCTGACGATGCGGGGATGAGACGGGACTCATTGAGGTCTCTGTCTCACTCGTCTCGTACCGGCTTGTAGACACGAGTACACCGGGGCTGCTTGTTTCGGGTGGGTAACCTCTGTCATTCACAGACAGCACAAGATGTGATACAAGTGACATGGTGTTTATCTGATGTGATCAACTAATCGGAACGGCTCAATACACTCAGTGGACAAACACTACCATGGTTCCTGCTACAACACTACATCAATCCATTAGTATACAGTATTATCTCATACAGCTTATGAAACTGTGACTGCAGATTCCATGGGAGTCATGGTAAATTATACGATTTCTGTCAGGATACAAAGTATCATAGCAAACTCTACTTTATGGCAGGGTATCACTTAGGTATGTCATCACATGTAGACACAGTGCTGATAAGGTATGGCGTACCTGTACCTATTGGCTCGTTGGGCTGTGCGCCATGGCATGCCAGGACTAGGCTTCACTGTTTCTCCGTTGATTGGCTGCATCAGGTGTGAGGTGCGCCTCTTCCCACCACTGCTGGAGGATACCTGAAGCACACCTCATATGTTTCTCTCATACAAATCCAATGGCCTGGGAAGTTTACAATACCAGGAGACTGCAGCATTAGCAAAAGTAATCCAAAACTCACTTCCCTAAATTCTCTGTCACCTAACCTGTAAACTACAGAAATTGCTTTGGGCCAATGCAAGAGTGCAACAATTGTCATAACTTGCACACCTGAAGAACACCCAGGTCAGGTACAACCCGCCACTCTACCCAGCTGGCTCCAGATGAATTATTCCTTGTTTGGGACCAATTGATTTTTAACTCTTGCTTCAGTTACAGAATTCCCATGATTATGGTCTGCTGATGTAAATAGAATTAAATACCAGATACTACTGAATGGCTTGTGTCGCCCTAGACATCATGGCTGTCCACATTCATCCAAGGATTCAAGCAATGTAAATTAAATGAAAAGTGAACATTGCCAGGTAAAAGCCCATTCTAGAAAGTACATAAAAGATGAAAACAAGGTGTCTGGGGTTACTAATATGTACACATTAGAACACATTTGTTTGATTGGTGGGAAGCCTTAATCAGACTAATGTTACAGTATTTAGATCAGGTATGTGTGTCTGGCTATGTAAGTGTCAGCCATACCATGCAACCAGGGTGGACATTTCAGTTACGCCAGGACAAGCACTTTCCACCCAACTACCACCTTCATAATCCACATATTTGAATGATTAGAGAGGACTAAGGTTTCTGCCTAAAGGATTCTGAATCTCATCTGTCCCACTTGTATATGTAGTTAGTAAGGTGGTGCGATGGCATAAGGCAGCAGTATTCTACCAGGGAGCACATGTTTTGTATAAGGCAGCAGTATTCTACCAGGGAGCACATGTTTTTCTACCAGTATAAGGCAGCAGGGAGCACATATAAGACAGCAGTCTACCAGGGAGCACATGCTATGTATAAGACAGCAGTATTCTACCAGGGAGCACATGCTATGTATAAGGCAGCAGTATTCTACCAGGGAGCACATGCTATGTATAAGACAGCAGTATTCTACCAGGGAGCACATGCTATGTATAAGACAGCAGTATTCTACCAGGGAGCACATGCTTTATGTATATTCTAGACACATGCAGGCATTTCTACCAGGGAGCACATGCTTTGTATAAGACTGCATGATTCTACCAGGGAGCACATGCTTTGTATAAGACTGCATGATTCTACCAGGAAGCACATGCTTTGTATAAGACAGCAGGATTCTACCAGGGAGCACATGCTTTGTATAAGACTGCATGATTCATGATTCTACCTTTGTATAAGAGCAGTATTCACAGGGAGCACATGCTTGTATAAAACAGCACCAGGAAGCGCATGCTTTGTATAAGACTACTAGGAAGCACATGCTTTGTATAAGACAGCAGGATTCTACCAGGAAGCACATGCTTTGTATAAGACAGCAGCTAGTATGCTACCAGGACTGCATGATTCTACCAAGAAGCACATGCTTTGTATAAGACAGCAGGATTCTACCAGGGAGCACATGCTTTGTATAAGACTGCATGATTCTACCAGGAAGCACATGCTTTGTATAAGACAGCAGTATTCTACCAGGAAGCACATGCTTTGTATAAGACAGCAGGATTCTACCAGGAAGCACATGCTTTGTATAAGACAGCAGGATTCTACCAGGAAGAGCACATGCTTTGTATAAGACAGCAGGATTCTACCAGGAGCACATGCTTTGTATAAGACAGCAGGCACATGCTTTGTATAAGACAGCAGGATTCTACCAGGGAGCACATGCTTTGTATAAGACAGCAGGATTCTACCAGGAATATTCTTGCTATGTTTTAGACACCAGCTTCCTTTACTTTAATGGTGGTTTTCTTGCCGAAGCTGCTCTGTAATGTTCTGGTTCTCCTTCGGCGACCGCCGCTACGTTGGGTGGGTGTCTTGTCCCGACAGTCATCTGGATCCCGGATCGGCTCCGCCTTGATCCACTTGTACTTAAACAAGAGCATCACATATTGAGTTGAGTGACAATCTAGCAGGAAAGGTGAGATGGCACAGTAGCAGGTGAGCTAGGAGGCAGTGTTTACCTCTGTGTCCTGTCCGTTACAGTTGATCATGACCTGTTCCATGATGCTACGTAACACCTCTTGCTCTGTACAACACCACATGACACAACCATACAGACAACTCGACCCAACCAACACATCATAAACTGCCTTGATGGCAATGGTGATGGTAACATTTGGGTTTAACGTCATTTTCAACAACGAGGTGATATCGCGACGGTGATGGATGAGGATGATTGTGATGCTTGGACAGCTCCCCTTAAGTACCAGCACCCGCTTGGCACAAACCAGTTGCCAAGACCAGGCTGCAAAACTAACTCTGGTGGGACGAAGGTAGGGTCTTAGCCAGATACCTGTCCACCCGGCCACTGGACGGGTGATCGTCAATTTGCACGGGCTGGAATTTTCTCCTTAAGACTGCCCATGCCTACCAGGCCAGTTATAAAAATAAGCCCAGTCAGTATAAACCTCCCAGTATAAACAGCTCATTTAAAGACAAACAGCAACGCAGCACTCTGGCCGCCCACCTACGATCAAGATAAATACTGCTCTGTTCGATCACGCTTTTTATGACGCATGGAGTTTAATTAGCGTCATAATACTTTAATGATGGTGAATGGAGTGATGACCAGATTCGTCCATTCGCAAAATAAGGTCCTAGTCCATGTCAATTTTATACACGATATGTTCAAGGTTTGTAATAATAATGACAACTAGAAGGGTGGCATACATTGTGCACGGTCGGTTGGAGTGCTCGGATGAGGTGAATAGGGGGCAGCCGGGGTCGATGGCTGGGTGGAGGTGCCGTGGGGAGGGGGGGGGGGACTATGACGCTGGCCAGGGAAGGAGGTATGGACGGGGTGAGGGGACGGGGGTGGACGGGCAGGTTGGAAATCCTGGCCAAGACCCTGGAATTGAGCGTACCCTTTCTGAGATTGGGCCACCATTAAAGTGATCATCCGAGTCATGGGGAGCCAGTCAGGTTTTCACACCTTGGTAGGCCATGATGGCAGCACAGGCATTACAGATTACTCACCAACCATAGGGTTCTGTCTCAGGTCCATTACAACCAGAGTGGTGTTGTATTTGAGGACCTCCAACAAGGCTTTCGCTCCAGTGTCCCCCAGCCCACACTGCTGCAAGTCCAGGCTACAAGCAAACACACAGGTTCAAACAGGCAACATCAAAGGCTCAAATCCTTTATCATTTGTACATCAAAACTGTATACCAATAAATGTTCTGAAAGCAAGAGCCCATTATGGCAGGGCCAAGTGAATGGAGACCAGTGACCTACCTTTGAGCCAGAGGTCATCTTTTAGGGCCTCTGCTAGCGCCAGCGCCCCCTGGTCACCCAGGAGAGGGTTACAGTTGACTGTAATGCGTCTGATGCCACTCATGCGATCCAGATCAGGTCGGCGATATCGCAGACTGTCCTGCCAAGCCTCGTTATGACGCTTGATCGCTTGGTGCTATGCAACAGGGTCAGACAAAACAGCAATGTTAGTTCATTGTTATCTTTTTTAAGCACTTACAATCAACAAATACAGATGAATAGCCAGATAAATGGGGCTTCATTTATGCCAACACCCAAACATCTACAGGTGATTGAAAACAAAATGGCTCAGGTGGAGCACCAAGTCCAAAGCATGACTCACCTTTATAACCTTAGACAGCGTGTCTCCTCCTTTCCACGTGAGACTACACCCAGTGAAGTTAAGAGAAGTTAATGAATGAGAATTCTTGATTCCCTTGCATAACACTGAAATGACATGACAACAGTGAAGTAGACCTGAGGTGAAGGCCACCAAAACAGTAATGGATATGGATGCTGGGGAATCCAACATAAATCATCTGCAAATGTTTCTGTGCTGACCAACATGCTACTGACCTTCTAAACCATCATCCCCAATGCGACTGTTCTCAACAGACAAGTGTTTTAATGTTGAATTCTTGGCCACACCCTGTACACACACAGACATACATACAGTGCATGTTCAGAATTACTCACATCACATCTATGAGAGCTAATTGACTAGAGGCACTTGGAAGTCTGTAATGAATGAACAGCTGGGATCAAATCAAAGAAACCTACTCTAGCTAGAGCATTGAGGTCACGCATGCGTAATGGCAGTCCCTGTAGTTCAATACATGCCAGCTGAGGGGTGACACACAGACACTCCTTGAGTGCTTTACATATACGGTAGGTGATTTCCTTGGATCTTACAGCAGGGATCTTACGCTTCACTCCACCACTGTTTCCTCCTCCGGCACGCTTCTCTACACAAACCATGTGACAGTAACGCTCTAAATAATAAAATATAACTAGAACAATTATTGAGATCACTTGGAAAACACTGCATAGCAGTTGATCATATCAAAATATTTAACAATCATCTCTGCATCAAATTTGATCCAAATATTGTTATGTTTTCAAGGAGCCCATTCAGATCAACAACACCACTTCATACCGATTTCATCTAAGGTTTTATGGTAGAAGCTGTGAACGGCAACAAATTCCAACGTCTTGTTGATTCGCACACTGTTCACAATTGGCATCCAATCAACAGCTCTGTCACACACAGGTATGTCATCTAATTCATAATAGTGTATTAACTAAGACAAGCACACAGGAGGGAAAATTCAATAATATTTAGCTATAGCAATGCAAGCTGCACACCTGATTCTGTCTCCATTGATATCAAGAACACTTTCCCCCAGGTGAGCTTTAACAGCAGGCAAGGGGCAAGAGCTCTGAAGGGCACAGAGGTTTTCATAGTGAGTCAAGAAGTCGTACGCTCCACGCTGCCGCACTGCCACACTCTCAATTGTAGTCATCCTGCCTACAGCTTAACAGACCCCAAACATCACAACTCTGAAAACAAATCAGCATTACAGTTTCAGAATTGGGATTTTATCTGTGGCTTCCAAAAACAAAGTGTGTTAATCCAACAGTTTATCATTGTAAGGTCAAATGACTTGGATGTAGAGTCATTTTGCTTGCAAATGATACACTGGTATAATTCAATGTCTGAGGAATAAATTTCATGTATTCAATCAATGTGTAACAACATAAAATTCTGAATTTATTCAACCCCTGCACAGACACCTGTTATATCACTTTAACATTGTGGATGCATTATATGGTTACCACGACCATGGGCAATTAACATTGTGGATACATTATATATGGTTATTACGACCATGGGCAATTAACATCAGAACAGTTGTAGAATACAACACATTATATGGTTACCACGACCATGGGCAATTAACATCTGAACAGTTGTAGAATACAACACATTATATGGTTACCACGACCATGGGCAATTAACATCTGAACAGTTGTAGAATACAACACATTATATGGTTACCACAACCATGGGCAATTAACATCTGAACAGTTGTAGAATACAACACATTATATGGTTACCACGACCATGGGCAATTAACATCTGAACAGTTGTAGAATACAACACATTATATGGTTACCACGACCATGGGCAATTAACATTGTGGATACATTATATGGTTACCACGGCCATGGGCAATTAACATCTGAACAGTTGTAGAATACAATGCATTATGATCCATCTGAAGAACAACATATCCCATGCGAGTCAATGTACCTCGCCTTAAATGCAAAATGGCAAACTCCCTGTCAATGCAGATGTTTGATTATTGCCAACTGAACTTGACACATGCACTGCTTAAGCAGTTATTAACAAGCTTCCAATGGGCATATATTACCCTGCCTTTCTAACTGTACCTAGTGGACAATATATAGTCGGAAGAAGTGTCATGTTTATCACCTATGATAGGGGTGTCAGCAGAACCTCGCTGCAGGCGGCTGCGCTTGTGCCTCAATGTTATTTCCAATTTTTTTTCAACTTTCTCTAACTGGCATTTATATTCAAGATACATGGACGAATGATACATCAAATGAGAGCTAACGTATTGAATTTCAATAATATTGCCTTACTTTTTGCATCTTACTCCGTTTGAGCCATAAAAAATGTTTGTGGAGCAATACGTTAAAATTCTCTGCAAGCATTTTTGACTTTTCGAGATTCACTCCGTTTCTCTAAATCGGTCCGTATTCGTAACTTGTATCGTTTTTACTATTTGGTAAATGACAAGACAACATTCTAATGTTCATGATCATATAAAATCTTAAAAAATTGGCCACAGGGAAAATATTATTTACGTACGAAAACAGATGTATTTTTTTCCCAATTTTATCAAATGGCCGCGACATAGGTACACTTTTTTGACAAATTTAAGTATGATGTTACAAATGGGTTAAGTTTTTTTTCTTACTTAATGGTGCCCTTTTGTCGTATTTTGCACTCAATAAACCTCAATAACTTTTTTACTAATTGACTTAAAAAAATGAAACATACCTTTTTGGACTCCTCATGTGTATACCTATCTTCATGTATAATTTCAACGAGATACAATGAATTTCTCTTTTCTTTTATTATATATATTATAACCAGATAACTAAACACACACGCAGTCACATTTCTGCACACCGCAATGGCTGACTCAACCAATAATCCTCTATACAGATCATCCCAAACTCAGGGAAATTAAAAACCTACCATCGGCGGTTGTCAGGGTGGCTTTCAGATATCCTGTTAACAGGTCAATCGCCGATAATGGGCGGACTTTAGAGAGGACACATTAACAACAAGTCTAGTCTATATTTACACTCAGAATCGTCCACTGTTAATTAGTAATTGTAATTACTGGGACATGTCACCAGATCTAAACAGTTACGATCACGGTCAGTCATCAAAGTAACAACAAGTAAAATATAAACAAATGAGGTATTTGTACGAACAGATTTTAAAATGGCGCTCACCATATCCCATAATTCCAAACTTGTAGAGGTAACATTTCCAGATATTCTTAATTAGACGTATGTTGTTGATGATTGGTACCTTTAAATCGGTCTTCGTCGTGTCGCCATTTAGGAACTATGAGATAACCATGATTCACCATATCAGCATTATATTTCATACGATTTATAATGTATATATTAGTCGTGTATTCGTGCATCATAGACTTTTTTGGGATATTCCATAAATAACTCTTAAAACGTCCACTCCTAAACTAAAGACGTCATACTAGACAATAGATTATACGTCATCACTTCAGTTTAACCGCTTGTACGATAGATTGTAATTATAACATGATCAAAGGATAGGGGCCGTCCCAAAAATAAGTTTCACTTTTTGGCCGATTTGGCCCCTACTACTGTTTGACCACCTCTATATTTGTGCACACGACCTTTAATTCACGTGCTCGTGCTCGTTCGACGTTTCCAGAAACGTCGAGTTATTGGCTTTAACTGGCGTGCTAGAATATTTCCGTCGTTCGGTGATAGAATCGCACCAATTAAATCGGTCGGTAGTCAAGTTGATTTTGGTAGTCATACTTAGGATCGTCACACGAAAAACATTGGAATCTGTGTTCGAGAAATTGTGTAAACTTTCAAGTTTGTTGTGCAAATTCATTAGTGATTTAGTCTTTCTTTCACCAGCGGCAGAGGAAGATCAGGTTCGGCTTTCGGTCGTATTTTCGGGACTGTATTGATTTTGAAAATGTTCACCTATCATTGAATTCAATGGGGGTTATTTTTTGTCGTGATCTGTCGGGAATTAGTGTTGACTGCCCTGTTGGTTGGACCCCGATACTCTTTCCAAAATAATCCTGCCCGCATGGCGATAAACAAGTTACTTTGTACTGTGGGGGGTGGGGATTTCGATGAAATTTATAAATTAAAATGTAATGCCTAATGAAACTTTACCATTATATACCAGATTCGATTTATAAATCAATACAAGCAAGTTGGATTGTTCTATCTCATCAGATTCATTAGACCTACAGTAGGCCTCTATGTCTGCAGTAGAGGCCTACCTCATGCCAAGCCAAATGTGGTGGACTGGTCAATCATGAAAATATTTCTTCGACCTACTTTTTATCTATTTGAAATAGCCATACCGATGTCATTGTGTTCGATTCCATTGTTGATTACCTTGTTCGCTGAAGTTGCAGGAAAGCTGTAATACATAGCACTTGTAAATATCCGTGGAAAACAAATTCGAAGCGGAATATCGTCCACAAATGCGTCTGCTCAAGTCTATGCGAAAACGAAGCAATTTCGTCATAACGTACTTTGTTATCCGAGACAAAAATGGCGATAAAAGGAGCAGCGTTAATGTTTGCGATATGTTTTTGATTAATTTGTGCATAAAATGTACATTGATAACGATCTGGATTTTTCAGTGAGCACCGTAAGATGTTTAAGAATAACCAGATATTGTTCATCTTTGTATTTGTTTAACTATGAAAGTCAGTGAGATCAATCGTTAGTTGTCAACCACATTTTGAATAGGCCAAACGCCAGACCTAACAGGTAGTAGTTAGGTCTGTTAACCGGGCTACAGATTCATATGCAATGGAAGGAATCTGGTCCTAGTTTTTTTTTTAATGCTCATTACAAAATAGCGCTATACATTTTGCAAAAACGGTTTGGACATGTTTAGTGACTGATAGCAATTTCTTAGCTTTTTGATGAAAAAATGCTTGGGCAATTGATAAACTCAGTGCAAATTTTATTATCTTGCCTACGTCCAAAATTTTAAAAAAAATCTTCATAAGTTGTGCGGGAACTTAATCCTGTAGTGATTTCAGAGAGGTGCTGAAAACAAACCACATTTGTTGCCTATCAACAACAATCGAACTAAAAAGAAAATGGGATATCAGGGCTCGAAACTAACGCCCGCCCGCCCGCCAATGGCGAGTCAAAATCGGCTCG
The DNA here is from genome assembly GCA_034190875.2 of Urechis unicinctus. Classification (NCBI taxonomy): domain Eukaryota; kingdom Metazoa; phylum Annelida; class Polychaeta; order Xenopneusta; family Urechidae; genus Urechis; species Urechis unicinctus. The sequence continues at coordinate 75,079,326 of CM067350.1, read as the reverse complement.
GGCGAGTAGAAATTACGAAACTGGTCGCCCGGGTGGCGAGTCAACAAATCGCCTGTATTAAGTTTTTATGATGCGCCCGCTCGCAGCACGTTCCGAAGCGCCCGACCTTTAATTTAACGCGCACTTAAGCCCCAAACCCCGACTGAGATCGCCAGCGATTGTTTACTCCAAAGGCAGCGAGTATTTATTTAGAGGGTCTCTGGTTTTCATGGTAGTATTAAATATACAGATTTGGACACCTTATACGACTTTATCGGATGTCCCGTTGGTATTGTTAATTGGGCGCCAATATACCGTCGCTCACTAAGCTGACGACTTACTAACGCTGCAATGTGACGGTTATACTTACCTGACGCATCCTCATTCATATATGATTTCTGGTCTTTTATATATAATATAACTGAGTTTGCTTTATTCCAACAATATAATCTTTCATTACCATATCCGAAATCGTAGCGATATTTTCCGTACTTCGGAAGTTATAACACCCCTCACGAGCAGCCGTGAATTTGTTGTGCTAGAATTGTATTTGAATGCTTGTTTATCTTGGCATGTGTCGCTGTGGGCCGGTTTGTGCCAATTAATTGTTGTTGTTTCAGGTAATAATGTAAGTAGCTGCACGGAGGTATGACTCCAAGGTTAGTGTCGGGTTTTGAGAAGCTGCGACAAGAGCTCGCGCTTTCAACTGGTCAGCGCCTCACGATGCGGCGCGTGCTGTCAGCGTGTCACGTAATGACACGCGCGCAACGTCGCTCGCTGCGTAGCATCGCGCGTTGCGTTTGGGTCTCGGCGAACTTATGTGGATAGCCAAGTCTTCGTTTGATCTTGATTAATCATCAAACTCTGTTCTACGAATCGACCAAGTCGAATCGCCAGAGTCCATTTCACAAATTTTTCTACACTATGTGGCATTTCGTTGAAGGGGCCGAGCCTCCCCAGCCGAGTAAGCGCAAGCTTCCAGAAGATCTAAGGCTTCAAAGTAAAGATTATGAGAAAATGGCAGGAAATGGAACTCTCGCTGGCTGAAAACAGACTGCGGAGAGGATAGAGGTTGGCTGCGACACGATGAAAACCATGATGTAATGTTTTGCGATTGCTGCAGAACATATGCAACCAAAGATATGCAGCTGTCTGAATATGCTTTCAGATTTTGATGATCAGGCAGTAGCCACACTCGTTGAACATATCAGTGTTGGGCTCTCTGGTGTAGGTGTTGACACTGCATATATCCCAGACCAGAAGGCAATGCTTAAAACACTGGTGAGCTGATGCTGTATAAACCTCATGGACCTCATTCTGACCCTTCCTGCCTCTTCAGCTGAGTGTGAAAGAGGATTCAACATAATGAAGCAAATAGTGGAGGTCCAGTCTTAGCCCAGACTCCTTCAATGAGCTGATGAAGGAGCTTCTTGTGTCACCCCTATAGCTGACTACAAGCCCAAGCGTGCTATAGAACTGTGGCAGATAACTGGGACCTGGTATCGACGCCCCAGTTACAAGGAATACATTCGATGTGAATGTGAGGAGGCCACACACCAGAAAGACTGTTGTTAAGGAGGGTGTTATTGTTATGTGTATTATATGTCCTTACTCGAGTGTCATGTTTTTCATGCTGTGTATATAAAGTTATTGAATGTGGTGCAATTTTAATCTATTTTTTGCTCGTGCATATTGTGAGTTATATTATGCGGGATATGGGTAAAAAAAATAAAGTATTCATAACTATACATAAACTTGTGTTCAATTTTGTTGGCTGGTGGAATTTTTTCTGGGCCGGTGGATTTTGGGAACTACCAGCCAGGTTGGCCGGTGGCAAATTTTCTTAGTTTCATGCCCTGGGATATTCATAACACTCAAATCAGTCCCTTTCATTTGATGTATCATACATGCGTAAAGGTTGTCATGATGTATCATTCAAAACAAGTTTGATTATAACCATTTTGGTTGAAGTCATTGCGGAGTCGCCTCGACATCTCTAATAGTAATTTTGTGATTTGACATGTTTATGCCATGAATTAATTGTAACATTAAGCATGGTTTAGTTGCAGTTTGCAATTCATGTTTAATTTGGTTCACTTGTTGTCTCACAGAACAAAATGGTGAAGGAAACTGCATATTATGATGTTTTGGGAGTGAAGCCAAATGCCACTGCTGATGAACTGAAGAAAGCATACAGGAAGCAAGCCTTGAAATATCATCCAGACAAGAATCCAAATGAAGGAGAAAAGGTTTGTGCCATGCACATTTAACAGCAAACTGATTGGTTGTATCATGATGTGTTGATGTCGCTCTGTTAGTCAGTAAGAACAATATGGTTGACTTGGTACAGTTGATGAATACACAATATTTGATGTAATGTGCCTGGTGTGGTTGCAGTTTAAAGCTATATCTCAAGCATATGAAGTGTTATCAGACGCCAAGAAGAGAGAGCAGTATGACCGGGGTGGTGAACAGTCTCTTAAAGAAGGGGGATCCGGGGGTGATTTCCACTCGCCTATGGACATATTTGACATGTTCTTTGGCATGGGTGGAGGGCGTGGCAGAGAACGTAGTGGACCATCCAAGGGAAAAGATGTCATGCACCCTCTCAAAGTATCTCTAGAGGATCTCTATAATGGCGCTGTACGCAAGCTGGCATTGCAGAAGAATGTCATATGTGGAAAATGTGAAGGTGAGTTTTGTTTTCTATCATCAGTTGAATGGACGGCATAATAGCCACAGGGATAGTGTAAGATGTTTAAGGACTGTCATCAATGTCCCAACACTGGATCTGGCTTTTGTGTCTGGTGAATGACCATTCACTATATATATATATATGTGTGTGTGTGTGTGTGTGTGTATATATATATATATATATATATATATATATATATATATATATATATATATATATATATATATATATATATATATAATTAAATAACTTTGATGGCTCCATTTCTGATATTATCTGTTTGCTTGCTTGCGTTAATATTCCTATGACTTGTTGTTCAGGTCGTGGTGGTAAGAAAGGAGCAGTTGAGCCTTGTGCTAACTGTAGGGGGTCAGGTATGCAGGTCCGTATCCAGCAGTTGGGACCAGGAATGGTACAGCAAATACAGACTGTATGTCCAGAATGTCAGGGCCAGGGTGAACAGATTAATGCTAAAGATCGGTGTAAAAACTGCCAGGGCAAAAAAGTCACCCGTGAAAGGAAAATACTGGAGGTTCACATTGATAAAGGTGGGTTGGCTGCTTAGGAATGTAACAGTTGTTTGTAACTTGCCTTCGACATGTCATTTGAAAATTTTACGGGAGAAAAAATAAACAGATTTGATAAACCCAGACTTACAGAAAACTACTCTTGCTAAAGCTATATATGATGTGTGTGATATTTGTGAACCAGGTATGAAAGACAACCAACAGCTGCGTTTCAGCGGCGAGGGGGACCAGGAACCAGGACTAGAACCAGGAGACATTGTGATTGTCCTGGATGAGAAGGACCACTCAGTCTTCCAGCGCTCCGGTGGAGACCTGGCCATGAGGATGGAGATCCAATTGGTAGAGGCACTCTGTGGTTTCCAGAAAGTTGTCGAAACTCTCGATAAGCGGTCACTCATCATCACAGCATTACCTGGTATGAACCATAACAATATGTCTATTTACATGTATTGTTGTGGCGGAGTTCAGCTTGTTGCAATAGTTGCTGCTGTTCTGTTTTCCAGGGGAGGTTATCAAAGACTCTGACCTCAAGTGTGTACCTGGTGAAGGCATGCCCACCTACAAAAACCCCTTTGAAAAAGGACGCCTTGTCATTCAGTTTAATGTAGTTTTTCCGCCAGACAACTGGATTAGTCCAAAAGAATTGGAAGAAGTTGAAAAATATCTACCTGCTCGCCAAGAAAGCATGATTCCTGATGATGCAGAGGAATGTGTTCTTCAGAAATTTGACCCCAAAGCTGACAATCAGAGGAGACGTGCCGAAGCTTACGACAGTGATGATGAGAGTGGGGGGCATGGGGGTCAACGAGTGCAATGTGCATCTCACTAGACACACTTGTAGGAAAATAAGAGGAACAGCTATACAGGATATATGACTGTTTGAGGGGACGTGTTAGTTACTGATACTGAACACTGCTAGATGTCTATGTACTTGATGGGAAGCCATCATTTTAATGCGGTTTTGGGGAAACGACCGAGAGAGAAGATCCAATTTTTGTAAGGCAATGTATTTATTGAGGAATGGTAACAGAATCTTTGGGTAGTTAACTCCCGAAGCTTGCCTATTCTTACCCTGGCGTAGTCTTGCTGTTAATGTGTCTGCATTACGAGTGAATGTCGTCAGGTTTCTTTGTCCGTTTGAATGTTGCATTTAATAATGTAAACAGCATTTCCGTAGTGAGTCAAAGTGAAATTGTCATTGGTTCAGCATAAACTGAATAACAATAAAATAACTCCACCTCCACCAGGGTCTGTTATGTAAGATTGGGTGATATGACATTGCCTAACCCTCCAACGGAGATACTCGCTAAATGAAGCCCTCTATCCAGTTTCGTCATTGCATCTCGTGGTCTCAAGTGAGACTAGCGAAGGCAACAGTGGAACCTGGTGAGACTAGCAGCACATTCAGTAAGGCTGGTTTATGTTTCTAATGTGCGACGAGGCATAGAGGGCATCTGGGGATGTTCATTAACTTGGCGATATCGAATCGCCAAGTTATGGCGATCACCCTGGTTTGTGTGTTTGTATGTATGTATGTTTTTAACACTTTTTTTGTTACACGATACAGGTCGCATTTTTTTTCACAAATCGTTAGGCGTCAATGATGCGCAGAACCGAGATGTTTTGTTTTCACCTTGACCCAAAACTAAGGTCAAGGTCATCGAATAAGTGAAAATCTAGTACCTCGAATAACTCCGCTGATAATGGTCGGATAGTTACAAACCACCATCGTGTAGCTCATTCTATTTGCAAACCTTTTCCAATGACATATGTGGCCATCGAACCAACGGTTTCCCAAGCGCCTAAGGTCGAAAAAAAGTGGTATCGGTCCAAATGCAACAAGTTTCATGAATATTTCGAACGCTTATAAAAACAGTCAATACATGTCCTATGGTACTATTTGTGGTGAATGCGACTCGGTTTGGCTTCGGAAAGAAAAGCAAGATTATTTCACAATGAATTAAAGATTTATTAACATTGACACGCACACTTTTGTTGTAACAGCATGAGAACGCAACAGTATATACAGTATTATTTTCAGCGACATTAAATTTATCACATGAAAGAAGGTAAATTCCTACATGAGCAATCATAATTATTAACTTACATCTATCTAGCCCTCCTATTAGATAAACATTTACTTCACAAGTGGGGGATGTAAGTTGCAGATTGCTGCACATATAACAAGAATGTCATCTCTGAGAGGCACAAGTGAGATGTGTTGGACTTCTTGTAGTCGGACCACGTGTAGGCTTGCAGCTCTAGGTTGCATGGTCTCTCAATGAAAATTTCAGTACAATCAATGGTGCATGTGAGCGTTGGGTACTTCTCTGATAGTGATGACGGTAAAGCTTACCTTACATCTTTGAGTTCTAAATATTGAAAAAGGTCAAAGAAAATCTGCCTGGACGGTGAGCCTGTGTTCTGCGATACGTCGGTTGACAACAATTTGGATGTAATTTTTGAACTCTTGGTTTTTGTCTTCAAAACCTTCTTGGATTGCACCTCCTTCGCTAGCCCTACAAGACGTCTCAATGACGACACTACCGGTCACGAAAGCCTTTCCTCAATCCTTGATATCATTTGATTTGTACCTTATGATTTTTCATTTCCCTTGAATCTCTTTGCAATCATAATGATTTTCATGACTCACAAGGGGCTTGTCGCGCAGAACAAAGGAATGCGCTGGGCGCGGCTGGCAGCGAGAATCAGATCAAGACGCTGTGCCTCTCGCGCTACATCACCAAGAGGCCCAAGGGTACATGGGGGAACTTTACTAACTGCATCAGGAAAATTTCATTTTGGTCAATTAAGGCCCCATTCTGAAAATCTCTCCAATTAATTAGATGCAGTTCGCCAAGTTCCCATATGTTCCCATGGGCCTCTTGTTATTTATCTGATGGACAGGGCAATCAGTAGGCAGGGCATTTTCTTTTTCCAAACCTTTCTATGGGAGGCTTTTAGATTGGGGTTATATATTACAAAGTAAGCCATAAATTGAAATGATTAACTAGGGATTTACTTTGCGCATTGTTAGCGCTATTTGCTTTTAGTAGCAACCAGCCAATTACTCGTGGACGTCACCAAAAGATTAAACGTTGGTGATGCCAATTTATTACACCCGGTAGGACGAAACTGTAATCTGGGTGTAAGAGACAGAGAGGTTGTTATCTGATCCGTTGCGAATAAAACCAACAGCTTTTCGCAGTGAGAAACACGTACTCATTCGAGCCTTGCGACGTGGATAAACTGTGAGTCACCGTTAAGCTTATTATGAACGTTGTCACTCGGGTCCGTTCTCGGCTACATCATATTCTACTTGGCTTAAAAGTCAGCTATGACGATGGCTTGTTGGGGCGTCATCTTTCAACCTTGCGCTTGACTAAACCACGAACTGAGCTCAAATGTATAAGCGGCGTAGAGAGGTCAAATCAAATCTGAAAGCAAGGGGAAGCACCGTCAACAATGTGGAAATATTTGAACGGGGCTGACTCTCCTCCAGCTAAGAAAGTGAAACTCACATCAGAGGAACAAAAAGAAACTGCAAGAACCAACGAAAGAGATCACAGGACAAGGAAGTTGAACGATAAGTGGATGCGAGACGATTCGGGGAAGATTAGGGAGTGGCTGGTATTCGACCATGAAAAAAACTTAATGCATTGTAAACAATGCAGAGCACTCACAGCCAAAGAGTAACTTAAAAAAAAGTCTTTATTACAAGGGCACTGGACATTTCAAGGGCACTGGAAATCTCTACAAAGTTGATCTGTATGTGCATTGTATTTTGTTTCAGCTATGATACGAACTGCTTTTTTTATAGTTCAAATAAATGAAATTGTCGTGAAATGGGGTAACAGTACCTGTTAACCATTTAAAGTTTCAAGTGGAGTTCGACAAGGCGGAATATTATCTCCAATGCTATTTAACTTGTACATGGATGATTTTTCTTGTGAATTGAACAAGTGTAATGTAGGATGTTGTGTAGGGAACTATTTATGTAACCACTTAATGTATGCAGATGAGTTATTTTGTCTCCACAAGTGAATGGACTTCAGAAGCAGTTAAATATGAGTGAAGTGTATAGCAATGAACACGACATAAGATACAATGCAAAGAAAAGTGCTCTAATGCTAATCAAGCAAAATCATTACAGTGTAACTAAGGTCATTGTATTTTATTTTAATAGTTCAATTATTGCAACAAAAAGTCATGTGAAGTACCTTGGTCATAATTTATATGATGATTTAAATAATTATATGGATATGCTGCGTCAGAGTAGGACACTATGTGGACAAGGAAATGTTTTAGCAAGAAAGTTTAGCTGTTGTGAAGTTAAGGCCACCCTATTCCGATCGTATTGCTCGAATATGCATACTGCAAATCTCTGGTGCTCTTTCGAGAAATCTACTGAGAAGAAACTGAGTGTCTCCTACAACAACACTTGCAGAATTATAACTGGTTTACCCAAATTCTGTAGTCCTTATACGACGTGTGTTCATAACAATAGTCCTACATATGATCGAGGCGGTTATAAGGAAGTTAATGGTCAGTCTGCTGTCACGTACGTGTAACAAACTCCACAAACTCTACACTTATCAATATGTGCAACTCTGACATTCAGCATCACTCCCCACTGTGGAGAATGTTGAGATATGAACTGTATATAATCTTTTCTCAACATTTTTTTGGGGTGCATATTGTTGTTGTTGTTCCTCGATACTTGTAGCCTCTGAACCCGAATGTACTGGGAAAATTTGAAATAAAGATTGAATTGAATTGAATATAACCCCATGTGAGAAAACCTTAGGTGAGATGCGGTAATATCAAAGAACTACATGTAGAGTAGACTAAGTATTTTTTGCTGAAATACTTGCATTAGTCTTTGTAATATCAGAACAACTTTTGATATTTTGTTTGAAATTTTATTGATATGAAGGTATGATCATTCCAAGCATAGTTGCTGTCAATATTTATTCCAAGAAAGTTAAATTTATAGGTGCAGGCTATTGGGTTTCCATTCATTAGGAGCTGTAATTCTATCCTTCATTTCTGATTCGTTAGTTTGTATACCACGCCTTTGTTCTGTCAGGATCTCGCTAGCCTATTCAGTTAGCGGTAATCTGATGGAAATTATGCAGTACTGTTTTGAAATATAGCATAATAATATATTCCATTAACACACTACATTTGCCTGTATTCAGTCCACATTAAACCGCAATTTATTCGGCTGTAAATTCAACATGGAACGATAAACCTTTGGTTCATCGCCATCGAACTTCATCACCAATTATTGCCCTGAATATGTACCACCATTTAGCCCTCCCCGAGCCTCCTTTCTCGCCGCGTGATGTGCGTCATGTTGGACCAGCTGTTCTCAAAGTTTCTCGGCCACGTACGATATGAATAGCCAGCCTAGAAACGAAGCTAGATCATTATCTGCCTTACATATTTGTATTCAACCAGCTTTTTGAACCAACAGGTTCAATCTTAATGAGATGCGCAGGAGCGGGGCTCAAGTTGGTCAGCTGCCATCAATCACTGTCAGACATTTGAGGATGCTCTCGTCGCCTAACCGTGCATGGGTGGTGGGTTGTCTGGACATCGTCTGTGTACTGAAGCTAGTGATTCATCAGTCCGCTGACTATCATTTGCTGTTAGAACACATCTTCAGTGGGCCGTGCGAAATTGTGGAGATGCTCCTAATCTGTTGATACAGATATTGGACAACATTCTAATCCAGTACCAAACAACCGTGGCTTATCGCGATGTAGACGCGATGGCAGTCACATGCCATGTCAAATCATTAATCAGAGTTCGCGGGCAACAGTTATTTCAGAAGGCAATTAATTCGCAGCTCTGCTCTTTATAAGTATACAGAGAACTTCAGCAAGACCCAGGATACCTACAATGTGGAATCGTTCAACAACTCATTAAATATAAAGCATGGCAAAGGGATTAATATTCGAGACCAGCAGTATGAAATACGAACAATCTGGGACATCTTACACTGGAATGAGAATGTAGGCCGTCCCTTCACCAGCACATGGAAGCCCTTGCCCACGATGCTCAGGGACATGCCGTGACCAAAATGGTACATACCCCATGCATGTACGCTTACCGAGCGAGTGTGTGGAGCACCTACATCAACGCTACCTTCGTTTGACCAAATATAGTTGCATGCACCATGCTTTCAGTTTAATGCTAGGTTTCTGTAATTGCTACTCCACGGTATTTATTTGAAAAAAGAGGTGGATGCGACAAACACTAGTAAGGAACACCCGGTGTCCGATCATGAGCATTCCGCTGGTTACGTGGGCTTTCTCAAACAGAGAAACACGAGTCTTCGAGCGTTGGGTGTTATCCTCCATGTTTGTCGACCCACAACAGCCAGTATGATGCTTCAATGAAGCATACCTGTAGACAACATGAGAAGTCAAGGTCATTTTTGGTTAGCAAGTCAATTAATTCCAACTTAAATTCTCAATTAACAAATGGATGGTAATGGAGATTACACTTTATATCAAATACACTGCAAGGTGCAAATGGTGAATCCTTCATCAAAAGTGAGCCTGAACTTTCGAGACATCTCAATACGTCATTCACTTACCTTGTTGAATTTTGTATAACATGCGAAAGTTCATCCTACACTGACTAACTACAACCAACAACCCATAGCATGCAGAGAAGTACAGATATGTAATCTAATAATTTGCAGGAATACACGCATGATCAACATTATTAGAATCTAGATTATAATGTAAATTCCACAATAAATTTGTTATTTGAATTAAAACCCTGTTTCTCTATTTCGAGTAATCTGCTGACTGTAAGTTGACAAGAGATTAATACAACTTGTTCCTGGGCAATGTCAGTGATGAATTTAGCTACAATTATGGTATATATGCTTGCCCTTTATTGCAGCGAATATAAAAGGTTCTTACCATACAGATTTTTTAAGCTTCAGATTGTGTAATTTAAACATATAACTAGTGCTTTTACAACCATCCGCCATGGTCATACAGCATGTTGTTGGGCGCCTGGTTAATAATACCCAGATTGTGGTTTTGTCATAATTGATCATACCTGGAACTTTGCCAAACCGTAAATAATAATTCAATGCGTTGAATGAGTACTTACCGTACTGCGTAATATTCTTCAAAGTGAAATGCAAAACAATGAATGCGAATGTCGTGATCGAATTCAAGAAAATAACCGCGAGCTGGACTTGAATCACGCATGCGTTCTCCGGGGCATTGATTCATTTCGAGTGTGTGACTCGCATGAACGCCATGCACTAAGATCGAAGTAGATTACTGCATTCGTATGAAG
>CM067350.1:75061296-75063796 GCA_034190875.2 Urechis unicinctus | reverse complement strand
TACAGGTCGCAATTTTTGATATTTTCAATTTATTTTTTCTTCAATCGCTATCCGCTAGGCATGATTATGATTAATGCGCAGAACCGAGAGGTTTTGTTTTGACCTTGACCCAAAACTAAGGTCAAGGTTATCGAATAAGTGAAAAACTAGTATCTCGTCTAACTCCGTTAATAATGGTCGGATCGTTACATAGTTTACACCATTGTGTAGCTCATTCAAATTGCAAACTTTTTCTAAATACATATACGGCGATCCAACCAATGGTTTTCCCAAGCGTCTAAGGTCGAAAAAAAGTGGTATCGGTCCAAATGGCAACAAAAGTTTCATGAATATTTTGAGCGCCTATAAAACCGTCAATACATGTCCGATGGTAATAAAATTTGGTTCACATGTTCTCAGCGACATACCAAGACGTATCCTAAAATATCCTGAATGTCGATGACGTCACTTCCGGTCACGAAAGCATCAAAGTTTATAAAAAATGACACAAGTTCAATGCTCAATATTTTCTATCATTTATCGATTATCACCCGATTGACTGACATTCTAAAACATTTCTATTGTAACCATGTCATCAGATATTCCATGAAACACGTCATGCGTTGGTTTAAGATCCATGACAATGGAGAAATAAATGTCGAGTTGCACTGACGGTAATATGCATATAAACAACGTCCTGCAGGGCTACACACAGAAGACGACCAATGAGAAAGGTCACTAAGGTTACTTCGTATTTTTTTCCCGTTTGCCGACCTAATAAATCACATCTCTTCACATTTCATTACCCAAAGGAAAGACCAAATTTGTTGTGTCGCCACTCGGGCTAATGAGTATTGTCAGTATGCCCACATCGTGGCAATGAGAATATGTTTTGGGTTTCTATCGAATTTTTAAAATTTGTTGCTTTATTTCCAACTTTTGTAATACTATATTCAGCTAATATTATTGTTGCTTAGATAATTCACAAATTATCAGGCACTGTCACAACAGATTAATGCAATTGCGAAGTCATTAGCCCCCTAATTGATGTGCTGTTTATATTTGATACCAAGACACATTCCACATGTAAGCATCATGTTTATAACACAAGCAATGAGTATGAAATTATTAACAAAATAAAAGCATTCACTACAACAGTTTCATCATCATTTTAATCTCGTAGTCTTCCGGGGCATGTTGAAAAACCTGATGACCATTGAATAGGAAGTCTCGGACTCGGTAGGAGGACAGCACTTGGTAGTTGAAGAAGTACTGGCAGATGTCCTGAAACAAACGCCAGTCAATCGGGCAGAAGTTGCATGCTGATACAAAGACCCCTCCAATTACCAACACATTTCTCATGATAAATGACAATGAATTACTGTGATTAACGCAAGTTCAGTTTATATTTGAACAGAAGGATTGGATATGAGAGGCAGTATACCTGTGTTACTGGGTTGGTGTTGTTGGTGAGGACGCCCGAGTAACCAGATCGCTCAGCAACCAGTAGCACATTCTCTTCAATCAGGTGGCAAATCTTGACCTGCTCAGTGTGCGGCAAGTCTTTATGGACACATAAGCAATAGTTATAAATGAGCTGTCCTCTGCCTTCCTGTGCCAGGCGGTCTCGAACTGGTCCCTCAAACGCCCTCATCAGATGTAGTAGAGGCGCCATGCTTTGATGGTGATCCACATTCACTCCGGCGTAGTAATTGAACAGGAAGTCCCCTCCGACAATCTCACCACTATCCTTGTCCATGACAATGAACGAGAGGTCTCCCCGGAGAGCTTCACGATGCAAGCTTTTAGCAAATACCATAAATTCTGATTTGGTGACACCAAGCAGGACGTCTAGTGGTTCCTTCTTAATAAAGCTGTCCGCCAGGATGTCGATGATCACGTGGTTGTTAGGCACGTGATGCAGAGGTTTCACTATGTACTCTCCGGCGTGTAAGATTTCCCCGATTGGAGCCGTACTGACAGACACAAGCTCTATGATATCATGAATGGTCTTCGCTCGGCTGAAAGCGTCCAGAGGGATATGCAAATTATGTTGCTTGAGCTGAACGATAGTGGATATCATTGTGACCGAGTTACCCCCTAACTCAAAGAACGACCTCTTTTTAGGAATGGTATGTTTGGGCAGGTTAAGGTTTAACGCTATGATGTTCATGGCTTTCTCTCCCTTTTCATCCATGATGGCCAGCTCGTCTGAACTCTGTCTGTTGAAGGCCTTTTCGTATATCCTCCTCAGAGCTACGCGGTCTGTCTTGCCGCTATGTCTTTGGAGAGGAATATCCTCCACATGAAGCAATTTAGGTCTCATGTAAACCGGAAGGTCCTTTATGCATTTCCGGCTTACCTCACTCTCAGTCTGCGTACGCTTAGCTCCGGGTACTGGTTTATAATAAGCTATAATGATATCTGTTGATTCACTGAAGTGATGGCAAAGAACGACAGCTTTATCAACCAACGAACATTCATTCACAGCCCTCTCTATCTCCGATATATTGACGCGCTG
>CM067350.1:74813796-75056296 GCA_034190875.2 Urechis unicinctus | reverse complement strand
ATCACAACCATCATAAACAATCAGTCTCAATCAACGACTTGACAGTACACCCCGTGAGGCGGGGGGTGGGGTGGGGGGTTGTTTGTTGTGTAGATATTGATGATGGCGTGGCGGCCATTGATCAGACTAATGTGGTTTGTTGAGTAGAACACAATGTGTTGGACTAACCGTGTAGTTGGCATGGGAGTTCAGAGTGAACATGAGGAAGGTGTCCAGGTAGTTGGGGTTAAGGACCACCTGAAACAATGCCACACACAACAGGACCATAACCAGCTGATGATACATACCTTACCAACTCACTTCAGTGGATGTTGTTAAAATAACACGATGAACTCTCCACCTGGCAACCCACACGTGACGAGTTTCTTATGCCAAGCAGTACTTGAGTATAAACCCAACCAAACCAGTACTTGAGTATAAACTCAACCAAACCAGTACTTGAGTATAAACTCAACCAAACCAGTACTTGAGTATAATCTCAACCAAGCCAGTACTTGAGTATAAACTCAACCACACCAGTACTTGAGTATAAACTCAACCAAGCAGTACTTGAGTATAAACTCAACCAAACAGTACTTGAGTATAAACTCAACCAAACCAGTACTTGAGTATAAACTCAACCAAACAGTACTTGAGTATAAACTCAACCAAACAGTACTTGAGTATAAACTCAACCAAACAGTACTTGAGTATAAACTCAACCACACCAGTACTTGAGTATAAACTCAACCAAGCAGTACTTGAGTATAAACTCAACCAAACCAGTACTTGAGTATAAACTCAACCAAACCAGTACTTGAGTATAAACTCAACCAAACAGTACTTGAGTATAAACTCAACCAAGCAGTACTTGAGTATAAACTCAACCAAACAGTACTTGAGTATAAACTCAACCACACCAGTACTTGAGTATAAACTAAACCAAGCAGTACTTGAGTATAAACTCAACCACACCAGTACTTGAGTATAAACTCAACCACACCAGTACTTGAGTATAAACTCAACCAAACACAACTTGAGTATAAACTCAACCAAACACAACTTGAGTATAAACTCAACCAAGCAGTACTTGAGTATAAACCCAACCAAACCAGTACTTGAGTATAAACTCAACCAAGCAGTACTTGGAGTATAAACTCAACCAAACCAGTACTTGAGTATAAACTCAACCAAACCAGTACTTGAGTATAAACTCAACCAAACAGTACTTGAGTATAAACTCAACCAAGCAGTACTTGAGTATAAACTCAACCAAACAGTACTTGAGTATAAACTCAACCACACCAGTACTTGAGTATAAACTCAACCAAGCAGTACTTGAGTATAAACTCAACCAAACAGTACTTTAGTATAAACTAAACCAAGCAGTACTTGAGTATAAACTCAACCACACCAGTACTTGAGTATAAACTCAACCAAACGCAACTTGAGTATAAACTCAACCAAGCAGTACTTGAGTATAAACTCAACCAAGCCCCACCAGATGTTGCTTGAGTCCATCACTGCTGACGAAGTGTCGTTTCTCCACAGGGAAGCGCTGTGAGAGGGCAGAGATCATGCCTGGGTACAGGATCGGACTGAGGCTGCGCAGCAGGTTCAGATTGGGGTCAATGTCAGACAACTTGACCTTGGTCACCAGGGTGAGTAGTTCTTGAAACTCAGTGAAGGTCAACTTGTTCATCAACTGCATGAGATTGACCCACTTATAAATGTATCTTGTAAATGGAAACATTTGGCAGACAAAGAGCAGAGTCACATAATAATGGAAACAGAGGTGAACTGAACTTACAGGATCTTTGAAGTCCTCATCACTGGGGCGATGTCTCCTGCCCTTATCCACGTCTTCGTTCATACTGAGTAGCATACGATGCCAGAGTGAGTCTCGCCGACAGCGTTCTACGGTCTCCTCCACAACATGGTTGATCATCTCCCTGCACACCAACACGACAAATCTCCCAGACGCCACTCATACAGTACACCAACTACAGCAACCACTGGTACACACACTACAGCAACCACTGGTACACACACTATAGCAACCACTGGTACACACACTATAGCAACCACTGGTACACACACTATACCAACCACTGGTACACACACTATACAACCACTGGTACACACACTATAGCAACCACTGGTACACACACACTATTGCAACCACTGGTACACACACTATACCAACCACTGGTACACACACTATACCAACCACTGGTACACCAACTATACCAACCACTGTTAAACCAACTATACCAACCACTGGTACACACACTATACCAACCACTGGTACACCAACTATACCAACCACTGGTACACACACTATACCAACCACTGGTACACACATTATACCAACCACTGTTACACCAACTATACCAACCACTGGTACACACACTATACCAACCACTGGTACACCAACTATACTAACCACTGGTACACACACTATACCAACCACTGGTACACCAACTATACCAACCACTAGCACACCAACTATACCAACCACTGGTACACACACTATACCAACCACACCAACTATACCAACAACACTATACCAACCACTGGTACACCAACTATACCAACCACTGTACACACACTATACCAACCACTGGTACACCAACTATACCAACCACTGGTACACACACTATACCAACCACTGGTACACACACTATACCAACCACTGGTACACCAACTATACCAACCACTGGTACACACACACTATACCAACCACTGGTACACAACTATACCAACCACTGGTACACACACTATACCAACCACTGGTACACACACTATACACAACCACTGGTACACACACTATACCAACCACTGGTACACACACTATACCAACCACTGGTACACCAACTATACCAACCACTGGTACACCAACTATACTAACCACTGGTACACACACTATACCAACCACTAGTACACCAACTATACTAACCACTGGTACACACACTATACCAACCACTGGTACACCAACTATACCAACCACTGGTACACCAACTATACTAACCACTGGTACACACACTATACCAACCACTGGTACACCAACTATACCAACCACTGGTACACCAACTATACCAACCACTGGTACACCACTATACCAACCACTGGTACACCACCAACTATACCAACCACTGGTACCAACTATACAAACCACTAGCACACCAACTATAGAAACCACTGGAGCCCTGTCAAACATGAGCAATGAGTACACACAATCCAAGTGTTCACAGAATCCTAGGAGTCACAGAATCCATTGAAGCTCCTGACATTCATGATTAGGTAAGGGTCACTGTATATGGCCAAACACTGGTCATTGACCCGAGTTATGTATCTTATGAGTGGCTAGTCTGTGTACTCAAATCGAGTGTGCTCCTACGGTGCTTTCTCTTAATTGTGTACCTATATGAATGGAAGCAATGGAGGGATATAGAGGCTGTGTGAGAACATACCTGACCCTGGCAGACTCCTGCTTCAGCAAGGTTAAAGCTGGTGTGTGGTCAGCGTTAGAGAAGCCCAGATAGTTGGTGGACTGGTAGAGTTTCTGTGGATACTCCTGTGGAATACGGTATGGCTCCTGTCGAACTCCGATATGAGCAGACACTGGCAAAGGGGCGTTGACTCCAATGGGAGGGGACACAGGCTCAGGGATGACTTGTTCTGCTTCACTGGTCACTGCAAACGAGAGGGACCAACGATTGCCCTTACATTATGAGAATATATTTATGATGTTATGGAGAATGGATAGAGCTGATGAAAAGACAGTACATTACAACAAGGCATGATTGTATTCAAAGTGGTATGGCAAACTGGAGAAGAACTGGTTCATCAAGCAGTGTGTTGTCTTGATAAGAGGGAAATACTAAAAGCCAGGTGCAACGTGATCATTGGTGGCCAACAAAATCTATAACAGAATACCTCAAGGCTTCACTTCCTGAAAATGCCATAAAAAAGAGAAGGAATATAACTTGGTCAGGGCGAAGGTCAAATTGTAGGTAGCATTGTCATTAACCAGCACTAGCTACATGTCTGTTTATAGAGCAGGTAGAGTTGATTGGTTACTCATAGTGCCAGAGTGGTTACTGTTGCTACTGCTGCCCAAGCTGCTGGTGTCACGTGACAATCACGTTATATAGAGCAAGCATAAGTAACAACCACACACCAAAGCATCTCAAATGCTTCCAACCACACACCAAAGCATCTCAAATGCTTCCAATCACACACCAAAGCATCTCAAATGCTTCCAACCACACACCAAAGCATCTCAAATGCTTCCAACCACAAGTCAACTAACATGCAGGAATATCATACCATCCAACCTTAACCAGGATGCGTGGTTGTATCCCAGTTACCGTTATTACAGGTGATAAAAACAATCCCTGTCATCTAGGGTAGTAAGAACCAACAGAACAATCGTACCCAAACACACACATACCTGTCAATATCCCCCTGTTATCCCCGTTCAAGGTTATAAAGAACAATCACTAGGGTAGTAAGAACCAACAGAACAATCGTACCCAAACACACACATACCTGTCATATATACTACAGGTGAGTTGATTAACAGACAAGCCAAGCTCATGCAGGAGGCATCATCAACAAAAAAGTACATTAGCGTGGTGACAAAACTTAAAGCTTGCAATTTATTTATTCAAAACGGCCCCATAAAAACTAGATTAACTAAATAACAATCATTAAATGAGGTCAAGCAGGCAGCAACAGGAAGCAGGATGCAAGCAACCATGAGAAGCGGGACATAACGACTGAGTGTAGGTTACCAAACACAAACACAACATAAGAAAAGTGTAACTTGTTCCAAGCGCTGATGGAAGAACTTACCAAAACCTTGTTCACTGGTGGGCAGCCTCTCGGGCCCTTCTATACACGGCAACACAATAAACATGCCGATGACATGGAAAGCATAGCCAGAACAAACCCACCGAGCCACACATAGCAGGATCTCTCCCAGTCATCACAGCAATATCCACAACAACACATCACTTGATGAACATAGTTTGGAGGCAGCTGTTAACTCTAGGGCAACATACTAAACTTTATGGTGGCTTGGAAACCAGGCTGCAAATAATAAGGATTAAGTCGTTAAAAGTTGGTGAAAAGAGAATAGCAGGCTGCAAAATGGTGCAGGAAGTCGTGAGAGCTTGTCGTGAGAAGAGCTCATTATACTCGGTTACATCAGCATAGAGCAGCAGCTGTCATCCATTGCTGATATGAGCAGCAAATAAGGATGTGAGATGTACCCCACTGAATATTTTAATCATGTTTCAAGGTCATAGTGGCATTGACATAGGTCAGATCAGCAGCTGATGCTGACACATGACATGAAAGCAAAGCCTGAAGCAGTTGTCATTTAAAGACCGATGCTTTCATTCACTTTGTTTGCAGTACTCTCATGTGACATTACCAAATCGTGATTTGGAACCAGGCTGAATGTTAAGCACAACAACCCGTTCAACTCAAACCAATCCCTCATCATTATATACTTACTTGCAGGGAAGGTACGGGCAGATTTGAAGACCCCCAGTTTCTTCTCCAGCTTGGCCATTGGGAAGAGGTCTCTCTTGTTTGTGACGATGATCCAGTATTTGAGTCGGAGAGACATGACCTCTCCTGGTTTAGTCGAGGGGGACTGGGAGGGGGTAGGGTCATGGGCAACAACAAGACCCATATTGTAGTCCCCTAATGGGGCAATGGGGGGCGAGCTCGACCGCTCAGCTTCTCTTGGTCCTAGCTGCATTACCAGAGCGTTGTCAAAGTCCTGGATACACGTGTTAAACATGTACAGATGAGTCAAACATGTACAATGAGTCAAACATGTACAATGAGTCAAACATGTACAATGAGTCAAACATGTACCGTTGAGTCATACATTTACCAATGAGCAAAACAGACAGTATGGTTGTATCAGGCATATAGCACCAAATATATGCAATGGATTACAGTAAAAAAGTAGCATCATGGCTGCATCTTATGCAACCAGTAAAATGAGCTTGTTAGATGCTCCTGGGTGAGCCAAACATGAGATAACTAGCCAGTAAGAAGAGACCTGATCTGAGTCATCGTCACGGAGGGGAGTCATTCTCACGGGCCTCATACCATGCAGCTTCTCAGTGTTTTGCATATACTCAAAGAGCTGGTGGCCGGGGCTGTTCGTGTTGTCCACCTGCACCACACCTGACAACACACCCCACACACATTTTCACACCATGATGATCGTAGCAGAAAACATACACAGAGGCCTTCATCATACCATGACGATCATAGCACAGACATCATAACGCAACGGCAGACATCATAACGCAACAATGGTCTTGGCTGAAGATGTCTGCCAGACAAATCAAGGGCAACCACCCTTCACAAGCAATACAGGCATCACAGCACACCCTGCACACACGGCAGACTTTACAATGGTTGGAATGAAATAGTGAGTGAAACACCAGCCTGTGTTGAGCCCCACCTTCCAGAACGTAGTTGCGAGCGAAGCTGGGTGAATATGGACAGGATTCAACGAAGTCACGAAGAAACGCTGTGATGTTGTAGTGTTTGCGTTGGATGATTTGATAGCGCTCGAGACTGATGTAAGCCTGGATGGCTCGCAGGTGGAAGTCATGTGTAAACGAGTGGACGTGGGTCAGGTCCTTGAACTTGTCACATTCATCCGTGAAGATGTGAGCCAGCTATAAGCACACAGTGACAGGTTAAAGCAATGAAGTTCCAGCTGTAAGCACACAATGACAGGTTAAAGCAAGGAAGTTCCAGCTGTAAGCACACAATGACAGGTTAAAGCAAGGAATTTCCAGCTGTAAGCACACAGTGACAGGTTAAAGCAAGGAAGTTCCAGCTGTAAGCACACAGTGACAGGTTAAAGCAATTAAGTTCCATCTGTAAGCACACAGTGACAGGTTAAAGCAATGAAGTTCCAGCTTTAAGCACACAGTGACAGGTTAAAGCAATGAAGTTCCAGCTGTAAGCACAGTGACAGGTTAAAGCAATGAAGTTCCAGTAGTAAGCACAGAGACAGGTTAAAGCAAGGAAGTTCCAGCAGTAAGCACACAGTGACAGGTTAAAGCAATGTAGTTCCAGCTGTAAGTGAAGAAAATACAAATATCCAATGCATTAATATCAATAAAATTAACACCATTTTAAGAACATTTCAGAACTGACGCATCTTCGCTTAAAAAGGCAATTTAAGATGTACAACAAAGGCTAATAAATCTGGTTGGCTTTTAATGCAGTAAACTTACAGATGTATTAATAGTTTTGCCAATAGGCAAGCCAGATGACTCGAGAGCATAGACGTGAATGGAGAAAAACACCTCCTGGAAACCCAGCTCAAGTAGCATGATACCTCCAGGAAACGTCTTCTGGAGATAGGAATACGCTGGCTTAGCAAAACGGATAATGTTACAGGCATGGGCTGAGGTTGGGGTATTGCCAGGGGTGGTGTACAATGGATCTTCAGCACGCTTCTTGTCAACACTCTGTCGTATATTACGCACCACACTGAAGACAAATAAACATCATTTATGGGTCAACATGTCAGGTATTATACGTGAGTGTCAGTGGGTGATAGAAAAGTCCTTTTGGGGAAAAAATATGGTAAACCTTCGCTTTGAATCCGAGCTATTGACTTGAACAGGCACAAAGCCCAGATACTGTAGGTACTGCATGTACTGTCTGATAAATTCGGCACGGAGCTCAATATGCCAGGGTTCCTCCTGGCACTGTACGCCAGGAGACATGTCTGTACTATCAGACCCAGACTGCTTCTTGCTGCGACTGTCCACACTGTCAGAGCGCTTGCTTTTGCCACTAGTACCCGAGCCATGGCGAGAACGCTAGCACAAATACAACGCTTGCCTTGTCATAAAATATGTAAACAAAAGTTTATGCATGGAACTAAAGATAGCTGATAAAACTGGCACTGTATGGAGAGAAAATGAGGCACTCATGAGAATCTTGAATCTTAAGTCATTCCTTCAAAGTACTGGTTCTCATTAAAACAGTATAAAGCTTAATTTCTAAACAGAAATGATATTATCCTCAAATAATTGCCCCTCTTCTTTCAAACCAAACTTCTGCTACTCACCGACTTGCTGCTGGTATCAGACACCTCACTGTCCAGCTTCTTTGGTGGGTCATCTTTACTGAGGAGCTGTTTGCGCCAGCGAGGACTAAACAGGATAGGGGAAGAGACACAGTGAATGAGTCGCGATGAATTCTTCAGTAGCTCCAACACATCTTCCTGCAACCAACAACCCACAAAGTAATCAAGAGGCATCAATCTGGTGACGGGATCAAACTAGCTGTCATCATTTAGCAGCCAGGCAGGTGACTGCAATATAAACGCTGCTAACCTCTATGGGTCTGTTGTTAAGGCGCTGTTGCCAGGTGAGGTAGATATTCACCAACTTGTCTCGCTTCTCACGCTCTGATAACAGGTACACATGACCTTGTGACTTTAATCATCTAATGATCCCACATCATATAAAGGCTTACATTAATCCAAATCTACCTTCTGTCTGATTTGACAAGGCCATGTTACTTACTGCACTAACCATGTCATGATACAAGCAGCAGCTCTATATGATACATTGGTCATCAGTTTAATATGTAGTTTTTTTTTGGGGGGGGGAACAATATATTCCATTGATACTTGAATGTAACTGAACCTTTCTTTTCTATTCCTCTCAGTTCCAGAAACTGTGCCCCATGTCTGTGTATAGGGTCCTTGAGGTTGGCGTATGATGACTTGTGCATTGGCACGAGTGGTCTTGTTTCTCGGTACATCTCATCAAACACTGGGAAGGCTGGAGATAGAGCCGGGGGTGCGGAGGAGGAGGGCACATGACTGGGCGGGGCTTGTGAGGAGGCATGGTAGAGGGAGGCGGGTCTCATCGCAGACACAAAACTGCCGCTACGATGTCTGGTCTTCTGGGTCTGCTGGGTTGGTGGAGGGGAGGTATACTTGACCAGACCATCAATGTCCATCACGCTGGGGGTAAACGCATCCTACACACAAGAGATCAATAACGCAATGATCAGACTTCCTGTCCATCACACCAATACAAATGACCGGCAGTCAGAAGTCGAGATAGAGTGATATGGTTGAAGGTGGGTAAGGAGATAGAGACCTGTGAGAGTGGTTCGTGAGAGTGGTCACAGAAGATGTGATGCCAAAAGAGCCCCATCTTCTGACTGATGATGCAGTGTAGCAGGTGACAGCGGGCGTTGTGCCACTGTATGAGGCGGGTAAACTGGCGCTCCAGGGATGTGCTCGTGTCACTCGACCAGTTGTACGTGTAGAGCACAAGCTGGCCACCACACACATCACAGCTCATCACCAGACAACAACAACAACATGCCATGTGGAGCATATCATAGCTCTACCTCAACAACAAAATGACCTTTTATTACCTTCTTATCAGATATATCTAAGAAGAGAAGTCGCTGCCTGGGGATGTACTCAGGCTCGGATTTCTCCCCTGCAGCAACCTTCTCAAGCGACCCAGTAGCTTGCGTGTGACTACCCCTCACGTGAGCACGGAAACGCTGCAGGGCCTTGGAACCTGAACCTGGCAAATAAACGAAGAATAATTTGTGTGTTCATACATGCAATTGGTCCTAATATAGTTGGTCATTGATGCATCAGTGGGACTCACTTTTACTGAGGGTGCGACTACGAGGGATTGCCTCCTCAGAGAACGGATGGTGGTAATCAATGCTGGCCCTCCACTGCTGGACGTTTCTGCCTACGGCCAGGTAAGAGCACCTGCCTCCTGGTAACTGACAGCTTGTCATGGTGCCAGTCAGGTCCAGCGAGGACTCTGTCTTATCCTCCTTGGCCTGCAAACAAACACTCCTGGATACTAACCTCCTCAGATGCGATGCGGTATATATTGACTTACTCCCACATGATAAACAGGCTATAGATTGACCGACTCTCGCATGATAAATTGGTCACTGACTGACTCTCACTTTATCAGTAGGGTACAAACTGACTCACACATGATAAATGGGGTATTGATAGACCAAATCTCATATGATAAACGGGGTACAGATTGACTGACTCTCACAAGATTAATTAGGTACATATTGACTGACTCTCACATGATAAACAGGGTACAAACTGACTCTCACATGGTAAACAGGGACTGACTCTCACATGATAAACTGGGTACAGATTGTTCAATTGTTCCACAGTATGTGGCCAATGTAAATGCCATCTATTTTGGCATCATCTTGAGGTAGTGTAACACCACACTAAAAGGAGACTCACAACAACAGGTGCTCTGGCAGGTATGTAATGGTAATACTGGTTGTCAAAGCCACACTTGAACACCTGTAAGGTGGTATCTTGACTGATGTTCTTGACCAGGGAGGGAAGTTCTTTGAGGATGTAATCTGTAGGGAAGCGACTATTGAGACACTGTATTGTCCTCGTCACACAGGGCGAGCCTGCAACACACACCACCCATCACTGGTAACAAGACCGACAGGATTGTTTCTCGCTGTCCTGCAAGTTCATATCCACCATGCACAATAGATAGAAAGAGAAGAGTAGGTTAGCTTATACATGTTGTGAACCCCCCGACTACCAGCCCTGTTGACAGCAGCAGATAAGCAGCTCACCAATTCGCGTGTGAGAAAAGTCGAGCCAGGGTCTCATCGTGTGCTGGTAAACTGGGCTGAGAAGACCTCGCTCGCCAGTCTCGTACGGCTCCAGGGCATGCTCTGCCTCAACGCGCTGCCTCCACTCACCCTCATCCATTGTAGATGACACACCACTTTGACCTCCTGCACTCTGACCCCCTGCACTCTGACCCCCTGCACTGCCTGCTGAAGGATCCATGGCAACGTCTTTAGGTGTCCCGACAGATGTGGACTTGGTAAGGTAGGATACAAACGTACTGAAGGAGGACTTCTCCTTAGGGGTATGGACCCCTCGGGTGGAGGGTTTCACTGTGACTGATTCAGGCTGGGTAGCACTGGATGCTGTTGATGATACTGTCACAGACAACTGGCAAACTATCATATCATAAGGACACCAAAGGTAGAAGGAAACTGGTTATTGACAGGTGATAAGAGGTTAATGACACACTCAACAATGGATGAGCTGTAATGAGTAATGTAAGCGTCCCATATGTTGGCTCGTACCTGTCTGTTTCTCCATGGTAACCATAGCAGGGGATGATGGCAGGGAGGTTGCAGTTGACAAGGAGCGTAGCCGGGGTGGGATGCTGCAGAGCGGTGTGGGTAGCAGGTGGTACTCCATCACAACATCACACACAGCCTGCAGCGTCACCTGATGCAAGCGCTCTCTCAGCTGACCCAGGTCAACCTGACCCCGCTCCCAGATACTGTACTGCACCAAAGCCATCGCACCTGCACTCAGCACCAGGTGAAAACATTTAGTCAAACAGCATTTGCATCACCACTAAGTCAAACAAAAACTGTACCAAAGTTGTGTTCATACAAAAAAGAAGAAGGAATACAATATTTGATGGCACACACCTGGACCTTTTTGATTCTCATCACGTGTGTAGGAAGATGAGGCCACAATGGAATCGAGCTCGTTGATCTGTATCAGAGCCTCATGTGTCATGGCTGGTTTGGGATGTGGGATCATTGTAATGGCTGCTCCACTCCCATCAACCAGTGACAGTTGCACCAGAGCTATACCTGAGACAAGCGGAGACAAGCCACTTCTTACCATGTCAACGCCATCTATTCCCAGACAGATAATTGTATATGATCGAACCAGAACTTACCAGACCCTCCAACTTTGCCACCAGATTGCTGGGTTTTGTTGAAAAGGAAAACATTATCTTCGGGGATAGGTTGTTGATTGCCCATTGCATCCCACACCGAAAACATACATGCATTGTCCATGTACTTTGGTGTGTAGAACAAGTGAAGGAGATTTTGCCGGAGGTAATAGAACAAGGCAAACAACTTGTCCAGGGCAATGCTTGGGATGGTGAGCTGGAGAATCGTCCCTGGTGAGCTTTGTGGCAACTGGATGAACTGTTCACACAAATTAACGTTAACCACCTTAGCCATTCCTTCATGATATATTATCACATATAGCACCTGCTGTCACGACATTGATACTGATATGACAACAGAGCACCTGCTGTCATGTCATTGATACTGATATGACAACAGAGCACCTGCTGTCATGTCATTGATACTGACATGACAATAGAGCACCTGCTATAATGACATTGATACTGACTTGATAATAGAGTGCCTGCTATAATGACATTGATACTGACTTGATAATAGAGCACCTGCTGTCATGACATTGATACTGACTTGATAATAGAGTGCCTGCTGTCATGACATTGATACTGACTTGATAATAGAGCACCTGCTATAATGACATTGATACTGACTTGATAATAGAGTGCCTGCTATAATGACATTGATACTGACTTGATAATAGAGCACCTGCTGTCATGAAATTGATACTGACTTGATAATAGAGCACTTGTTGTCATGACATTGATACTGACTTGATAATAGAGCGCCTGCTGTCATGACATTGATACTGACTTCATAATAGAGTGCCTGCTATAATGACATTGATACTGACTTGATAATAGAGTGCCTGCTATAATGACATTGATACTGACTTGATAATAGAGCACCTGCTGTCATGACATTGATACTGACTTGATAACAGAGCACCTGCTGTCATGACATTGATTATAGTGTCACTCACAGTGACATCCTCTGAGGTGAGTTTACTCATGGGGTTCCTGGAGAGGGTGAGGGTCAGCATGTCTAGTACAGCATCTCCCAGCTTCCTCTGTAACAACTGCACCAAGTCAATTCTGATCTCCTTACCTGAAACACACAATGCCATCAATGAAGTAACTTGTATGCAGAATAGTGAAAACGCTCCAGTTGTTTGTAGTGCAGGAGTGGCAGCTCGTGTTTTCTTGTCGAGGATGAAACAACAATCCCCGGTGCTTGACCCTGTGGAGCAGTGCTTATGTAGACCACCAGGTGGTATTTGATTGAGCCAATCACAGGTGCACTTACCCACATCACATATGCCATGTGCTGACAGCGTCACAACCTCCACCTTGCTTTTATTACCACTGGGCAGCATGGTCTTGCTCACAGAGATGGAACAGGAGGACTCTGTTGCCTCCAACTCACCCACAGGGCTCGACATTTTACGACCTGAGATCATCTGGTCAGGAGGAACCCAGATGAAACAGAGTAAACAACAACATCTGACTTCTGATAGAACATGAATGCCTTTTATTACTTATAATTTATTACTTATTGTTGATTATATGCGTCATCCAAGTTGACCGACTGGCGTCAAAACCCATTGAAACTCACCATGGCCTCATCGCCCACTTCTGACACCTTCTTCGGGGGGATGGACAAAATGGACGAACTTCTGGACACTGTGCACAGAACACGGTGGAGACAAACTTGGCGGGAAAAAAATCTTAAAATAATCATTTAGATAATGGTATCCCCTGGTAGCAACTTGATACATTGTCAATGGGAGATGCTATAAGAGACGTGAGGGATGTACCGACCTCCAGCCAGCGTATCTTCATCTGGCTGAGGTACTTCACTACTCACGTGACTACCAGCCGTAGCCACCTCACTCGCCTCAGACAATCTGCATCACACATGTAGATAGTTAATCCACGCTTCAATTATTTACTCCAATAACAGAATGGAATGTAAGAAATATTGTTAAGACTATAATTGAAGAATGTGGTGTAGATATATTTAGCACAGAATTATCCAGGAAAGAGCTGCAACATCTCTGCCCACCTTAGATAGAAAACTGCTCCACTGTTTTCCTTCACTACAAACAGGTTCTTGCGGTTGGTGACAGAGAACTTGTTCAACACGGACTTGAGTGCATGGATACCTGGCAAGGAAGATCGTACAGTTCCACAATGACAATTACCACACACAAACCGTTAGTGAGAACTGTAGACACATGTGTACTTATCAGCCTACATGGCCAATGTTTGCTTACCCACAGATGATCCAGCTCGACTTGTTGCACTTTTCAGTCTGGGATGGAGGGTAAATGTTTCACTCCAAACTTGTTGACAAGCAAAGAAGCCTGGGATGAACTGCGTTTTGGCTGCGAGATAATTGTCTCTCGGAGAATCATTTTCAGACTCGTCTGAATCTAGGGTAAAGACAAGCAATACTTGTACAGTATCTGTGCATGAGTTAGTCATGTAGCGGCCTAACACAAAATCATACACACGTACCTCACTCGCTGTTCTCATGTAGCGGCCAAACACAACACTATACACACGTACCTCGCCGGCCGTTCTCATGTAGCGGCCAAACACAATATCATACACACGTACCTCGCCGGCTGTTCTCATGTAGCGGCCAAACACAACATCATAGACACGTACCTAGCCAGCTGTACCCATGTAGCGGCCAAACACAACATCATACACACGTACCTCGCCGGCTGTTCTCATGTAGCGGCCAAACACAACATCATACACACGTACCTAGCCGGCTGTACTCATGTAGCGGCCAAACACAACATCATACACACGTACCTAGCCGGCTGTTCTCATGTAGCGGCCAAACACAACATCATACACACGTACGCCAGCTGTACCCAAGCGGCCAAACACAACATCATCATACACACGTACCTCGCCGGCTGTACTCATGTAGCGGCCAAACACAACATCATACACACGTACCTCGCCGGCTGTTCTCATGTAGCGGCCAAACACAACATCATACACACGTACCTCGCCGGCTGTTCTCATGTAGCGGCCAAACACAACATCATACACACGTACCTCGCCGGCTGTTCTCATGTAGCGGCCAAACACAACATCATATATACACACGTACCTCGCCGGCTGTTCTCATGTAGCGGCCAAACACAACATCATATACACGTACCTAGCCGGCTGTTCTCATGTAGCGGCCAAACACAACATCATACACATGTACCTCGCCGGCTGTTCTCATGTAGCGGCCAAACACAATATCATACACACGTACCTCGCCGGCTGTTCTCATGTAGCGGCCAAACACAATATCATACACACGTACCTCGCCGGCTGTTCTCATGTAGCGGCCAAACACAACATCATATACACGTACCTAGCCAGCTGTACCCATGTAGCGGCCAAACACAACATCATACACACGTACCTCGCCGGCTGCTGTTCTCATGTAGCGGCCATGTAGCGCGGCCAACACAACATCATACACACGTACCTAGCCGGCTGTACTCATGTAGCGGCCAAACACAACATCATACACACGTACCTAGCCGGCTGTACTCATGTAGCGGCCAAACACAACATCATACACACGTACCTAGCCAGCTGTACCCATGTAGCGGCCAAACACAACATCATATACACGTACCTCGCCGGCTGTACTCATGTAGCGGCCAAACACAACATCATACACACGTACCTCGCCGGCTGTTCTCATGTAGCGGCCAAACACAACATCATACACACGTACCTCGCCGGCTGTTCTCATGTAGCGGCCAAACACAACATCATCATACGTACCTAGCCGGCTGTTCTCATGTAGCGGCCAAACACAACATCATACACACGTACCTCGCCGGCTGTTCTCATGTAGCGGCCAAACACAACATCATACACACGTACCTAGCCGGCTGTTCTCATGTAGCGGCCAAACACAATATCATACACACGTACCTCGCCGGCTGTTCTCATGTAGCGGCCTAACACAAAATCATACACACGTACCTCACTGGCTGTTCTCATGCAGCGGCCAAACACAACATCATACACACGTACCTCGCCGGCTGTTCTCATGTAGCGGCCAAACACAACATCATACACACGTACCTAGCCGGCTGTTCTCATGTAGCGGCCAAACACAACATCATACACACGTACCTAGCCGGCTGTACTCATGTAGCGGCCAAACACAACATCATACACACGTACCTAGCCAGCTGTACCCATGTAGCGGCCAAACACAACATCATATACACGTACCTCGCCGGCTGTACTCATGTAGCGGCCAAACACACAACATCATACACACGTACCTAGCCGGCTGTTCTCATGTAGCGGCCAAACACAACATCATATACACGTACCTAGCCGGCTGTTCTCATGTAGCGGCCCAACACAAAACATACACACGTACCTCGCTGGCTGTTCTCATGCAGCGGCACATCATACACACGTACCTCGCCGGCTGTTTCTCATGTAGCGGCCAAACACAATATCATACACACGTACCTCGCCGGCTGTTCTCATGTAGCGGCCAAACACAACATCATACCACGTACCTCGCCGGCTGTTCTCATGTAGCGGCCAAACACAACATCATATACACGTACCTACCGGCTGTTCTCATGTAGCGGCCAAACACAACATCATATACACGTACCTCGCCGGCTGTTCTCATGTAGCGGCCAAACACAACATCATACACACGTACCTCGCCGGCTGTTCTCATGTAGCGGCCAAACACACAACATCATACACACGTACCTCGCCGGCTGTTCTCATGTAGCGGCCAAACACAACATCATACACACGTACCTCGCCGGCTGTTCTCATGTAGCGGCCAAACACAACATCATACACACGTACCTCGCCGGCTGTACTCATGTAGCGGCCAAACACAACATCATACACACGTACCTCGCCGGCTGTACTCATGTAGCGGCCAAACACAACATCATACACACGTACCTCGCCGGCTGTACTCGGCCAAACACAACATCATACACACGTAGCGGCTGTACTCATGTAGCGGCCAAACACAACATCATACACACGTACCTAGCCGGCTGTACTCATGTAGCGGCCAAACACAACATCATACACACGTACCTAGCCGGCTGTACTCATGTAGCGGCCAAACACAACATCATACACACGTACCTATACGCCGGCTGTACTCATGTAGCGGCCAAACACAACATCATACACACGTACCTAGCCGGCTGTACTCATGTAGCGGCCAAACACAACATCATACACACGTACCTCGCCGGCTGTTCTCATGTAGCGGCCAAACACAACATCATACGTACCTCGCCGGCTGTACTTGTCTGTCCATCGCTGGTCCTCGTCTGCCTCGGGCACGAGGAGCGTGTTACACATCCGTGTGCCGTACAACTCATCCAGCAGCAGCTTCTGTGTACAAGATCACACACAGCCACGTCAACCAACCACTAAAACACTAGCAGCAGTAGTAGTGGTCACATTTTTTGGAAGTTGTACATAGATCAGCTGAGATACTGTGGTCATATGAAATTAAAGCACTGAGCAAGATGGATGGAGAACGGACATGAGGGCAATACATGCCTGGTTGGTCACATGGCAAATATGACTGATCTCGCCCACTACCAGTTTATACAGCTCCATCTGGTGGAGGATTTCAGGAACATCTCTACCTTCCTCAGCAGATATTGTCAGCTGTTCACCATAATCCCTGCAAGGCACAAAGATTATTGAAGAATACTATAAATTTGATACTTGGAACAATTTTCCTCTGCAGTGTAACTTAAAGTTAGTGGCACCTAGTATGGAAGTACACATGTACAGCTGATTCTGTTACTCGTAATATCAGCCAGAATTTGGGGAGAATTTGTCGCATCAATCTGGTCTCGCTAAATGACATCATGGCACCATCTTCATCCGAGTCACTGGAGCCACCATCATAACCTGGCAGTCAGAACAGGTCAAAAATACCAGTGGTCAGGAAATACATAAAAATCAAGTCATTTCATCAGCACAAACTAAAATCCCTGCTAATTCCATAGCACCAAAGCCATTCAAATATCTAACATTGTTAAGGCCCTGACCGTCATCAAAGCCGCTATATCTGCTGGCTGTCTCCATGGCTGAGAGTGGTGTATCGATGCCTGAAGGCAGGTTGTGTCGGGAGGGAGTCTGGTGGCCTGACGACCGAGCCTGCGGTGTGTTCACGCCCCCAACACTACTACCAACACGACAAGGAGTTCCACTATGAGGCATCTTCGACACATCGTGCAATTTCTCTGATTTATACTTCTCAAAGCTGGCCGAACTTTTGACGCGCTTGATGTTGGAGCTTCTGTCGACCTGTGCCAGTAGATGACTGCTATCAGACAGACACTTGCTGGGTATAATGCCCTGGTCTGTCTTCTGCTCGCCGGAGCTGAACCGACCTCTCTCTCCACAGTCCTCTTTAAACACCTCATCACTCAGTTGGCGCTCTACAGCATCAGGTAACTGAACCACGTTGAACTGCCTCTTCAAATCAGGTCTTGTGATCCCAGCTTCAGCAGAGGCACTTCCTGATGTTACTGCTTGATCAGCAGGTGGCTGGTCAGATTCTGCTCCGGAGAAGATGGTTTTATGCACTTCTTTCACAGGGCTGGGACGTATAAGAGATATCTTGATGTCTTTGGAGGAAAACATTTCGGCATCGTTGTCGTCATGAGATGGATGTTCTGATGCTGCTGCTACTGCTGCTGTGGATTCAGAACTACCCACAGCATCAATGCTTGCTGAATCTGTTACTTGTACATTATTCTTGTCATTTACTTCAAAATTCTGTAAACTTGTTGTGTCTGTGGATGGCAGGGATCTATCAGCCTCAGCTCCAGTTTCAGCAGCAGGAGCAGTCGACCCCTCTTCCACTCCATCTCCACAGACATCATCTGCCTTTATCTGGGAGTCAGAGAACATCTCCTTGTCCTCACATGTGACATCTGCAAAGAATTCAGATAAGCGAGGTGACTTGACAGTGCTTCCAGTTTCCTTCCGATCAGCCCGGGAGGGTCTCAAGGGAACATGTGATGTGCCTTCCTGGACATCAGGTGACCGTTGTGGTGTGGGGAGATGTTCTAAGCCCTGTAGGGCAGATGATATGGCCTGAGCATGAGCCATGGTACTGACCATAACAGGGTCCACATACAGGTAGTAATACAGACCCTCCTTGTTCAATCGGTAGCCAGGCGGGTGTATTCTTTCAAAATCCTGTGTAAAAATAGGTAATACATACAGTTTACAGCAACAGCACTGGAGAAATAAATCAAAAACATGCCATTACATATAAGATATCAGGATTCGTTGAGGAAAGCACCATAATAACTTAATCACAATCAGTAGAAGTGGAATGCCTCAATAACAGCAATAAGACAAGGAAGGATTCTTCTGACCTCGATAAATGGTGCCTGGCTTTTCTCCGGACCATACACAAACTTGAGGTGCACTTGCTCTGTAATACACCCGGGCTGATCTTGCGTGTTGTTGACATGAGTAGCGACCATCTCCAGAGTCTGAGCTGTTACTGGCAACGTGAGTCTCAGGGCAGACGAGATCTCATCGGTCAGCAGCCACTGAATCTGCCACCATAGAAACAACATGCTACAATATTAGCATCTTGCTGGAATATCTCACCTCCATGGCTTGACACCAATCTGGTTGTGCTGCTTAGAATGGCTTATACATTTATTTGTGCAATGTAAGTGAGATTCTACCTTTTCTCTGCATGCTGTTACAGACTGGAGTTGATTTGTAGGCAGCTCTCCCATGGGATCCGACACCTCACGGTTCATTCTGCAAGGTCAACAAATGACATCCATAAAAATCAGCAAAAAAGGAAAATAACAAGAGTTTGGACAGCTCATGGCAAAAGACCAATGACAGGTCATGGCAAAAGACCAATGACAGGTCATGGCACAAGACCAATGACAGGTCATGGAGAAAGACCAATGACATGTCATGGCTGATACCAATGACAGGTCATGGTGAAAGACCAATGACAGGTCATGGGGAAAGACCAATGACAGGTCATGGCCAAATGCAAATAACAGGTCATTGTGAAAAACCAATGACAGGTCATGGTGAAAGACCAATGACAGGTCATGGCGAAAGACCAATCACAGAGATAGACTAAAAATAAGAAAACATGCCCATATTCATGAGGGGAGGAGGCGTTATCAAGGTCATCGGAGTCGTTTTCAGCGTCCCCGTGCGAGCTGGCATGGGAGTACTGGCTGGTGTAGGAGGTCATTCGGTTGTAACAGGGGCGCTGTTTCATCATCTCCTCATCCTCTTTAGGAGGCAGTGTGAGGAAGATCATGTCGAGGGTGATCTGTGTCTGATTGAGATCCAGTTCGGAGGCGCCCTCGAGACACTCTGTCAGCTCACCTGTGTATGGGCCCAGCATCACCTTCATAACTTCAATGCCTCGATAATATAACTTAAGCAATCATAACATATAGAACATTACACATCAAAAACAATAAGAAATTGTGATAAGTCATCATGCAATCTAATGTAGCAAGTTATTGAGTCAGTTTCTGTTTGAAGATGGTGACCCTGAGTCAGTTTCCATTTGAGAACGGTGACCCTGAGTCAGTTTCCATATGAGGATGGTGACCCTGAGTCAGTTTCCATTTAAAGATGGTGACCCTGAGTCAGTTTCCATTTAAAGATGGTGACCCCGAGTCAGTTTCCATTTGAGGATTGTGACCCTGAGTCAGTTTCCATTTGAGGATGGTTACCTTGAGTCAGTTTCCATTTAAAGATGGTGACCCTGAGTCAATATCCATTTGAGGATGGTGACCCTGAGTCAGTTTCCATTTGAGAACGGTGACCCTGAGTCAGTTTCCATTTGAGAACGGTGACCCTGAGTCAGTTTCAATTTGAGGATGGTGACCCTGAGTCAGTTTCAATTTAAAGATGGTGACCCTGAGTCAGTTTCCATATGAGGATGGTGACCCTGAGTCAGTTTCCATTTGAGGATGGTGACCCTGAGTCAATTTCCATTTAAAGATGGTGACCCTGAGTCAGTTTCCATTTGAGGATGGTGACCCCGAGTCAGTTTCAATTTAAAGATGGTGACCCTGAGTCAGTTTCCATTTGAGAACGGTGACCCTGAGTCAGTTTC
This sequence comes from Urechis unicinctus, assembly GCA_034190875.2. NCBI lineage: Eukaryota > Metazoa > Annelida > Polychaeta > Xenopneusta > Urechidae > Urechis > Urechis unicinctus. The sequence continues at coordinate 75,035,362 of CM067350.1, read as the reverse complement.
CATTTGAGAACGGTGACCCTGAGTCAGTTTCAATTTAAAGATGGTGACCCTGAGTCAGTTTCCATATGAGGATGGTGACCCTGAGTCAGTTTCCATTTGAGGATGGTGACCCTGAGTCAATTTCCATTTAAAGATGGTGACCTTGAGTCAGTTTCCATTTGAGGATGCTTACCCTGGGTCCGAAGGAAATGACCAGGATGTAGGGAAAGGCTACAGTTGAATAATACTGCTCTGACCTTGACCTTTGATTAACATAATTGATCACATGATCTCTGAATCGTGAAAGTAAGGTTTGATAAGAACACCACTGATACAAGGATCAACCATGGGATGGAAGAGTTGTTTGCCCAGATTTTTAATTGATAGCCAAGTTATTGCAATAAAAACATATGTCAAAACACACAACCATATACACCTTTATTTTCCACTATCTCATTCAATTGACAACATTTCAATAATCTAATCAATGAACTCATTGACTTCCATAGGCAGCACCAATCTTACTACATGGAAGCAGTAAGTAACCATATGTTTCCTCTTACAAAACAGAGGTGTGTGGTATGCATCACCAGTAACAGCTATCACATGTAATACATGCAAACAAGCTATGTTTATTATGCGTAGACAGCCTCAATCACATCAGTAGCTGCTCGTACGAAATAAAATTATTAGAATGATCCAATTTCTGCATGTTTGTTTATTTGTTTGCCGTGACACAGCAAAAATGACAATGCACTGTTCAAATACTGTAACTTGAAATCAATTGCCAGTACCGTAAGGCCACTGGTTGGTTCACAAGTTATCATTCAACACTATATGCGAGTGCCTTTGTTGTAACACAAGGAATGCTTCCGCAAAAAGAATTAAACAGATACAGGGGTGAATGTTTTCAGTCGAGCTTTCCTGGCGGGGAGAGCGGGGACGGTGGTTTAGTGTAGGGAGTTCGACCCTGCTGCTGATTTGTGGCTCCCCATCTTTGATGTCAAGGCTTTCCTAGTCAACCAGCCGTCTTGGCCTCCATAGCTCGCTTAGTGCCTACAGAGTAGTGGTGGTCCTGTATTAGTCCGATTCATAACATTGCCCAGTAAAGCAACAAGTATGCAGATGCCAGCCAGGAATTTCAATTGGGTCAGGTAACCATTACTGCACACCAACATTAATGCTTTTCTTTCAAGTTACTGGAGCAAACCGTTGGAGCATCAAATTCACCCAGGTATGCGGGATGGTGTGGAGTAGGTCGAGGTGGTTACCTTGGCGGTCATCAGCTGACCAACTCATCAATCGATTCGTGGATATCCCAAAAGACCTGAACGTTATGACATCATTCGCTCAGGTCAATGCTCTCATCCGACCCTAGTTCCTCATCTGAGTCCTGGATAACTCCCATCTGAACCAACATATCCTGCAGATCCTCAAGTTCGTCGGCTTTCCTGTAAGCGTACTCGTACAACATGTTCCTCACCCCTTCAAGAGTGGCAAGTCGCAAGCGAAGTGTGTAACGGAACGACCTCTGGTTGCCTTTGTAGGCGCGATCATAACGGACTTGTAACGACTCGATCTGATTGTTGAGCAGAACAATCTGCTGGCACGAACGACGAAATTTCTTATCCAGCACATGCATTTGCTTAACGAGTTCATCGGTGTTCGTACCTTGGCAGGCCATAATAAGTAATAAGCCCGACAAGATGGCCAGCTAGCGCCTAGGTCAAACAACAGCCGAGGTTTATTCCTTTGTTCCGATGACGGCACGGCCTCCATAGGTCACGTGACCGTATATTCGGCAGCGAGTTCAAAGAGGCGGACATGATTGAATTGCCTTTTACAGAGATACAAACTACTCGGGAATGTCATAATACAAGAAGCAATAATATTTTCCATTCAACGATGCTAACATTATTTCAAGATGAATCGCAATCGCGTCCTCCATCACGCCTTCGTCAATGTTAAAGTAACGTTAAGAATACAAGAGCTCGAGCCGTGGCGATATCAGTTTCCAGCGCCCACCGATTAGTTTAAATCCTGTTGTACTCCTCGATTATTCTATTCCCATATAACTGCATGGGCCTCGACTCATTGGAACATTGTCGTTCTTTAGGTGAGTATGCCACAAACCCCACTTTACTTGAAGGATATGCACTAACCCCCTCTACATGTAGGTCATTATAGGGCAGTGCCACTAGCCCACTCTACTAATAGGGCAGTGTCACTAGCCCACTCTACTTATAGGGCAGTGCCACTAGCCCAGTCTACTTATAGGGCAGTGCCACTAGCCCAATCTGCTTATAGGGCAGTGCCACTAGCCCACTCTACTTGTAGGGCAGCACCACTAGCCCACTCTACTTGTAGGGATGTGACACTAGCCCACTCTACTAATAGGGTAGTGCCACTAGCCCACTCTACTTGTAGGGCAGCACCTCAAGTCAAGTCTACTAGTAGGGCTGTAACACTAGTCCACTCTACTTGTAGGGCAGCACCACTATCCCACTGTACTTGTAAGGCAGCACCACTAGCCCACTCTACTTGTAGGGCACCACCACTAGCTCACTCTACTTGTAGGGCAGCAACTCTAGCTCACTCTACTAGTAGGGGTGTGACACTAGCCCACTCTCCATATAGAGCAGTACCACTAGCCCACTCTACTTATAGGGCAGTGCCACTAGCCCACTCTACTTATAGGGCAGTACCACTAGCCCACTCTACTTATAGGGCAGTATCACTAGCCCACTCTACTTGTAAGGCAGTGCCACTAGCCCACTCTACTTGTAAGGCAGTGCCACTAGCCCACTCTACTTGTAGGGATGTGACACTAGCCCACTCTACTAATAGGGTAGTGCCACTAGCACACTCTACTTATAGGGCAGTATCACTAGCCCACTCTACTTGTAGGGCAGCACCTCCAGTCCAGTCTACTAGTAGGGCTGTAACACTAGTCCACTCTACTTGTAGGGCAGCACCACTAGCCCACTGTACTTGTAAGGCAGCACCTCTAGCCCACTCTACTAGTAGGGGTGTGACACTAGCCCACTCTCCATATAGGGCAGTGCCACTAGCCCACTCTACTTATAGGGCAGTGCCACTAGCCCATTCTACTTATAGGGCAGTGCCACTAGCCCACTCTACTTGTAAGGCAGTGCCACTAGCCCACTCTACTTGTAGGGCAGCACCACTAGCCCACTCTACTTGTAGGGATGTGACACTAGCCCACTCTACTAATAGGGTAGTGTCACTAGCCCACTCTACTTATAGGGCAGTACCACTAGCCCACTCTACTTATAGGGCAGTATCACTAGCCCACTCTACTTGTAGGGCAGCACCTCCAGTCCAGTCTACTAGTAGGGCTGTAACACTAGTCCACTCTTCTTGTAGGGCAGCACCACTAGCCCACTCTACTTATAGGGCAGTGCCACTAGCCCACTCTACTTATAGGGCAGTGCCACTAGCCCACTCTACTTGTAGGGGTGTGACACTAGCTCTCTGTACTTGTAGGGGGGTGCCACTTACACTTGTAGTCCTAAATAACTCACAATGCTGTTGTGGACTGATGCTATAAATTATTGGTAATATCTGACTGACTCTCTCATCAGCAGTAACAGACCTGGTGTGCTGGAGAACAAAAAATCAATGAACGCCCATGTAATAATGGAACGCTTGTTGACACTGACGTGACCCAACAAGTTCGGATGAAGCTTTGCTGCTTTTGACATCATTTTCAATTGAACATAATGATTTTTCAAGAAGTTTTTCTACAATAACTCAGTGGTCAAAGTTTATGGAGGGCAGATTTGTCAGTTTCAAGGAACATAAGAGGGTTTTTTTGCAAAATTTGGGGCTGCTAGCTTGCAAAATTTACATTGTACCAGAGATGGTCATAAGTTTGTCAATAATAACTCAGGGGTCAAAGATCACAGAAATGATTTTTGGTTTGAGAGGAGACATGAATATATGAGGGGGTTTGTGTTAATTGAAGAAAAATGCCATACACAAATTTATACTCATTGGAATTTTCAATAATAGCCTGGGGTCAAAGGTCATGCCAGACCGATGTTTAGTTTTTAATGTACGATTAATACAAGATGGTTCCATGTACAATTAGGGACTGCTAGCTTGCTTATTAAGAATACATGCTATAAAAAGTTTACTTACTGAAAGAATGAGGGGCGAACGGACACTAGAGCAAAGGTTTATAATAACCTATGCTGAAGAGCAGACGTATAAACTTGCAACCAGAACCCACAGCGAGGAACGTGGTGAGGCAGCTTTTTCCGCAGCATGATTCTACTTACCTAAACATGTGGGCAGTTTCTCAACCATAACACTCTTCATCACTTTGCCACCAGAGGTCCTCACAGAGCAAGTCAGCTGAAGGAACAGAGGATGGAAGCTATCAGCCAGTTCATCACCAAGGTCATGGTCCTGCTCAAGGTCATGGTGAACTGAAGAGGAGGTTGAGGTGGACATGTCTTTGGCCGAGCCTGTCGAGTACGAGTCCTCCTCATTTTGCTGGCCTTCGACCCCTTGCAGTGGTAGGAACATACTCTCCACCCGGCCCTCTGTCCTCACCTCTGCCAACAATATCACATGACTCATTGCAAGGTACATGCCATTGTTGAGCGCATTTGCAAGCTACATTGAGTGCTGATAGATGTGACTGACCTGTGTCATCAGTGATGGAGGATAAGTTGGTATTATCTCCATGACTTTCACTGTCAGCTGTGACAGACCCAGTGTGCTGAAGAACATATAAGCAAAACACAGCCACATCATAACGCAACGTATGTTGACATTGATATGGGCATGACTGTACTACAGAGCCATGACAGCTCTAAGATCTTGCCTCTACCTGATTCTTGCTGAGGTTAACTTGGTCAAGATAGAAGTAACGAAAGTCTGTTTTCCCAGGAACAGGTCTGAAGAATTTGTGTAAAGTGTCGAGGAATTTGTTTCTGATGAGGTCATGGAGGCTTGTCTCCGCCTCACAGGATGCGGGGTGAGTGAGGTCAGCAAGAGGGAAGTTGAGAGGAAGATAACATCCTGATTCGCTATCTGGCAACGAATGCTTCCTACAAACACACCCATCATTGACAACCTTCAGGTATACAAGGACAGTTATTACTGTGGCAGGAGAAAAGGCTGGGACAACTGTACCAGTGAGGGTAGGTGAGGGAAGGCTTGGACAGCTGTACCAGTGAGAGAAGGCTTGGAAAGCTGTACCAGTGAGGGAAGGCTGAGACAGCTGTACCAGTGAGGGTAGGGTGGAACAGCTGTACATGTGAGGGAAGGATGGGACAGCTGTACCAGTGAGGGTAGGCTGGGACAGATGAACCATTGAGGGAAGGTTGGGACAGCTGTACCAGTGAGGGTAGGTGAGAGTAGGGTGGAACAGCTGTACCAGTGAGGGAAGGATGGGACAGCTGTACCAGTGAGGGTAGGCTGGGACAGCTGTACCAGTGAGTGTAGGCTAGGACAGCTGAACCATTGAGGGTAGGCTGGGACAGCTGTACCAGTGAGGGTAGGCTGGGACAGCTGTACCAGTGAGTGTAGGCTGGGACAGCTGTACCAATGAGGGTTGGCTGGGACAGCTGTACCAGTGAGGGTAGCTGAGGGACTTACATACAATTATTCATACATACTACTAATTACCCTATAATAAGATCATTATAATCTACTAGGTCCATACTAATTCATATAATGATACCATGGTGATGCTTGTGAGCCAGTGTGTTCAGCATCAACAACAGCAGGGGAGGCTAATGTAGCAGAGGCAATGGTTTTATCGATGTCCTCTTTTGTCATCTGTTCCAACTTGACTTTGTCAACAAACTGCCTGAGATGGCCACAGACGACGTGCATGAAGTGGGTGATGTCGACCTCCATAGGCAGATGCTCCTCACAGAGTGTGTTCACGGCGAAGTCGACATCTGCGGCATTGATGGGGTGGTTCAAGCGTAGGCTCTGATAGACACCTGTACACAAACATAACCTCAAATGGTCAGGACAGCCCTGGACCAAGATGGATGTCATCTCCAATTGCCATCCTATGATAAAGAAAGAATAGGACAGGTGTGCCAGTTCAATCTGAGACAGACAACCTACCCATAACAAAGCATCGCAGGTACATCTCCGACACCAGTGTACAGTGTTCCTTCAGCTCCTCCTGGTCCCCGTACAAGTCGCTGTCAGGGCTGCCTTCCTTGAGCAGGCGCCATCGCTCAGACTCACTCACTTTTCTCTTCTCCCCATCATCTCCAACTGACGAGCAATCAGGGTCAACATTGAATGTCAAGTCCTTGTAGATGTCTGCAGGTCGCTCGTACGTCCAGCGATTCACCAGTTGCTCATTCAGAAACATGATAGGACAATTGTACACATAGAAGGGAAGCTTGTAGCATTTTGTCCCTGGTGGGGAGGTATTGATGCCGGCTGCTGGTGTGGTGTCCGGGGAGGGGGGTTTAGCAGAGGAGGGAGCCGCCGAATCATGACTGCTTCCCAGTGACTCACTCAGCTTGTCAACGTCACCAGCAGGTAAACACTGGTCTTTTGATCCTGGCGCACCTCTGGAATGCTCTGACTGAGAAGCGTGCATCCCGCTCTCTGCTGATAAGAGTTTGAGATCATTGAAGGTGGCCGGCACGAAGAGAAGGAGCAGATGGGTGCTGCTGACGGAGTGGATGAAGCAGCACCATCGAGGAACAGTCACCTGGTGATGGTCATTATACTGGCAACTCTGGAAGAAGTCGGAGCTGTTACCCGTCTTCGACAACAAGTCTAGTCCTTTGTTGGCCTCACCTTCAAAGTCTTTGTTGACATTGAGAGGACTGGCCGTTCTGGAGCTGTATCCAGCCATAACAGACAACTTGGTCTGTGACTGCTGACTGCTGACTGTGGTGATACTGGCAACAGATACAAGGGACTGTGGTCTAGTCTGGGCCGCTGATGACACCACAGAGGGCACCGTCTGCACGGAATGCGCTGACACTGAGGTGGCTGAAGGTGACAGTATGCTGTTGAGTTTGTCCTCGTCTTCCCCTCAAGATGCTGTTGAGATGAGCTGTGGTGAACGGCAGCGGGTGTTTCTCCGTGTCGCGCTTCCTCTGTGACACCAGGTGGAGAAACTGCTCGCTCATCTCCTCCGTCAAGTTCACTTCCCTCGAATGGACTCCTCCGATCTCATCAAGTAGCAGAGAGTAGAGCAGTTTGTTGGACTCATCCACCATGCTGGGGGGTGATGGGTTGTGCGTGCCCCGGGTGAGGGTGCTATGTTGGGTGTCCTCCTCTTCCCCACACTCATCTACAACAGCAGCAACAACAACAACAACAATAAACCACTTGAAAGGTAACAACATGCTGGCAACTTCATAAAAGGCCACATTTGATGGCTCCTGATAGATGCTATCCTACCCCAACATTATAAGCCTCAAGCTTAAGGGACCGTTCATGTTCCCAACCAGAGTCGAGAAGCCACACACACATACAGTATTCACATAAGGCTCAGTGACCTTTAGGGTAGATGGTTATTATGTAGGTCACCACAGACTGATATTCTCGATTACTGGGAGCTAAAAAGTGTTTATATGCACATTTCTTCAAAAATCATCAAAATTCTACAATGAAAAAAACCTTTCAAGACTGATTTTCTTCTACTTTTAGAAATGATCCAATCTCCTCCTATTTTTTATGACCTTTGTAAAGTCTGATTTCTTATTCCTGATGGCATAGTCAATAGACCAAAATATGGCACATGGAAGATGCCATCAAAAGCTGAATACAGGTAACACCTGAAATTGATTGAATTTCACAATGGTAGTTACACGACTGGGGCGTTACTCATTTGCATATTTTTGCCCGTATTGATAACTCGCAATTATTTGGAGTTCCCAAACAAAGATAGGATCAGAATCAAGTCATTTTATCAACTAGACAAAAATGGAAACAAAGTAGAAATTGCACGAAATCATCAAAAAAATGCATCTTCAGCCTTAATTAAACAATTTGCTTATACAAATAGTGTCTCCTTCACCCACACCATACTCAGAGGTCAGGCAAGGTGCACGAGTGGGAGATGGTGTGGGAGATGGGATGGTTAAAGTTGTGTATCATGAGAACTCACGCAGGATGAGCGTGGAGAAGAGTAGCTCCACCTGTTGGCATTTAGGCAGGATGGCCAGCAAGTCGAAGGGGAAGGGGATGTGTTGGATGACACTAGGCTCCTGCTGGTAGTGGGCATACGTGAATTTGCCTTCTGGTGAGGAGGACAGGAGAGGACTCCTGTCACCGGCATAAACACACAAACAATGGTCACTGGCATAAACACATGAACAATGGTCACCGGCATAAACACATGAACAATGGTCACCAGCATATATACACAAGCAATGGTCACCGGCATAAACACATGAACAATGGTCACCGGCATAAACACATGAACAATGGTCACCGGCATAAACACATGAACAATGGTAACGGGCGTAAGCTCGTAAACATTAACTCATCAACAACGGTCACTGGAATTAACATATGAACATTATCCAATCTTCTACTCAATGGCACATCAAACGGCCTCTGGATCATTATCGGATATGGTTCCATTAGCGGGAAATCTGATATTCTATTGAGGCAGGTTGCCATGGTGACAGGCTGTTGACAGGCTAACATGCAGTGGTGGGTGCACACATGACATTTGAGCAGCAAGTTACCTGGGAATATGAGGAGGTAAGACGCTTGCACTTTGACACATCAGGTTGAGGTGCTCAAAGGTGATGAGAGCAGAGATGCACTCTATGTCCCGAGGATACATCTGAACACACACATCACATATTCACACCATATGCATGCTGAAGATACAGTACATGTCAGAAATGTTATAGCACAAAAACGTCGAGTCACATCATTGATCACTGTCCATCAGGTTCATGGAAACTGAACCTAAACCTACACTTGACAGTTAGTGAGGTGTATTTTGTTTAATCAAGTGTTGATGCATTGTTCTACTATCATACAGTGACATCACAAGACAGCACTGAGATGCCAGTTTGGGGGTGGGGAGTATAGAAATGTCTCCATGGTATGTTCAATGAAGAAAAGATGATTTTTTTTACAAAGATGGCCACCCAAGACCATATGGAGATGGATGGCCAGGGCAAAAAGGCTGTGAGGTCCATAGGTGCTAGTTCAATTGTCTACAATATCCACATACTGAGTAGTATAATACAGTATAGTAAGGTAAAAATACTAAATAAAAGTTTCATCTATGAAAAGCACAGTGGGTTTTTTGCTGGTTCACTGTTCCATGGGGTCACAACTTGGTCAGAATTTGGTCTTCTAAGTGACTGTCCTAGCCCTGTGCAAAGTCTTACGTTTCCTAGTCAGCATTTTTATTATCTAATCCATTGAGCATTTTGAATTATTGTAGACACTGTTTTTAGGGAAGTCAGTCTGGACTAGTGTTATCTTTGAGTGTAACTCTAATCAGACATACCGCTTAAGAACTTTCTAGCTCCCCTTCGAACCTTTTCTCATATGTATATAGCACGTTGAAGGAAGAGCGACTACCCCTGAATAGCCTATTCTAGAAGGGGCCCTAACAAGTGTCTTGTAAAGTTCGTCAGAGTGACTAGTGAACATTTGCTTGATCATCCCAAGAACTCTGTCTGCCTTCACTGCTGCTGCACGCCATTGGTTTGCTTGATTTGAACGACTGATCAATGAGGAAACCTAAACCCGTTTCCTCTGCCCATTAGCTGTTCAGACGTTTTGATTGTCCGACCTATATGCAGTACTTAACATTTTTTAGAGTACGAAGGATATGCAAATCATTTTGTTGAGCTAACACGCTTTGTAAGCTTTGATGTCAGTTATGAACCTGGTTTGGGTTTTCAATGTGGTGTAAAGTTTGATGTCGTCTGCATTTTCTCTGACGCTATGCCAACAGCACTTACCAGATCTTTTATGAAGATCAAGAAGAGAATGGGCCCCAGGACCGACCCTTGAGGTACACAGCTAATAATGCTTATCCAATATGATTCTGCACCATCTGCCTCAACTCTCTGTCTTCTCCTACTCGCCCATCCTACCATCCATCCATCCCTACCATCCATCCATGCCAATGCTTATGAGCCACAAATTTGCTAGATAACCTTTGATGGGGAACGTTATGGAATGCTTTTAGAAAATCCAATTAGATTAGTAAGATACGTAGGGAATTCCAAGAGATTAGGTAACCACTCTGCACAGAAACCATGTTGAGATATATTATGCTAGTTAAGCTCGAATGCTCCTAAATCTTGCCTCCAACTGGTGTCTCAGGTATTTTATTTGCAATGGATGTTCAGCAGACTGAAAGGGAGTTTAATGGACTGCCTAAATGTAGTAAACAGCAGCAGCAATAATTCTGTGGCGATTTCCTTCAGAAAAAGCTGGTAGACTTATTCAATGGCAAATCTAATACAGAAATGGCCCCATAAGATGAACCAGTCTACACAGGGATGCTATTTGTAGGTAAAAATGAGCAGTGCCATCATTTTAACAGTGCTATGTTGCAGACAAATATTCATTGCACATTAGTATTATAACCATTTATTTAGCAGCCTGCTCCACAATCCTCTACCAGTAACAATACTGCTTAAGTGCCAGTACCAGGCTGCCACATGACCTGCTACTGTACCCAGGCATCTTCACAGCAATCATTCCTATATCTAAAGTTTGACATGTACAGTTCTATTATTATCCTCTCATTGGCTGTAAGCGACATCGATGCCTGTTCCAGGTTGGTTTCTTCATTGTTGTTTACAGTAGTTGATACAGTTCACCAAGTTCTCCCATGTCCTCATGGGCTTCTTGTTTACAGTAGTTGTTTTCTTCATGAGTTCAAATAAGGAAGAATTGCAGTTTGATTGACCTGGTGGAAGTCCATGTATGTTTATGAGAGGTGGCCCACATTTCATCCTGTCATTTTGCCTCCATTCACAAACCATCACAACCTATGAGACGGCTGTATCTTGTCACCTCCAGTGATCTCTTGTAATGAGTATGTTAACCCAGCGAGCAGCTCTAGTCAGTTAACCCAGCGAGCAGCTCGAGTCTGTTAACCCAGCGAGCAGCTCGAGTCTGTTAACCCAGCAAGCAGCTTGAGTCTGTTAACCCAGCAAGCAGCTCGTCATATAACCAGGGAACTCTCATTGCACTCTACTGAACTATAGTCCACATATCATTCATTTTAGCCACTTGAAAGCGACTTAAACCTGCACTTGTCCATTAAATGGTGCCGTGAAATAACAATAAAGACGTTCACCTTCAAGTAGTTTTAGTTTTCAGCAAACAAAGCTTCATTTACGGATCATAAAATATGGCAAAATGTTGGTTTACTACAATGAATCAATTGAACATGAGAGTTTATTCTATTCCTGCCAAAGGAAGGCGCTACTGAGGCGGCTCCATCAATGAACCATCTCCATCATGTTCCATAACATACTCTGTGCGTTATGATTTATATTACATGGTTCATCATAACGGCATTTATCATTGCAATGAACCAGTTTTCGTGTAATTCATGTTGTCTGTATCCAATGCGCAGCACTATCTTCTCCAGCTTTATTCACATAACAAAGCAGCTGCGGCGTTCATCTGAGATAAGAGGACCAAGCATGGACATAGACAACTTATACCGCATGCGTCTGCCGCCTAACGCGTTCAGCAGCATCTGAACATTACGAAATGGGCGCAGAGGACGAGCGTGCGCAGCATCAGTGATTGGCAACCCTCACAAACCGACGGACAGTTAATGTACATACAAACAATGCTGTATCAATTACTCCAATGACCACACATAGTTGTTCACTGGCAGAGAAATCTCTATAGATGAAGTTGATACAATGAACTAGTCACCTCACGTGCCTGGTCGTGACGCACGAGGTGCTTCAAAAGCACGAGAGTGTGTGTATCATTGACATAGGTCTCCACTCAGTAAGTGGTCACAATAGATAGAGCGGGGATTCATGGGGTGGTCTGTTTCCTACCTAGCCTACGCGGACGTTTCATTTCATTATTGGTAGACGTCATGTTTGCCTATATCCTGCCCAATACACCCTAAATCTAAATCACTGAGTACTATAGTTTGCGCTCGCCTGATACCTCACCCCCGACCTCACCCCATTGCGATAGCTGTCATCCTCCAACACGACCACGTGGTCACTAACCCAGCTCGACCCAGCTTACGACCGGGCGGTGTGATTATGGCAGTCACATGGCCGATATCGATAGCCAATCTAACGGATAGTATTCCACTCTAATGAGCGACCGATGGACCACAATGACGAACAGTCCATCCTCTCGTCCACATCTCGCGTGCAGTTAGTGCGACAGGAGAGGCGTGATGTGTCCATGTTGTTGACCTAACAAGAGAAAGACTGATTGCAACATAAATTTTACGTGATGTGTTAGATGACGTCATGAAGTGGGCTAAAGGGAATCACCGACGGTATATTACAGTTATTAATTTTGCCCGAGCACTGACTGGAAATATACACTTTGCAGCCATGAACAGAAATATGATTCATATCTGAGTGTGGACAGCAAGCGTACACTGACACCCGTAGATCGGCTGGTTCCAAACCATACCGAGTACATCATCTTACGCTACGCAGTCACCTGGTGTCATGGCGGTCACTCGTGGTCGAACTTGGTCACCAAACTAACATCGCGCATGCGCACACGAGGCGGTGGTGTAGACACCAGACAGACGCTTTGCTATGAGAGTTACGCTGGATGTGATGCTAATTACACTGGGATTTCACCAGCAATTCGAGAGAATGCATGAAACATGCCCGATGGCTATAACAAGTTGCAACTCGACCCGTTACCGACATAATGTAGCCTACATGATTAAGTGGGCTACACATTGAGTCATCGTGGACAACGCCATATCAGCATGGACCTTGACCTCTCGCCACCGCTCTCAGTGTGCTCTCATCTTACTTATCATAGTTGTGTAACTTAGCAACCACGTATGTCTATGATAACCAATTGTTCAGCACAGTGTTCGTGTTTGAAGTTCAACTTACGATAGATAAGGGTGCATATCAAAATCTAGTAAAGTTCACCTTGTGCTGGCAAAGCGTGAACCTTGACCTCTAGAGAGAGATTTACGCCGGTATACTCCATCTCAAGAGGCGTCAGTCTCCAAATTCAGTATGTTAACGGACAGGATTCTTGTAAGTATTGAAAGAATGCAAAGTAGACAACATATGAATGTATAACATTGTTATTGCACAGTGTCTTTGTGTCGGAGGATGTAAATCTTGAGATTCTCCCCGCGGCACTCATTATCGTGCTCCAAGTGAGTGAACTCTACACCAGGTCACATATTGACTAGCAGCTTACTGAAACGTACCAGGGAGTTACACCGATCAATCAATACAAGTTGTTATAATCTCACAAGTGAGACATTTATTTGGAAAGAGCCAGAGAATCAAAAGTGAAAATATAGAAGTATACTGATTTAAAAACAAGAATATATCAAAACAAAATGCAGTAATAAAAGCAGAAAGTGTAAATAATCAGAAGCCAAAAATTAAAATAAAACAAGAATGTATATAAAACAAAAAATAAAGACGAACAATCGCCCCAGCTTGTCAATGAAGGTAGGACCAACGAGAGCCATGATCTCAGGTGTTAACGAGGACAGGTGAGTCGCCCAGATGTTAACGAGGACAGGTGATTCGCCCAGTTGTTAATGAAGACAGGTGTGTTGTAAGTTGTACGAGAGAGCAGTTGGAGGAGTTGAATCTCAGCTTATACGAATCAGGATGAGATAAAACTCTCTCCACTGCACCCAGGTACTAAACCAAAGTAACAGAACGCCACCAACCAAACACAAATTATAAAATAACAACAAGCCATTGTACAATATAAATATCTATACTATAATTATGAAGCCACGAATCTTATGACAATACAACGCAGAAGAACAAACAGCAACATTAAGTCAACTACTGCAGCCAGCGACGGAGACAAACGTCACGTGTAGACTTCCATAAAGTCATTGAACAGCACCTCTGTAAACGTGTTTAACATGAAGTTTGCGACAACAAACAAACACCCCCTCTTGTTACCTGCGCCACCCACCGCGGAACCCGTTCACGAGACTTTGGAACATAGAGCCACCCACCAGCACGGCCGACAGTCGCCCGTACAAGCGACATCGCCATTGTAACCTTTGTGCTTAGACAATAACGCTTATCTCGAGGAATCCACACCAATAGCACAGCGCGACAAGAGCTCTGGTGCACCAGCTCAGTACCACGTCTATCTACAATTGGCTGTACACCGAGTGTACGAGTTGCCCTCGACCAGGCCCAGGCGAGGAGGATGCATACTGTCCCCTATCGGCTTACTCTGTCGCTATAGAGCCCCACTCACGTGTAAGCTGTCACGGGGATGGTGTGTCAGCGTCACCTGCTCACTCCGCCGCTTCCCACTCATCAGCCCCGACACCTACTCCATCCTCGTCCACTCCCGCTCATGTGTCCCGCAATAAAAACTTCTTCCACATCGCTCGGCGGCCATCTCCTCCTTGTCTCAGTCAATGAATCCAAACCGATCAAAGCTGCAGTGTACAACCGCTTGATTAGCCCGCCGAGCATTTCCGTAGCCATGTACAACAAGTCGACAAGCTGTCAGTCACCTCATTGAGAGATGTCCATCCGGTTATGAAAATGGAGGAGATTCGGGTTGTCGGTCAGCTTTGACTGGCTGGTTGCGATGAGGCTGTCTATATAAGCGCAGACTGAGAGGTCATGTGATGAATGGTTATCAGCAGAGTATCATCTCAAGACGTCCCCTCCCCCTGGTGGCCTAATGAGGCGCCACCATCAGCCCGTTTTCACTCAAGTCTTCAATAAGTCGCATGAGATAAGGCAATCGACACATCACGAGAAGTCAGTGAGTCGAAGTCACTCGAAATCAATTATCGACGGGATCAGAGTCAACCTGGTCCCGTGACTCGACGCCTGCACCCTGACCCCACAATGACCTTGCCTTAAACTAGTGAATGACGACGGCTTCCACTTCGTCCATGGAGAGAGAGAGAGAGAGAGAGAGAGAGAGAGAGAGAGAGAGAGAGAGAGAGAGAGAGAGAACCAGAGAGAGATATTGAGAACCAGAGAGAGAGAGAGGGGGAGAGAGAGAGAGAAAAAGAGATTGAGAACCAGAGATATTGAGAACCAGAGAGAGCGAGAGAGAGAGAGAGAGATTGACAACCAGAGAGAGATATATTGAGAACCAGAGAGAGAGAGAGAGAGAGAGAGAGAGACAACCAGAGAGAGATATATTGAGAACCAGAGAGAGAGAGAGAGAGAGAGAGAGAGAGAGAGAGAGAGAGAGAGAGAGAGAGAGAGAGAGAGAGAGAGAGATGGTCAATGATTGATTTCCACTTTAACGACTTGAATGTAGTAACTATGTAGTGGGCTATATACGAGTCTATTCACTGTATCTCATTCTCACCAAGGCATGTGGCATTGCCTGCTGACGGTAAAACATCCACATTCTGACACCTATCGACACTGATCCGAACTGCACACTCACCCGGTCCTTATAAACACACATATTTGACGAGTTCTTCCACGATCGGCTTATGGTAATGTACAGCCCAGAAGGACAACATTATCAAGCCACACTACGTTATATCTTACCCCACCCTCCACCACCAACAGCCATCTTTACTCAACCCGAAAACGGAAGACTTCCAAAAACACAGTAACAATCACTCGATCTGTCAATACATCCATTGTGAAATGCTCGCCATGTAACCCTAAATCGACTAACTCAGTCATAGCCACCCTGGTCCTGCCTCCTACTGCATTTTACGTCCGGGACACTTACAATGATTCTGGTCTCGAAACCCGTCCTCTCTGCAGCTGAACTGGCCCCACAGCTGTCATGGCCTCCCAGGCACGCCCTCGCTGCAGCTGTACTGGCCTCATATCTGTCTAAGCCTCCCCAACACGCCGTGTATGCAGCTGTACTGACCTCACAGATGTACTGGCCCACCCAGCACTTCCTGTCTGCAGTTTATCGTCCACGGAAATATTACTATATTATTTCACCGTTTCGTCAAAGGTTCCGGATTATCAAACGGTGGATATGGTTGCATGTGGAGACACGAGGAAGCCGCTGTTACTGCCATCTCACCCGCCGACGTCTGTATACCCATCCAGTCGACGACACCCGGTGACTAACCAACGCAGGAAGACTTTAAACTTTACCCGACCAACCTCAGTACAACTGCGCTACCTAGCGTCAAGTATAAAAACCACTAAACCGAGGTTACCAACATCGCTCTGTCAGGGGGCACACCCAAAGAGGAAGAAAGACCGAATTATCAACCTTAACGTTCCTATGTACAAATCATGCCAAACGCACGATAAAGTTTAAAATAGCCAAATTATGCAGCTGTACGGAATCCTCAACGCATGCGTGGCAACCACATCTAAACACCCGACTGACTTAATGCCAATCCTAAGATTATTGTCCTTATAATTATTTCGGAAAAACAACGCAATATTATGAAATACCTGATGCCATTGGACGCCGGGAATACTGGCTGACAAGCTGGAACGCGATGAGCTGGAAGAGTTAGATCTGGCACTAATGAAACGGTGTATGACGTCATGCTAAGATCAAATCTTCCAACTGACCGCGTTACAGCAACGCTTATTGAAACGTTCGTCTGGAAGAAGAATTCGACTTCGAATTTTTCTTCGGTACCTTCAGAGATGGTGTAATGTCACGTGACCTTAGTCCACAAGGTTATTTCAAACTGGCTACCCGAATCACCACTTAATAAAGTGAATCAGGCTCCGACGAAGATTCCCGAGATGTGCACCAGCTAAATCGGTCTTGGTTTTTTCTCTTGAAATAAAAGATTCTATTTCTGCAGGCAACCCGTTCGATCAGGATGAGATTGAAGCGGGAATGAATGTCAGGATGGCGAGGACACGCGGCTTATAACAGGTGGTGTCTGGGTCAGAATATCCCAAAAGACTGTACTTTACCTGCCAACTACGAGATATTTCAGGGGGCCTGGCAAGCCCTGATTGGTCTATGCTTATCAAGGCTCAGTCTGGTCCATTTGTCATCGTAAGGGTGTTACCAGAGTCGACATTACACCATGTCCAAGTTACCTTACCAACCAATACGTCTTTGCATCATACGGAAAGAGCAATAAATTAAATCTATCACCGCTAACGGAAGGACAAATAAATAAGCGAAGTTAGAACAAAAATATTGATTGGAATTTATCGAACGTAAACGCACGTTTCCGAACTACACCCCCTTTGTGAAATGTGCAGACCCAAGACACATCAGCTATCAGTGGGGTTGATCAAAGTCTCCTTGAGATAAGCTGTCCACACAGAATGGCTCCTTACGCACGCCCTTACACACGCCCCCCTTGCGTTTGGTGCGGCACGCTGAGGGGGGGGGGTGGATACCGAAAATGTTAGCACAAGCAGCACTCAACTGAAGACAGTTCATTATGACAGTTGCTGGTTGAAAGATAACTACCGTCGTACAGACGAGTTGGACGACGACACGACGGCTGGCTGACATCGTCATGTGTTATTTACAACATACTGAAATGCATTGTCCTCAATACAAATTACACCACAGGTAATTGTACACAAACTTACACAGCCTTTATAGAATCAATCTGGAAGACAACAGGCGAGCACTCGGCTATAATGCTTATCAGCAACACATCAGAGCAGCTCCCCTTTCCGCATCACGACCCGGCAAATGACCATGCTCTGTTACGGCAACACCCTCGTTTCTTCACAAACATACACAGCGGTAATGCCCTACCAATGCACATTATACAAGCGCACAGACACACAGTTATGTATGTAAGTTTATATATATATATATATATATATATATATATATATATATATATATATATATATATATATATATATATATATATATATATATATATATATATATATACATTTATGTATATACATATATATACATATATATTTATGTATATGCATACATATATACATAAATATAAATATCTATCTATATATATATATATGCATATATATATATTTATATAAATATATATGTATCATAACTATAATATATATATATATATATATATATATATATATATATATATATATATATATTTATATATATATATATATATATATATATATATATATATATATATATGCATTAGTCTACCACGAGGATATACACCAATATAACAGGCTTGGTCGGATTTGTCGTCATCGGACATTAGGCAAAAGTCTGGGTTTAACTGATGACGTACAAGTTAGTTATAAGCTACTGTGTGGGGAGAAGAGATGGAAGCGGTAGGGGCAGTTGTGGATATGCGGTGAACATCGCCAGGAGGCTACGCGATCATTACCGGTATTTATTACTGGATGTTGTTAGCATACACACTTATGATGACAGAAGCTTACAATCGATCGTGAGTAAGACAGCCATGTGAGAGGAATGAGCCGAATCATTCAGCAAGCGATGTCATCAAGCCATCTTATCATTAAGAAGAACGCACCATAAGAAGCCAACCCCAAACAACTGCAAACAGTCTATATTGTCTGGTGACGCCCTTGGCCAGCACCTTGGCTGTGAACTTCAGCCCATCAGCACACCTACCGACAATTGGTAAAGTCTTAATGTCACTGCTTGCCGATAAGCCCCTCTCCACATATTCTTTACCAAATGGCACAGAAGATTTGTACCAGTGTGACGATAACACGTTATCACCCCTTAACCAACCCCACCGCCAGGCACCCCAACATCGTCCAACTCAAACCACCGCATTATCTTCTGACTTATCTACCAAAGAAGGCGCTAAACCCCCTCCCGTGCTCGACCTGCAATGTCAAGGTCAAAGCAGCGAACAGCGACTGACAAGAAGCTTGCTTGTCGAAAGATCGTTTCTTGAATATTAATACGAGAACAGCAAGCAACCAACATACATCGATGGCTAGCGATCTTTAATTACACTTCTTGGTTTTAACGCTCAATACCCAAGCAAAAACTGTAAACAAGAGGTCTATCACCCACATTACATAAATTCGTTTTTCAGTGGGCAGATTCCGTGCGCTAAATAATAAGTCTATCGACAATGATGAAGCAATACATTTCACACATCCTGTCATCGATCAGAAGAACGTTTCCCAATCATCGTACCTTGAGACTCATTCAAAAGAGGTGGAGTCGATTGATTTCGGATTCAGCTTATATCCGCGATGGAGACACAACAAATGTCACCGTGACAGAGAAACAACTAATGTCACGCCAACAGAGACACAACTAATGTCACATAGAAAAGACACAACTAATGTATGGAGGGTAGTGTGTTGTACATCGCTACTGGGCTGTATGGAGGGTAGTGTGTTATACATCGCTATTGGGCGGTATGTTGGGTAGTGTGTTATACATCGCTACTGGGCTGTATGTAGGTAGTGTGTTATACATCGCTACTGGGCTGTATGCTGGGTAGTGTGTTATACATCGCTACTGGGTTGTATGGAGGGTAGTGTGTTATACATCGCTACTGGGCTGTATGTAGGGTAGTGTGTTATACATCGCTACTATGCTGTATGGAGGGTAGTGTGTTATACATCGCTACTGGGCTGTATGGAGGGTAGTGTGTTATACATCGCTACTGGGCTGTATGTTAGGTAGTGTGTTATACATCGCTACTGGGCTGTATGGAGGGTAGTGTGTTATACATCGCTACTGGGCTGTATGGAGGGTAGTGTGTTATACATCGCTACTGGGCTGTATGCTGGGTAGTGTGTTATACATCGCTACTGGGCTGTATGGAGGTAGTGTGTGTTATACATCGCTACTATGGCTGTATGGAGGGTAGTGTGTACATCATCGCTACTGGGCTGTATGGAGGGTAGTGTGTTATACATCGCTACTGGGCTGTATGTTGGGTAGTGTGTTATACATCGCTACTGGGCTGTGGGCTGTATGGAGGGTAGTGTGTTATACATCGCTACTGGGCTGTATGGAGGGTAGTGTGTTATACATCGCTACTGGGTTATACATCGCTACTGGGTGTATGTTGGGTAGTGTGTTATACATCGCTACTGGGCTGTATGTAGGGTAGTGTGTTATACATCGCTACTGGGCTGTATGGAGGGTAGTGTGTTATACATCGCTACTGGGCTGTATGTGGAGGGTAGTGTGTTATACATCGCTACTGGGCTGTATGGAGGGTAGTGTGTTATACATCGCTACTGGGCTGTATGGAGGGTAGTGTGTTATACATCGCTACTGGGCTGTATGGAGGGTAGTGTGTTATACATCGCTACTGGGTAGTGTATGGAGGGTAGTGTGTGTATATACATCGCTACTGGGCTGTATGGAGGGTAGTGTGTTATACATCGCTACTGGGCTGTATGGAGGGTAGTGTGTTATACACCGCTACTGGGTTGTATGGAGGGTAGTGTGTTATACATCGCTAGTGTGTGGGCTGTATGGAGGGTAGTGTGTTATACATCGCTACTGGGCTGTATGGAGGGGTAGTGTGTTATACATCGCTACTGGGCTGTATGGAGGGTAGTGTGTTATACATCGCTACTGGGCTGTATGGAGGGTAGTGTGTTATACATCGCTACTGGCTGTGTGGAGGGTAGTGTGTTATACATCGCTACTGGGCTGTATGGAGGGTAGTGTGTTATACATCGCTACTGGGCTGTGTATGGAGGGTAGTGTGTTATACATCGCTACTGGGCTGTATGGAGGGTAGTGTGTTATACATCGCTACTGGGCTGTATGGGGTAGGTGTTAGTGTATTGGGCTATACATCGCTACTACTGGGCTGTATGGAGGGTAGGCTAGGGTAGTGTGTTATACATCGCTACTGGGCTGTATGGAGGGTAGTGTGTTTATACATCGCTACTGGGCTGTATGGAGGGTAGTGTGTGTATATACATCGCTACTGGGCTGT
The DNA here is from genome assembly GCA_034190875.2 of Urechis unicinctus. Lineage (NCBI taxonomy): Eukaryota > Metazoa > Annelida > Polychaeta > Xenopneusta > Urechidae > Urechis > Urechis unicinctus. The sequence continues at coordinate 75,014,370 of CM067350.1, read as the reverse complement.
ATGGAGGGTAGTGTGTTATACATCGTATGGGCTGTATGGAGGGTAGTGTGTTATACATCGCTATGGGCTGTATGGAGGGTAGTGTGTTAGGGCTGTATGTTAGGGTAGTGTGTATATACATCGCTAGTGTGTTATACATCGCTACTGGGCTGTATGGAGGGTAGTGTTATACATCGCTACTGGGCTGTATGTTGGTAGTGTGTTAGCTACTGTGTATGGAGGGTAGTGTGTTATACATCGCTACTGGGCTGTATGGAGGGTAGTGTGTTATACATCGCTACTGGGCTGTATGGAGGGTAGTGTGTTATACATCGCTACTGGGCTGGGCTGTATGGTAGGGTAGTGTGTTATACATCGCTACTGGGCTGTATGGAGGGTAGTGTGTTATACATCGCTACTGGGCTGTATGTAGGGTAGTGTGTTATACATCGCTACTGGGCTGTATGGAGGGTAGTGTGTTATACATCGCTACTGGGCTGTATGGAGGGTAGTGTGTTATACATCGCGCTACTGGGCTGTATGGAGGGTAGTGTGTTATACATCGCTACTGGGCTGTATGGAGGTAGTGTGTTATACATCGCTACTGGGCTGTATGGAGGGTAGTGTGTTATACATCGCTACTGGGCTGTATGGAGGGTAGTGTGTTATACATCGCTACTGGGCTGTATGGAGGGTAGTGTGTTATACATCGCTACTGGGCTGTATGGAGGGTAGTGTGTTATACATCGCTACTGGGCTGTATGGAGGGTAGTGTGTTATACATCGCTACGCTACTGGTTATACTCGCTACTATGGGCTGTATGGAGGGTAGTGTGTTATACATCGCTACTGGGCTGTATGGAGGGTAGTGTGTTATACATCGCTACTGGGCTGTATGGAGGGTAGTGTGTTATACATCGCTACTGGGCTGTATGGAGGGTAGTGTGTTATACATCGCTACTGGGCTGTATGTAGGGTAGTGTGTTATACATCGCTACTGGGCTGTATGGAGGGTAGTGTGTTATACATCGCTACTGGGCTGTATGGAGGGTAGTGTGTTATACATCGCTACTGGGCTGTATGGAGGGTAGTGTGTTATACATCGCTACTGGGCTGTATGGAGGGTAGTGTGTTATACATCGCTACTGGGCTGTATGTAGGGTAGTGTGTTATACATCGCTACTGGGCTGTATGGAGGGTAGTGTGTTATACATCGCTACTGGGCTGTATGGAGGGTAGTGTGTTATACATCGCTACTGGGCTGTATGTTGGGTAGTGTGTTATACATCGCTACTGGGCTGTATGTAGGGTAGTGTGTTATACATCGCTACTGGGCTGTATGGAGGGTAGTGTGTTATACATCGCTACTGGGCTGTATGGAGGGTAGTGTGTTATACATCGCTACTGGGCTGTATGGAGGGTAGTGTGTTATACATCGCTACTGTATGGAGGGTAGTGTGTGTTATACTCGCTACTGGGCTGTATGTGAGGTAGTGTGTGTATGTTATACATCGCTACTGGGCTGTATGGAGGGTAGTGTGTTATACATCGCTACTGGGGCTGTATGGAGGGTAGTGTGTTATACATCGCTACTGGGCTGTATGGAGGGTAGTGTGTTTATACATCGCTACTGGGCTGTATGGAGGGTAGTGTGTTATACATCGCTACTGGGCTGTATGGAGGGTAGTGTGTTATACATCGCTACTGGGCTGTATGGAGGGTAGTGTGTTATACATCGCTACTGGGCTGTATGTAGGTAGTGTGTTATACATCGCTACTGGGCTGTATGGAGGGTAGTGTGTTATACATCGCTACTGGGCTGTATGGAGGGTAGTGTGTGTTATACATCGCTACTGGGCTGTATGGAGGGTAGTGTGTTATACATCGCTACTGGGCTGTATGGAGGGTAGTGTGTTATACATCGCTACTGGGCTGTATGGAGGGTAGTGTGTTATACATCGCTACTGGGCTGTATGGAGGGTAGTGTGTGTATACATCGCTACTGGGCTGTATGGAGGGTAGTGTGTTATATATCGCTCGCTACTGGGCTGTATGGAGGGTAGGTAGTCGTGGGCTGTATACACATCGCTACTGGGCTGTATGTAGTGTGTTAGGGCTACTGGGCTGTATGTAGTGTGTTATACATCGCTACTGGGCTGTATGTTGGTAGTGTGTTATACATCGCTACTGGGCTGTATGGAGGGTAGTGTGTTATACATCGCTACTGGGGCTGTATGGAGGGTAGTGTGTTATACATCGCTACTGGGCTGTATGGAGGGTAGTGTGTTATACATCGCTACTGGGCTGTATGGAGGGTAGTGTGTTATACATCGCTACTGGGCTGTATGGAGGGTAGTGTGTTATACATCGCTACTGGGCTGTATGGAGGGTAGTGTGTTATGCTACTGGGCTGTATGGAGGGTTGTGTTTTATACATCGCTACGGGCTGTACTGGTGTGTTATACTGCTATGGGCTGTATGTTAGGTAGTGTGTTATATACATCGCTACTGCTGTATGGAGGGGTGTTATACTGTATGGTATGGGGTAGTGTGTTATACATCGCTACTGGGCTGTACTTATACTCGTATGGGCTGTAGGTGTGTTATACATCGCTACTGGGCTGTAGTGTGTTATACATCGCTACTGTATGGAGGGTAGTGTGTTATACATCGTATGGAGGGTAGTGTGTTATACATCGCTATGTGGTGGGTAGTGTAGGTGTATGGAGGGTAGTGTGTTATACATACATCGCTACTGGGCTGTATGGAGGGTAGTGTGTTACTATACATCGCTAGTGTGTTATACATCGCTATGGGCTGTATGGAGGGTAGTGTGTTATACATCGCTACTGGGCTGTATGGAGGGTAGTGGGTAGTGTGTATGGAGGGTATACATCGCTACTGGGTGTATGGATACATCGGTAGTGTGTGGGTATACATCGCTACTGGGCTGTATGGAGGGTAGTGTGTTATACATCGCTACTGGGCTGTATGGAGGGTAGTGTGTTATACATCGCTACTGGCTGTATGTTGGGTAGTGTGTTATACATCGCTATTGGGCTGTATGGAGGGTAGTGTGTTATACATCGCTACTGGGCTGTATGGAGGGTAGTGTGTTATACATCGCTACTGGGCTGTATGGAGGGTAGTGTGTTATACATCGCTAGGGCTGTATGTATGTTAGGTAGTGTGTTATACATCGCTACTGGGCTGTATGGAGGGTAGTGTGTTATACATCGCTACTGGGCTGTATGGAGGGTAGTGTGTTATACATCGCTACTGGGCTGTATGGAGGGTAGTGTGTTATACATCGCTACTGGGCTGTATGGAGGGTAGTGTGTTATACATCGCTACTGGGCTGTATGGAGGGTAGTGTGTTATACATCGCTACTGGGCTGTATGTGGGTAGTGTTATACATCGCTACTGGGCTACTAGTGTGGCTGTATGGAGGGTAGTGTGTTATACATCGCTACTGGGCTGTATGGAGGGTAGTGTGTTATACATCGCTACTGGGCTGTATGGGGGTAGTGTGTTATACATCGCTACTGGGCTGTATGTGAGGGTAGTGTGTTATACATCACTACTGGGCTGTATGTAGGGTAGTGTGTTATACATCGCTACTGGGCTGTATGTTGGGTAGTGTGTTATACATCGCTACTGGGCTGTATGGAGGGTAGTGTGTTATACATCGCTACTGGGTATGTATGGAGGGTAGTGTGTTATACATCGCTACTGGGCTGTATGTTGGGTAGTGTGTTATACATCGCTACTGGGCTGTATGGAGGGTAGTGTGTTATACATCGCTACTGGGCTGTATGGAGGGTAGTGTGTTATACATCGCTACTGGGCTGTATGGAGGGTAGTGTGTTATACATCGCTACTGGGCTGTATGGAGGGTAGGGTAGTGTGTTATACATCGCTACTGGGCTGTATGGAGGGTAGTGTGTTATACATCGCTACTGGGCTGTATGGAGGGTAGTGTGTTATACATCGCTACTGGGCTGTATGGAGGGTAGTGTGTTATACATCGCTACTGGGCTGTATGGAGGTAGTGTGTTATATCGCTACTGGGCTGTATGGAGGGTAGTGTGTTATACATCGCTACTGGGGCTGTATGGAGGGTAGTGTGTGTTATACATCGCTACTGGGCTGTATGGAGGGTAGTGTGTTATACATCGCTACTGGGCTGTATGGAGGGTAGTGTGTTATACATCGCTACTGGGCTGTATGGAGGGTAGTGTGTTATACATCGCTACTGGGCTGTATGTTGGGTAGTGTGTTATACATCGCTACTGGGCTGTATGGAGGGTAGTGTGTTATACATCGCTACTGGGCTGTATGGAGGGTAGAGTGTTATACACCGCTACTGGGCTGTATGGAGGGTAGTGTGTTATACATCGCTACTGGGCTGTATGTAGGGTAGTGTGTTATACATCGCTACTGGGCTGTATGGAGGGTAGTGTGTTATACATCGCTACTGGGCTGTATGGAGGGTAGTGTGTTATACATCGCTACTGGGCTGTATGTATGGAGGGTAGTGTGTTATACATCGCTACTGGGCTGTATGGAGGGTAGTGTGTTATACATCGCTACTGGGCTGTATGGAGGGTAGTGTGTTATACATCGCTACTGGGCTGTATGGAGGGTAGTGTGTTATACATCGCTACTACTGGGCTGTATGGGGGTAGTGTGTTATGGAGGGCTGTATGTGGGTAGTGTGTTATACATCGCTACTGGGCTGTATGTTGGTAGTGTGTTATACATCGCTACTGGGCTGTATGGAGGGTAGTGTGTTATACATCGCTACTGGGCTGTATGGAGGGTAGTGTGTTATACATCGCTACTGGGCTGTATGGAGGGGTAGTGTGTTTATACATCGCTACTGGGCTGTATGTATGGTAGTAGGTGTTATACATCGCTACTGGGCTGTATGGAGGGTAGTGTGTTATACATCGCTACTGGGCTGTATGGAGGGTAGTGTGTTATACATCGCTACTGGGCTGTATGGAGGGTAGTGTGTTATACATCGCTACTGGGCTGTATGGAGGTAGTGTGTTATACATCGCTACTGGGCTGTATGGTAGGGTAGTGTGTTATACATCGCTACTGGGCTGTATGGAGGGTAGTGTGTTATACATCGCTACTGGGCTGTGTATGTTGGGTAGTGTGTTATACATCGCTACTGGGCTGTATGTATGAGGGTAGTGTGTTATACATCGCTACTGGGCTGTATGGAGGGTAGTGTGTTTATACATCGCTACTGGGCTGTATGGGCTGTAGGGGGGTAGTGTGTTATACATCGCTACTGGGCTGTATGGAGGGTAGTGTGTTATACATCGCTACTGGGCTGTATGTAGGGTAGTGTGTTATACATCGCTACTGGGCTGTATGGGGGTAGTGTGTTATACATCGCTACTGGGCTGTATGGAGGGTAGTGTGTTATACATCGCTACTGGGCTGTATGGAGGGTAGTGTGTTATACATCGCTACTGGCTGTATGTAGTGGTTAGCTACTGGGCTGTGTAGTGTATTTATACATCGCTACTGGGCTGTATGGAGGGTAGTGTGTTATACATCGCTACTGGGGGCTGTATGTGAGGGTAGTGTGTGTATACATCGCTACTGGGCTGTATGGAGGGTAGTGTGTTATACATCGCTACTGGGCTGTATGGAGGGTAGTGTGTTATACATCGCTACTGGGCTGTATGGAGGGTAGTGTGTTATACATCGCTACTGGGCTGTATGGAGGGTAGTGTGTTATACATCGCTACTGGGCTGTATGTTGGGTAGTGTGTTATACATCGCTACTGGGCTGTATGTTGGGTAGTGTGTTATACATCGCTACTGGGCTGTATGGAGGGTAGTGTGTTATACATCGCTACATCGCTACTGGGCTGTATGTAGGTAGTGTGTGTATACATCGCTACTGGGGCTGTATGGAGGGTAGTGTGTTATACATCGCTACTGGGCTGTATGTATGGAGGGTAGTGTGTTATACATCGCTACTGGGCTGTATGTGGGTAGTGTGTTATACATCGCTACTGGGCTGTATGGAGGGTAGTGTGTTATACATCGCTACTGGGCTGTATGGAGGGTAGTGTGTTATACATCGCTACTGGGCTGTATGGAGGGTAGTGTGTTATACATCGCTACTGGGCTGTATGGTAGGGGTAGTGTGTTATACATCGCTACTGGGCTGTATGGAGGGTAGTGTGTTATACATCGCTACTGGGCTGTATGGAGGGTAGTGTGTTATACATCGCTACTGGGCTGTATGGAGGGTAGTGTGTTATACATCGCTACTGGGCTGTATAGATGGAGGGTAGTGTGTTATACATCGCTACTGGGCTGTATGGAGGGTAGTGTGTTATACATCGCTACTGGGTGTATGGAGGGTAGTGTGTTACATCGCTACTGGGCTGTATGGAGGGTAGTGTGTTATACATCGCATCGCTACTGGGCTGTATGGAGGGTAGTGTGTTTATACATCGCTACTGGGCTGTATGGAGGGTAGTGTGTTATACATCGCTACTGGGCTGTATGTTTGGGGGTAGTGTGTTATACATCGCTACTGGGCTGTATGGAGGGTAGTGTGTTATACATCGCTACTGGGCTGTATGCTACTTGGCTGTATGTGAGGGTAGTGTGTTATACATCGCTACTGGGCTGTATGGAGGGTAGTGTGTTATACATCGCTACTGGGCTGTATGGAGGGTAGTGTGTTATACATCGCTACTGGGCTGTATGGAGGGTAGTGTGTTATACATCGCTACTGGGCTGTATGGAGGGTAGTGTGTTATACATCGCTACTGGGCTGTATGGAGGGTAGTGTGTTATACATCGCTACTGGGCTGTATGGAGGGTAGTGTGTTATACATCGCTACTGGGCTGTATGTTAGGTAGTGTGTTATACATCGCTACTGGGCTGTATGGAGGGTAGTGTGTGTTATACATCGCTACTGGGTGTAGTGGGTAGTGTGTTATATACATCGCTACTGGGCTGTATGGAGGGTAGTGTGTTATACATCGCTACTGGGCTGTATGGAGGGTAGTGTGTTATACATCGCTACTGGGCTGTATGGAGGGTAGTGTGTTATACATCGCTACTGGGCTGTATGGAGGGTAGTGTGTTATACATCGCTACTGGGCTGTATGGAGGGTAGTGTGTTATACATCGCTATTGGGCTGTATGGAGGATAGTGTGTTATACATCGCTACTGGGCTGTATGGAGGGTAGTGTGTTATACATCGCTACTGGGCTGTATGGAGGGTAGTGTGTTATACATCGCTACTGGGCTGTATGTTGGGTAGTGTGTTATACATCGCTACTGGGCTGTATGGAGGGTAGTGTGTTATACATCGCTACTGGGCTGTATGGGCTGTATGAGGGTAGTGTGTTATACATCGCTACTGGGCTGTATGGAGGGTAGTGTGTTATACATCGCTACTGGGCTGTATGTATGTAGTAGTGTGTTATACATCGCTACTGGGCTGTATGGAGGGTAGTGTGTTATACATCGCTACTGGGCTGTATGGAGGGTAGTGTGTTATACATCGCTACTGGGCTGTATGTTGGGTAGTGTGTTATACATCGCTACTGGGCTGTATGGAGGGTAGTGTGTTATACATCGCTACTGGGCTGTATGGAGGGTAGTGTGTTATACATCGCTACTGGGCTGTATGGAGGGTAGTGTGTTATACATCGCTACTGGGCTGTATGGGGTAGTGTGTTATACATCGCTACTGGGCTGTATGTTACTGGGTAGTGTGTTAGTGTACATCATCGCTACTGGGCTGTATGGAGGGTAGTGTGTTATACATCGCTACTGGGCTGTATGGAGGGTAGTGTGTTATACATCGCTACTGGGCTGTATGGAGGGTAGTGTGTTATACATCGCTACTGGGCTGTATGGAGGGTAGTGTGTTATACATCGCTACTGGGCTGTATGTTGGGTAGTGTGTTATACATCGCTACTGGGCTGTATGTTGGTAGGGTAGTGTGTTATACACATCGCTACTGGGCTGTATGGAGGGTAGTGTGTTATACATCGCTACTGGGCTGTATGTTGGGTAGTGTGTTATACATCGCTACTGGGCTGTATGGAGGGTAGTGTGTTATACATCGCTACTGGGCTGTATGTTGGGTAGTGTGTTATACATCGCTACTGGGCTGTATGGAGGGTAGTGTGTTATACATCGCTACTGGGCTGTATGGAGGGTAGTGTGTTATACATCGCTACTGGGCTGTATGGAGGGTAGTGTGTTATACATCGCTACTGGGCTGTATGGAGGGTAGTGTGTTATACATCGCTACTGGGCTGTATGGAGGGTAGTGTGTTATACATCGCTACTGGGCTGTATGGAGGGTAGTGTGTTATACATCGCTACTGGGCTGTATGGAGGGTAGTGTGTTATACATCGCTACTATGCTGTATGGAGGGTAGTGTGTTATACATCACCACTGGGCTGTATGTTGGGTAGTGTGTTATACATCGCTACTGGGCTGTATGGAGGGTAGTGTGTTATACATCGCTACTGGGCTGTATGTTGGGTAGTGTGTTATACATCGCTACTGGGCTGTATGTTGGGTAGTGTGTTATACATCGCTACTGGGCTGTATGGAGGGTAGTGTGTTATACATCGCTACTATGCTGTATGGAGGGTAGTGTGTTATACATCGCTACTGGGCTGTATGGAGGGTAGTGTGTTATACATCGCTACTGGGCTGTATGTAGGGTAGTGTGTTATACATCGCTACTGGGCTGTATGTTGGGTAGTGTGTTATACATCGCTACTGGGCTGTATGGAGGTAGTGTGTTATACATCGCTACTGGGCTGTATGTTGGGCAGTGTGTTATATATTGCTATTGCGCTTTATGGAGGGTATAATACATCGCTACTGGGCTGCATGGAAAGGCAAGGTTAGTATATTGTTTTACGGCTGACCAACACTCATGTGTTATATGGTGCCAAGAAAGGTTAATAGATAAGATTGACCTGATTAAGCAGCCGGCTTCTAGGATAAATGAAAATGGAGATGGAAAAGATAAAAATGCAAACGATTATCCAAGGGCAAATCGCCACCAGCCGTTTGACTGGACCAGATCATTCCAGCCTCTCGTCTAGGGTGAAATCCGGGACAAAGTGATGTTTTGCAGATATGGCCTTAGCAAAGACCTCTCCACTCAACCACCAGAATCCCATTGTCCACCTACCCCCCGGTCCAACAGGGGGAAGGGCTGTGTGGAGGGTAGTGTATTATGCATCGCTACTGGGCTGTATGGAGGATAAAGTGCCATATATTGATACACCAGATTTAAATTGAAATAGGGATATACGGCTTATGATAAGGCAGAGATGTTATGAGGCCTTTAGATTGGTGATGGTAATCGGCTGGTGATAGTATGTGACGAGTGGGCAGACAGGTACCAGCGTGTAGGGCCTTATCTGACGCTACCGCGTGAGGGCGCCACGATCTGCATGTCCAGAGCGAGCCGACTGGCTAATCATCGGTGCGCGCAATGTGCACAGACGACATATCTCTGTCCAAAATGACTACCGGTCAAGCGACCAGTCCGTTCCTCTCTCCATAGGTGTGTGATACAAACAATCCCTTAAAATCTCAAAAATTCTTAATCACAAGACGCCTGTTCTAAAAGAACCAAGGGCACGACGCGTCGTACATTGAGTACGCTATGTATGAATTTGTTTACTGTCAGACATAACTGGCCACGAGGATCCGTTATTCTTTAAGAAGGAATAATGAAGTTAAATACTGCAAGAAACCAGGTGACAATGTGTGAGGCGTCTAAGTATATAGTGCATGATGCGTAAAAGTATATAGTGTATGACGCGTCTAAGTATATAGTGTATGACGCGTTGAAGTATAAAGTGTATGACGCGTCTAAGTATATAGTGTATGACGCGTTTAAGTATATAGTGTATGACGCCTCTAAGTATATAGTGTATGACGCGTGACGCGTCTAAGTATATAGTGTATGACACGTCTAAGTTTATAGTGTATGACGCGTTTAAGTATAAAGTGTATGATACGTGACGTATCATACACTTTATACTTAAACGCATCGTGCACTATATATAGTGTATGACGTGTGACACGTCTCAGTATATAGTGTATGACGCGTCTATGTATATTGTATGACGCGTCTAAGTATATAGTGTATGACGCGTCTAAGTATATAGTGCATGACGCGTTTATGTATAGTGTATGACGCGTCTATGTATATTGTATGACGTGTCTAAGTATATAGTGTATGACGTGTCAAAGTATATAGTGTATGACGCGTCTAATTATATAGTGTATGATGCGTTTAAGTAGGCGGTGTATGACGCGTCCAAATAAGCAGTGCATGACGCGTTCAAGTTAGCAGTGTATGACGTGTGCAAGTGATCAGTGTGTGACGCGGCCAAGTAGGCCGTGTCAAGATGACCATGTATGCCATATCTGTATTTGGTGTTTTTATGGACCAAGGCAACTATATACAATCACACGAAGCAACGTCAAATATAAACCAGGGCTTTTTCTGGTGACGAACGCTACAGTGATTCTGGTAGCAGGCGAAAGATAACCCATTTCTGACGCACGTGGTAGCTCCAGACCAACAAGTTGGATGACTGATTTGAGGAGAAGCCGTCCATTTCCAAGGAGCAGCGGCCTTTGACCCCGAGCACGCAGCATGCTGACGAGTAGTGGCTTGTTAAACAATACTCGTCCTCCATCTTACACTCGCTGCTGATGCTCACTCAAGCTCGACTTTGACTCTCAGCCTTGACATGGCTGCCTGATGGGTCAATATTCAGATGAGATAATACAATCTCCGTCAGCTGAGGCTATCTGTCCAGTCATCTGTCACGTCAGCCACTGCGTGTACGTTCGGATATTGACATGGTTTGATACCAACAGCGAGTGCGCATGGTGTGTGACCTCTAGCCCTTCCCAATGCGACAATAAGGTCATGTCAATTATATGTCAGTTATATGTCTCGTCGATAGAGGTAGCATAAATTGCAACGGTGACTGCGAGACATCATGCACAACCAGGCGCCTACGTATTACCAGCCCGGGATAACCAGGCGCCTACGTATTACCAGCCCAGGATAACCAGGCGCCTACGTATTACCAGCCCGGGATAACCAGGCGCCTACGTATAACCAGCCCGGGATAACCAGGCGCCTACGTATTACCAGCCCAGGACAACCAGGTTCTGCGCATGATGAAGATCATTACTATGATAAGCCCTCCATCCAACACACGAACGGCTGCTTGGGTGTGACGTCACAAATAACACGATGTCAACCAAACGACTAGCATACTGGGAAACACAACCCTAAGTCCGTACCTTCATTCTAATACTTTAACTGTGTTAAATCCTGGATTACTCCAAGGTTAAATCAACGAACGTCATTACTTCGTCCATTGGTATTGACGTTAAGCTGACGCTAACCTGACTGCAATTAAGATCAACTGATTTGTGTTACAGAGGTTATTGTTATGAGCGACAGACATCACAATATGACATTGGATATTGATTGTTTCAAGTGATGCAGAAATAACAATCGACCCAGTATTTGAAAGCATTACCTAGTCTGGTACTTAGTGAGCGTGTGAGGTGATGTGACAGGTTAACTGATAAACAGACGCTACGTACTTAATTGATAAGACATCATTATCTCATGTAAAAGAAATCCGCCCCTGAGAGATACGCGTTGTGCGAAGAAGAGACGGTTCTAATGCGAATGCACGTGTACTATAGACTGGGCGGAGACTCAACAAGCTCCTCAGGGGACATGGCATGTCAACTCAACCGACATTCATCACGACCCACACTCAATTAACTAGCTACAAGTTACACAGACAAATCTCATCCAAGTATATTACTGCTTATTAATCAATACAGAATCTCAACTGTTGACGATAAATAGATAAAGACAGGGGCATTTGCTGGGAAGGACCGCTGTATCGAGGAAGAGTGAGGCCGCTGTATCGAGGAGGGGTGAGGCAATTGTACTTGCTCAGTAAGACCCCTGGGTACAGAAAGGAGGGGCACTTGTTGAGTAAGACCCCTGTGTACAGAAAGGAAGGGCACTTGCTCAGTAAGACCCCTGTGTAACGGAGGGAGGGATACTTCCTCAGTAAGACCCACACGAAGTCGACTTCGTACAACCACAACAGGAGGTCAATGGTCACGATCTCATCGATTGTTTGTCGTTAATTAACAATGGACAAACTCTTATTTTAGTGGGTTCGAAGTACAAAGAAAGCAATGTTGAGTTTGTTGATCAGAGATTGCATGGATGTGGGTTAGATGGACCTACCAGTCAGATTGCAGGTCGGCAAAGGTGAGACGAGGTATAAAAAAGGGATAATTAACGAGTACAACAAGTGACAAAAATACAATATCACGAGTCCTTCAAAGTAGAGTTGGGTGATTGTATACCGACTAGGATCACTGTAGCTATGAGTATGTGATAGCGCATGGACCGCGGATGACGTGGGTAGACAAACACGCTGATTCACATAGTGTAGGGCCAAATACGTTGATTGACATAGTGCAGGGCCAAACACGTTGATTCACATAGTGCAGGGCCAAACACCGTGATTCACGTAGTACAGGGCCAAACACGCTGATTCACATAGTGTAGGGCCAAACACCGTGATTCACATAGTGCAGGGCCAAACACCGTGATTCACATAGTGTAGGGCCAAATACGTTGATTCACATAGTACAGGGCCAAACACGCTGATTCACGTAGTACTGGACCAAACTCGCTGATTCATATAGTGGATGGCCAAACACGGTGATTCATTTAGTACAGGGGCAAGCACGGCGATTCACGTGGTACAGGGCCAAACACGCTAATTCACGTGGTACAGGACCAAACACGCTGATTCACATAGTACAGGAGCAAACACGCTTATTCACATAGTACAGGGGTAAACACGCTGATGTCACACACATTTACCTTGAATAGGGACAAACACGTCATCACATCTTGCGCAGGGGCAAACACGTAAATTCACGCTGTACATGGGCAAACACGCAAATTTACCTAACTTAGAAGCAAACACACAAGTTTACCTTGAATAGGGACAAACACGTCCCCATACTTTGTATGAGCACAAACACGCAAAGTTAGCAGCTTAGGGACAAAAAAAACACATTTGAGGTTGTATAAGGTGGACAAATACGCCGATACACGTTGAAAAAGGAGCACCATTGTACGCTGAGTAAGGGCAAACGCACCATCACGCCTAGTATTGGGACATGTTGTACACAATGCATGCTGTACAAGCTGCGTGATTGATAACTTATAACACCAAACTAGTGTTTAGTTCCAGAAGAAGAAGAGCCTGACAGCCTGTATTGTCAGGTGAGAGGGTGGTTGCCATTCGACACAGGTAATGATTAAGGCACCTCATATGTTACCTGCACCACCAGCATTAACAGCGACGACAATTGTGAGGAAGGGAGAACCCACCATGATCCAATCCGCATATGTCATCAACATTCAAACCAAAACACCCGCTTTCTCACAGACTCGCGCATCATCGATACACTCAGGCCAAGGGAGGTGTGTGTGTGTGTGTGTGTGTGTGTGTGTGTGTGTGTGTGTGTGTGTGTGTGTGTGTGTGTGTGTGTGTGTGTGTGTGTGTGTGTGTGTGTGTGTGTGTGGGAGGTGGGTGGGGGGGGGGGGGTGGTATCACGTGCTACATGAAACAGACGTCCTTCCCGACTTGTCCTGGCTCTTCATATGCTCGACACGTCCGCACATATCATGCGTACGTCAGCGACCCTAATTGAGTGTTCCTGTCCACTGATCCACAGGTGAGTACAGGTAAGAGATCCATGTCCTCACCTGGGCATGGACCCCGAACCATGACCTGTTATTCATACACTTAAGTTAAGATGAAAATGACCTAAGTTAGGGGCAATAGTGCGGCCATTGCTGAATTGGTTATGCATGTATCAGTTCTGTCCAGGTGTGAAATCTCAGGTGAAGTAAAGGACATGCGTTCAACAACAAATCAGATCACCGAACTGAACGAATAACAAAGGTGAATAATGGGTGGTCTCTCATAACCTAGTCGTATTACTAACTATCACTCAACAGCACACTTGTCGGGTTGATATAGGAATGATTGCGACGCATGGGGTTGTCCATTCCGGGCACTAACCAGACGAGGTTCGTACCTACGCGGTTACAACTGATGCTGGACATCTGATGATACAGGAAGGGGGTGGCGGATGTGACGGCGATCAACGCGCGACCAAAGCGGGCCCATTACCCTAAAACGGTTATAGCTACTAACTGTCCATCCAAAGCTCGCTTCTTCCACGCATTTCTTAAAGAGGATGCTCCCAACACAGTGTATTACATAACCCTGAGACAGCAGAATGATTTGGGGCCAGTGTAACTAAATGTCATCATACACCCTCACAAGTGATGACCACCACCAGGTAGAGCCCTGGTACATCATATCAAAGCATCATACACATGCGATGCGCCTGGTCAGAAACTAGCTTCATGGCATTAGAAATACATCCACACCAGATGCTCCCTGTATCAGACACCACACACACACATGACGTCCGCATGCACTCACAGATACAAATACACATACATAGGCACAGATACAAATAAACATACATACAGTAAAATGCATACGTTAACACACACTTACACATACAGGCAAATACATATATACATATATATATATATATATATATATATATATATATATATATATATATATATATATATAGATATATATATATATATATATATAGATATACACCATATATATATATATATATATATATATATATAGATATATATATATATATATATATATATATATATATATATATATATATATATATATATATATATATATCTATATATATATATATATATATATATATATTATGTATCCCCCATCCCCCCCAAATAAGAACCCCCCCCTAAGAACAGCAGCAACCGCTGTTAACATGTTGTATTGGGGTAACAGAGGCATAAGACATCATGTTGTGAGCTAAGCACCAAGTGGCCGCTCAATGGGGGTTTATAGAGCTGTGTCATTCAAATAAGCCTCCACTACATGAACTAATTCTGCTTTTCAGGTTCATAATGAAGGCTTCTGGAGTTGGTTTTTGGTATGATGAGCGTTATGATCAGATCATGAGGAAACGTTGTGATTACACATTTGATTTGTGTAGAAGAATATATTCAGCGAGAGTCAGGCATTTGGAATTTATACAGCATAGTTGTTACTATCCTGTTGTTTGTGAGCGTGGTGTATCCAGTGAACATACAGCATAATATTGTGTATGTAGAGAACATGGTTTCTGGGCAAGCTAATATAACCTCCATGTGAAGAGGTTAGAAAACGGGTGACATTTCATGGTGATGATGGTGCAGATTCTGCATCACCATTTGTATGAATCTATGATTCAATGACATGTACATGAAACATCCAATGACACACACCTACAATCTGTGATTCTCCATCAGGCTGAATGCCACACAGAGAATATGGCAGGGTTTGCTTCACTGAAAATGACAGGCCACATTGACAAAGGTAACCACATCAAGGTAGATAGTGTGTGACTCACCGCATGGGGTATCTGTCTGTAGGCGAGTCCATCCAGGTGTCGTCGCTCAGGGGGTGAGTCGACTACTGTACCATACTGAGGCTCCACCCAGCACTCAGTGATGACCTGCAGCTCACCGTCAGCCTCCGCAGTCTCCATCTCACCCAGATCTTCATCTCCATCCTCCTCACATACGCTGTCACACAACACAGTAAGCATGGTTATTACCATATAACCATGACAACAACGATGCTTATTGACCCAATAACATCAGGTGATGAGAACTGACCTTTCTTTGGAGGTGGTGGTATGTGGAGGGAATACAAGGTATTGAACAACGCACGGGTAGAATTCCTCGTCTGGCGACTCTCCACAACTCGTGCCAACCTCGCGCTGCACACCAGCGGGGAACACCAGTCAGTCAGAGCAAGCAGAATTTACAACCAAACCGTGGTGTGCAATAAGCAGAGTAAACACAGACGAGTGCAGAATATTGAACGGATGTTATGTGAACTGCTGGGATAATGACCTTCATCTTGACCTCTGCTATGAGGCTTACAATGCCTGATTGAGTTTGTGCGATGTTGAATCCCTCCTGTAGTCTTATCCTGCAAACATTATTGTATTTTGCATGTATGAACTGCAGCAGAAATCACTAATGCATTGCACCAATGACACAGGGCTTCTAGCCATAAGTCTACCACTGACAGGAAGACATTAATTCTCAGAGGAAATGCACTGTATTTCAAGTCTAACCAGTGTGATCATTGGATATAAGAGTAAACATACTTGGTGAGGTTAGAAAGAATGTTTCCTGTGGCTTGTGTGGAGATGGCAAGCGATGCTCCATACTGCACGGACCATATCCACCGCTGGTGAAACAGGTAGCGCGAGAGGATCGAAAAGTTACTATAGCCAATACGATTGGCTGACGTGAATGAGTGACTCTGTAAATGGCCTCCTGATTGGTCAAGAGAGGGAGGGAGCTCCAGACTGAGGAAGTCCACAGGAAGTCGATCATACCTGCCAAGCAGTTTGTAGATACAATGCGGCATTATTTCATCACACTAGTGTCAGGTAGAAGGAGGAAGTGACGGGTGCAATACCTGATGAGTATCTTCTCTACTGGTTTGACAAGGATCTTACAGCACGTTTTGTCGGCAGCTTCGCGCTGAAGCGGAGGCTTACGTTCCTTAACTGTATACATACCACAAGTACAAACAGTGTCAATTATAAATCAAAAACTTTCAAGACAAACACAGATTTACAGAGCTACAAATGTTGGCATCACCTTGTGAGGTTGCTATGCTAGCAGGTGGAGCAGCATCATGCAGCTCAGGTACACTGGGTTTCCTCTGTATCTTGATAGCAGCTTTATTCTTATCATCTACCTGACCCCCAGCAAACCTCAGAGACTCTAACCTCTCCCTCAGCTCCTTCATAACCTGACAACATACAACAGGTGATAACAATGAGCAATCCAACATCGGGATAGTTCAGCCATTAACAACCCTAATAACAGCATCTCAAGTTAACATACTGGCGTATCGCCCAGATGCAGCAGCGTCTATGGAAGTGGGATGATGCCAATACAATACAAATCAGTTACAGGTGGTTCCTACTCTATCCACTGAAGCTATACACCTGTATGACAACATACAGACCAGTAGCAATTACAGGTGAGGTGACACACCTTGTTCCTCTCTTTGCCAGGCGTTCCTCCAATGAAGGCGATTCGTAGTATCATACAGGGGGGTTTGGAGGAGAGGCGAATGAGATGGAAGGAGGTGGGCGGCTTATCTGCATCCCTACACATCATCAACCAGTGTTAACGTGCACCTTAATGCATGCACAATAGCTCTGACAATATTAGAGACTCAAGGAGACGTACTGAAAATGCAATGCAACATAGGTGTGGTTGTCCATAAGAACGAAACTGCTCCACTGCTGCAGCGCCACCTGTAGGGCCGTCAGCGACTGGCGGCACGACACCGAGTGGAAGCGGCCGCTAGAGTTGGGGATGTGGAGATGTCTCGGCACATGGGGCATGTCATGTTCCAACACCATGCCGATCCGGTGACTGTGTAACCACTTCTGCCTGCAGTCATTTAGCAACGCGGGTGTCACGCCTATGTCCCCTGACTTATGCCACTGATTCCCTGACTGTCTTACACTAATGACTCCATGACTGTCTTACACTAATGACTCCATGACTGTCTTATACTAATGACTCCATGACTGTCTCACACTAATGACTCCATGACTGTCTTACACTAATGACTCCATGACTGTCTCACACTAATGACTCCATGACTGTCTCACACTAATGACTCCATGACTGTCTCACACTAATGACTCCATGACTGTCTCACACTTATGACTCCATGACTGTCTCACACTAATGACTCCATGACTGTCTTACACTAATGACTCCATGACTGTCTCACACTAATGACTCCATGACTGTCTCACACTAATGACTCCATGACTGTCTCACACTAATGACTCCCATGCTACTGACTCCCTGGCTTGCTTGTCGGGAATGACCGAATAAGAACTAGACTGGACAATCAGAAACATGGCCCCCACAAAAACATTAATTTGAACTAAAGTAAAGAGAAGCCTCTCCCCTACCCATTGACCTGTTGTTAGACAGACAGTGTTTATGGATGACACAATGACTAACACAGAGAAAGAGAAAGCACGTTAGGGAGGAGACAACTGACCAGATACTGACGTCCAACATGAGCGCAGGCTTCCAAAACGAGGCAAACTGCATCATGTCCCTGACAGCACAATCACAAGTGTGACATTTAAAGATAGTCGAGCACATCACCAGGCTAGATATGAGTCTGGGCTGGAGGAGTGTTTGAAGAGGGAGTTAGATAGAGATGGTGGTTGTACCTACCTCGTACTGAGCTGTGTGTTGGGCTGGGGGTTGGACGAGCTCGCCGAGGTACAGAACAATGGAACTCCCTTCTTAACACACTCGGGCACCTTGTAATAGATGGGGTTCGTGTTGAATGACTGGAGATGAACCAGGAGTCGGTCGGTCTCCAACATGCTGTGGAAAACATACCACACAATATAACACGGAGACAAGGGCTCCACGTACATCATGACATTATAATAGGGCCAATACGGGGGAATTATATCCATCCAACATGGCATTGTGATCATAAGCCAAACAAGGACATACTTGTTTAGGGTTTGCCAGAATTTTTTCACTACAGCGGTACGGAAGCTGCTATGGAATTGATCCTTCTTGGTGGTGAATGCGACATCACGACGGAACTCATAACCCGCTTCCACACTAACCTCCACCTGAGACGAGTGTCTGGGCAACACACGTTATTACACAATACGTTATGATGCAAAGAGACACAACTCGGGTGAAGGAAATGGTGAGCTACATTATCCCCTGACATGTGCTATTTATCACATGGTCATGCGGGTGAGTGTGCTTCGGTATATGATAGTTATTGCCATGGCATCTACGCTTGACAATCAAGCACAAGTCCTTGCCCCTTATTGTGAGCAACAAGCACACAATGATGTTATGCAGAGTACCATGAAAGACCCATGAATATGAGACGTATATTGGTCCGTTAATACTCAATTTGGCCTCGGCTACCTGTAATGATAGGTCCACCGACAAGAAATTAAGCCGTTTTGATGGAACATTCCTAGCTCAGTTGAATTCATCAATATATCTCAAGAGCGATGTAGGAGGTGCCATGAACAATGGAAGGAATCATTAAAGAACAATAGCGAAAAAAAACCACCAGGTGATCTTTTGACTTATAGCTTTGTTCTCATCAGAACTGGATAGTGACTGAAGCAGAAGTGCAGGCATTGTGACAACTTCAACATTATTGATAGTCCTATTCATATTTGCTTATTCATTTTTTATGACTAACTACAGGTGGAATAAATTATGCTCTCCTAATCAATTGTGTGCCTAATCCTGTCATCTGGCCAACCAGATTGTTGCTTGGTGTAGGGTGATACTGACCCACAGCTTGACGTGCGATAACTACAAGCTTTTTCTGCAGCTCTGATTGACTCTGAGCAGAGTGTAATACTATAGGGAGTATTAACAGACGAAGAAGACTCACTTGGCGGGGTTGACTGGCCAGGCTGACACTACCAGGTACTGAATGTTGACACCATCTCTCCATGGCAACACCATCTTCACCTCAAGCTGAGAGTCATCTGAGCATCACAGGTGATGCCAGACATGAATATGCATTGATGCCAGACATGAATATGCATTGATGCCAGACATGAATATGCATTGATGCCAGACATGAATATGCATTGATGCCAGACATGAATATGCATTGATGCCAGACATGAATATGCATTGATGCCAGACATGAATATGCATTGATGATAACGATACATGGCATTGGAGATTTTGTTACTTTAAATCAGACATGTTATGATGGTAAGAGTTGTTAACCTGTCACCAATAGTGACAAGTGGCAAACTGACACTTAAAGCCGCAAGCAACATATATTATTCTTAACACCTCATGCTTCAAACTCGCTACTTGCAGTAAGAAACAAGCACACAAAGTCATACTTTTGGAGACATTGACATCTTTGATGGTGTACCCCTCGCGAAGACGGCAGGATATGAGGTGGTAGATGGAAGCATTCGTTTCAAGCAGCTTTTTTCTGCCAAGGGCAGGTGTCCACTGCATCATCTCGCTGCCAGGAACACTAATGACACAGGTAGCCACAAGTAAACATGGGACACCCACACCAAGGCAAAACCAGACAATTCTAATGCATATAATCACTGATAACTCGGACGTTGTGTGAGCTTGAGTAGAGAATCTCACCGCCGAGCCCAGGGCAATTCCTGTACTGATTGCAGGTGAGTTGAGTTGGCTCTGCCGAGGGCTTTGAGGAAGTCCCAGCTGAGCAGTGCCTTGTGGTATGCGTTCATGCCATGGCCCTCCTCTACCAGCTAACACAGATCAGACCTGGCCATCAGCACATCATACTCACACAACTCTCAGTGTTTAAATTAGCTATATCCACAAATATTGAAGTCCATTTCAAAACCAAAAGCAAATAATGTCATTAGATGGTGAGTATGCAATGAATTGCCTGTGGAGAGGTTGGTTGGGAGAAAAATGCCCCAAATGTAGCAGCAGCCATAAACTGCAGGAGGTCTGGGTAGGGCACATGGCCCAGTGGGGTGGTGCCTGGTGAGGTTGCTGACAGCATGGACGAGAGCTGGATGAAGGAACAAGCAATGCTCGAGTGTCGTAGCTGCATCATAAGAGACTCGAACAGCACTACATCCGGGAGACTGACCACCCCGTCCGTCAACACGATGATGCCTGCGGTGGGAGGAAAGGAAAAGATAAGGTGATGCAGCGTAAAGGGTAGTCAGAATAAGAGACGTGGGGGGGGGGGGGGGGGGGGGGGGGGGCAGCAGGCCAGGTCCATGTATCAGTCCTTATCAATACCTGCATGATTATAACTTTACATGTGATTAGGAGCATTGCATCCAACATTCAACCTTACATAGAGCAAGTAATAATAAAGTATATCAGCTGAATGAGAAAGTGTGGTGTACTAGTGCACATAAGACTGGCTACGTACCAGCAGAGGCGTGGTCAGGCAGCAGGTGGAGAGCCAGGATACCACAGCGCAACATGTTCACAAAGCACGCCTCGGGAGTCATAACGTGCATGGAGGCATCAGGAGACTCGGGTCGCTCAATAATGTCCTCAAAAAGCCCCCCAGTGAGTCGCTGGTCATCCTCATCCTGCCAACACACATGCCCTCATCATCTTGCCAGCACACACACCCTCATCATCAACCCTGTATACACACACCCTCCTCCTCCTGGCAACACACACACCCTCCTCAACCTGGCAACACACACACACCCTCATCCTGGCAACACACACACCCTCCTCATCCTGGCAACACACACACACCCAACACATCACACTGATCCTGGCAACACACACATCCTGGCACACACCTCCTCATCCTGGCAACACACACACACACTCATCCTGGCATCCTCATCCTGGCAACACACACACCACACACCCTCCTCATCCTCCTCATCCTGGCAACACACACACCCACACCCCTCCTCATCCTGGCAACACACACCCCTCCTCATCCTGGCAACACACACACCCTCCTCATCCTGGCAACACACACACACCCTCCTCATCCTGGCAACACACACACCCTCCTCCTCATCCTGACAACACACACACCCTCCTCATCCTGGCAACACACACCCTCCTCATCCTGGCAACACACACCCCTCCTCATCCTGAACACACACACCCTCCTCCTCATCCTGGCAACACACACCCTCCTCATCCTGACAACACACCCTCCTCATCCTGACAACACACACCCTCCTCATCTCAACAACACACACCCTCCTCATCCTGGCAACACACACACCCTCCTCATCCTGGCAACACACACACCCTCCTCATCCTGACAACACACACCCACCTCCTCATCCTGGCAACACACACACCCTCCTCATCCTGACAACACACACCCCTCCTCATCCTGGCAACACACACACCCTCCTCATCCTGACAACACACACCCTCCTCATCCTGACACACACACACCCTCCTCATCCTGGCAACACACACACCCTCCTCATCCTGACAACACACACACCCTCCTCATCCCTGACAACACACACACCCTCCTCATCCTGACAACACACACACCCTCCTCATCCTGGCAACACACACACCCTCCTCATCCTGACAACACACACACATCCTGGCAACACACCCACCCTCCTCATCCTGACAACAACACACACACCCTCCTCATCCTGACAACACACACACCTCCCCTCATCCTGGCAACACACACATCCTGACAACACACACCTCTCCTCATCCTGACAACACACCCACCCTCCTCATCCCACAACACTCCTCATCCTGACAACACACACACCCTCCACAACCCAGCAACACACACCCTCCTCATCCTGGCAACACACACACCCTCCTCATCCTGACAACATCCACAACCTCCTCATCCAGGCAACATCCACAACGGCTTGTGTCTTATGCCAGTGATCAGTGCAAGAGAACTAACATACTTGCTCAAAGTCATCCTTGCTGAGAATTTCTCCTAAACTTTTGGCCACACAGTTCTCAAAAAAAGCAAGCTGTGACTTGACATTCTGAAGGATGCCATCCAAGTTATCAGGTGTTACCAGACAGCCTTGTAACAACACCTGCCAAAACACCGGGACCATCATGTCATAATAGTTATACATAGGCCATCGCATAAACCTTACCATGTAATGACCTCTAGTCATTCAACATATTCAAGCGATCAAAACCACTCAATGATCTAAGAGTTACTGATGTTGAGGAAAAGTTGTAAAGGGGTGTTTTAAAGCGTACACTGTTGGTGTTGCAGTTGAGCAGGGAGGTGTGGGCAATGACTGTCACAAAGATCTTCGGGTAGCAAAGGCTATCCCCACCTGGGGTGATGAACTGAACACATCACAAATGAATGTCAATGATTGCATTTTCAAGGGATTCAATCATTCACAGAACAAAGTTAACCAAATGACACAAAACAGAATACACAAACCGGCTCCACAATGGACTTTAACGTAGCGCTCAAAGAAGAGAACACTTCATCAAAGATAACTTTTGTTGACAAGGCATCCTGCAAAACCCATGCAATTTAGAGTTGAGTGATAGCTTGATATACTGTAAGTATGCCTTTTATGAGACAATCTATATATATTTAACTTTGAAGATCATTTCAATGATTTATCATTACTAACAAATATTTCATGATGGATTTAGGCTTTGCTGCATCATTTTCATAAACAGGAGAAACAAACTCACAATTGATGCCACAGATGGGCTGATATCGAGAACAAAAGCCAGTCTGTACTTCTGAGCAATGAAGATGACCTTGGTGCTAGGTGTGACCCTGTATCTCTGGCCATGATGACCTCCGTCTTTGGGGACAATGGAGAGGAGGGTGAACTCCTGTGCAGCTTCAGTGGGAGCTCCATCTCCACTTTTTGCTTCTGTCTGAGTGAGCAAGCAATTTCATCATCTTAATGGTGCAACTATCAATAGCTCTCTGCCAAATGACGAGCAATAATGGATGTAATACACAGCTAAATCTCTTACTTCCAGTTCAACAGTTATTTGATAAGAATACAAAATAAGCACTAGCAAAAGGGGAAAAAGTCTCACTTTGTGAGAGCATGGTTCGCCCAAAGCAATGACATGATTGAGATGACTGAAGTACCAAGCAGCTCTTGAGTTTCTTGATATCCTGTACTTGTCATTCATGAGCAGGTACACCTCAGCAGCATCTCGCACCTGAATTATACACAGTAGTGTCCATGGCACATTATTGAGTATTTTCATCAATATTTGAAATGGCAGCAACAAGTTATTTCGTACCAAACTGTATAACATCACATGCAAGCTAAGGGCGATGCAGCAACATATTCAATCAATGTCATATTTGACGGACAACTTTATTTTAAATGTCAAAAGATACAAAAATGATCCATTATCGCCCAATGCGTAGTTACATTCCTTTGGTCGTATATTTAACTAAAGACTTAGGTATTTACTTTTATATCGCATCCGCTGGCTTCTTCGTCCATTATCAATCAGACTAATTCATCAATCTTGTCATAGTTGTTTCGAACTTTAAATCAAAATAAAAACAAGAACAGAATTCGGCAGCAAATGATACCCCATAAATCATAACGTTGACACACTGTTATCATAGAGGTCACATCTTTGCGAAATCAAAGAGCTGAAAGCTGCGCCAAGAGTATGTGAACACGCCACCGGTGTGCAGTGCGCTGCTTGTCATAATGGGGTGACGGACAACCAGAACGGGTCCAGGGAAGTATTCTGGTAACTGACCTGCTTCACTATGAGGTCACATTGATATTCGGACTGGAACATGTTGCGTAAAATCCATACTTTGATCCAAAAGCCTGTCACCAGAGTAACAGGTCTCACTTCCTGCCGACACATATCACAATCAACAGGTCATTTATCACGCTGTAGAACCAAAGACTTAAAGCTACGGCAAGAGGGCTCACTCTCGACAACATAGCGTCTATCTGAAAAGCACAATGAATTTATAAGGTGCGGTCGCCACGACCCAAGGGGCCACGATTAAGATCGGTCCATTTTTGGCGTATGAAAAACGGCAATCACTTCTACTCTATATTCTGCATCAGGGATAAATCTTATCCTCCCACATGCGCTCGGTTCTCGGTGCCAAGCTTCCGAGCGCTATACGCAGGCGCTTGGGACCGGGAACCGAGCGCCTGTGTCTCGACCAATAAAATGTCTTCATTTACTCAGCTTAAACATCAGATTTTATGGTAGCGCCGCCTGTCGGCGGGCCTGCTGGAAATGCTCACTGCATGACCCCTTAGCGTAGCCATAGACTGGGGTGAATAAGGCAGATGCCATATAAATTAATTCCATTTGCAACTTATTATCTACGAAATATCAAGAGCATCTACTGAGTACGTGCATATCGTAGAAACAATGTCCTTTCATTCATTTGTGAAAGATGATCACATTTTCTTTCACTACCCATTGCAAATTAAATTTTATAATATTAAGCTTACATCTTTATCCTTCCTCAGAAATCACCAGTTCAACGTCAGAGAATTTTCCACAAAATGACGTCAGATGACACATGAAGCCAATTTGATAATTAGGTCAAATAATGGGCGCTTTTTATTTCTCGTCACAAGCACTCGCCGATCGTGGACGATATCGCCGGAAGTTCTTAATGCATTGTCTTCTTTATCCTATCCTAAGCGGGTTCTTAATTAAGGTCGCAATTGATGTAGGGAGGGATTATTATATATAATACTATTTGAGGTTACTTTCGCACACGAGGTTATACATGGATAGTGCTGCCGTTCATTCGTCTGCGAATCAAAACAGACAGTCACAATTATCGGGTATTGAAAAACGATGTGAATGTCCGATATTACTGATCAGCACTAGGCGAACGGTAGTTATCATTGCCACTGTTTGCCGTGCAGGCGTCTGTGTATAATAACAATGGCATTGGGGCTATATCATTCCATCTAACACATAAGGCAGCGTTCATTTAAGGGCGCGGTCGTCTGGGTGCAAAGGATGCATCAGTCAATGTTACTCGGTGATTAGAACCACGCCCTACGGACCTCCTCAATAGCTGATCTCAGCAGATTTTGTCTCAGTCTCGCCACAACCAATCTATTTTTGCCATAGTATTCGTGTCAAAGCGGAAATAATCAAATGTGAAAGGCACATACGTGATTACGGCCGATGTTTACTGGGTGATGTTTATCAGCGGGTCTATCCGAATAAAGCCAGCTATAGCTACATAAGAGTAAATACAGGAGTGAACGTCGCCACATCGTCAAAGGTCATGACCTCTCCTTCGACTCATAAAATCACATCGTATGACGTCCTCGCCCGGACGGCGAGATGGCGCTTCGTGTCAGAATGACGTCGCCATGTGGCCTACCTTCCAACACACAACGACTCAATCTGTCATACTTCTTCACATCACACTGATAAGGAATTGAGAGGTAAACCCCAAATCCTAAAACGAAACAAGAATACCACGCATACTACGGAAGTTCAACCGAACCGAGCAGCATGCCCAAACCGCACGGGCACTCCAGACATTTAATGCCCGTCTTTATGTACATAGCCATACATAGCCATCAGAGTCGTGAGGCCCAAGACACAAATGCCTGTGTCTCCAAGTAGTTCTGCGAAATGTTAGGGAACCCTATACCATGTATACCCTCAGGTGCTGCGCGAGTTCGGCTGCGCGCCACAGCGTAAGTCATATTTCCCAGCTGGTTGTTCCCCACGGGGGGGGGGGGGGGGGGCACTTAAGTGTATAGAGGTAGTATACTTTTTTTCGGCCTCTCGACTTGTACGACGGGTTTATCTGGGCCTCGTACTTATACGTCGGGATATGTTTTTCAGCTGCAATTTGTACGACGGGTTTCTTGGGGGCTTCGTTTTGTACGACGGGGTATGTTTTACTCATCCGATCTGTACAGCGGTTTTAATATGTATTTTGTTTCAGTAAGTCGAGATTTTCTCCCGGGAATTTCTCACCGATCGTTGACAATGCAAATGCAATGAATGGTCCCTGTGTGACGCGCCGAGAATCACACGCTCGACAGCGCAAGCGCGCGAAGTTGTTAATGCGTGTGATCAGAAATCAGCTGATCAGATTTTGGATATTTTTCCGACACTTTTATCCTGCCCTCGACGGACGAAGGGTTACACATTTTCATAATACATTGTACGACGGGATACGCTTTTTCGCCATTTTCACCTTGTACGACGGGTTATGCTTTTGGCCATTTTCACCTTGTACGACGGGTACGAGTTTTCGAGGTCCCGCTGCACACCCCTATCCAGGATAAGACCAAGTGCCCCCCCCCCCCCCCCCCACGCCCTCCGGGGTTTTCCCACGCAGTGTCTAGTATAATTTATCTCAACATAGGTCGACCTACTATCAAGCCTCCTAAATCAGCAAGCCATTATATATGAATTGCAGATTTCAAATAGTACATTAAGTGCAGTTTGTATTTCTTTTCCACCATAAGGTGTAATGTGATCCAAGTAGGTACCACACAGGATTTGGGGTGTGTTTATTACATCATGTGCTCGCTGTAACGTTACATGCATTGTAATGTACCATCAGAAGTGCAGTCTGCCGTGGATCACACATCCAGAATCCTGCTAATAACATTGTGGCTTTGTATGTTAATTATCACCATGCCCTAGTATAGTAAAATTACGTTAGGAGACGTGACTGCATAAACTGTCTCTGACCGCAGAGCTAGTGTTGTGGCGCTTCGTGCTACCTGTGTGACCTAACACACCGCTACCAATCAATACAGCCCGCTACCAACGCCCCAGCTGCCTACCGCATTCCATCCCCAGCTCCCTACCACCATCCCTTAAGGGGAAGGGGGGTGACATTTGTGACGTCCCTAGATTTCTATGTCAGCAGCACCAGACGTACGGAACCAGACTACTGGTGGATCAATCCATGCGTCTCGTTCAGCGGTCATGCAATGGAGCAAATTACCTGAACTTGACGAACCTTGATTATCATGGGGCTATATCCAGGTCCGGATGTACAGAGATCCATCGGGAAGTGCCTGAAGCAGTAAGGGGTTCAGTGAAGACTGCATTGGTAGAACCATCAAGTGACCGGTGGCGATAAGGAACCACGACGGATCACAACGCGTGTAACCATGACAGCTGCAGATGCTGCAACAGGCGTCAAAACAATTCGTTGTTTAGCGTTCACCTGTAAGTCAGTGCACCTGCGCCGTTTATAGATCGCTTGACGGAGACTGTTTGCTTCTACCGACGAGTATACTCGAGTAGTGAAGCATGGTGCGACGACGCAAGAAGAAAGCAGGGCCCTCGGGTGAGTGCCTCTAAAGCAAACGAGACACATTACAGACACAGACACCTAATTGTACAGACAACTCAGGCATACGCTTCGCCATCACAGTACGGAAACATCCTTATGATGAATGTATATAATTATAAATATATATATAAATAATTTATATAAATATTTATATATATATATATATGTAGTATACATTCGTCATGCCACCTTTGGAGATTCAGCGACCCTGAAGACAAATATTATTTTTTGAGTTATCACTCACTCTGTTCCGCTTGCCAAATGTTACAGTCCAGCATATGCGTGAGTATGCGCGCCGGGTTTTGGGCCTCCTCTTGGTGTGGCTATGGTCCGCCCTCTGCCTTTTCCGGCACCTCAATCCCGTCCGGTTGGTGCGCACGTTGTCGACCAATACTGGCTGGAGCTCTACCGCCCATTTCGCCGTGGACGCGGAGGGGACTGTGGTCTACAACCCCACACTGTGGGAGAGGATATCGAAAGCTCTCCATACAGGTAACTTATTCACCATAACACTCACAATAACCTAGAGTTTTCACGTTGCCATTGTTTATGCCAGCAACTTATTCAGAATTGCTATAAAACATTAAACGGCCATTCACGTGTCATTGATGCAGTCCAATATCGTAAATGACACCTCCAGAATCGGAACTACCGTGGTCGGTTAGTTATACGTAAATGTTATGTATACTTCAAGCCAGAAATGAGTGTTGCCGATATTCGCTTCCTACAAGTCAAGTAACAGATTAAAAATGTGAGGCAAAATAGTAAAACAAGGAAACCAAAGAGTCAGGTGAACTGCTCTGCGACGCGGTGTGCGGTGCAACACCAGACATATCCCACAATGTTCTTCAGTTTTTATCTTTGTGACAAATGGACTACGGATGAAAGTTGTCGACTTGTATATGTTGTTCCTCAATTTTAGCATTATTTAACGTCACCATATCGCCATGAAATCCACACCATGCACACGAAGACGAACATGTGTAAGTTTCTGCCAACTGCCTGCAGATGCTCAACAGCGTGGACAGTTGGTGGACTGGGCCCAACAAATGCTGCCCAAACTGAGGGTAACTAATCTGAACTCTTGTTGGGCGGACGGCATCGTACTGTGTGCCCTCGTTGAGGCCATCTGCCCAGGAGCCTGCCCTAGATATGACCTGCTCAAGCCCTATCACAAGTTAAACAACTGTCGCCTGGGATTAAAACTCGCCTCGAAGAATCTGGGGATTCCACAGGTAAAAACAAGGGTTATTTTTTCACAACCACTTCGTTGTCGTAGATAAATCAAACAATCAGATCCCTCGTCTATTGTTTGTCAGAATGACAGAGCTCAGCGTGCTTTGTGTGGGCTGATTACAGACTATCATATCCCCTGAAGAAATGGTCGACAGTAAAGGCAGAAACGATGTTAAAGTCAAGCAGCTGCTATCCCTCATGAAATGGGCGCACGCCCAGACGGTGAGGAGAGGGTCCGTCGCCAACAGGGGGCACCTGCGACACCAGCCACTATCACTTGATGAGAGAATGACAAGTCACAGTGCTTTGCAATGCATTGTCAGAGGCAGTGGGCTATTTGTGGGTCTGGTAGGGAACAGGAGCAAGTTTGATGTACTAACGCCTGCAAATGAGGCTCTGGATATTGATGTGGAGATACTTGGGCCCAGGGGCGAGAAACATGACGAGCATATAACCACTATGTTCCCCAGAAGAGACTCTGTTGCCCTTGTCAACAATATCACGACATCTCAATGGAGCATCTTGATGGATCCTCAAGTTCTCGAGGATCTCAAGAAAATCCCCTTTGACTACACGAGTATCGCTGAAGGACATATACAGTGTTATTATACCCCTCAGAGTGAAGGCAAATACACTGTTATTGTTCGATGGCAAGGTGTAAGTATACGTGGCAGCCCGTTCACTGTCACTGTCGCTAATAACATAGAAAAGCTAAACAACATGAAATCAAACGGTCTTGTTGTCGCCAAGAACGTATCGTTGGATGCCAGGACGGAATTGGATGACGAAGGCCTTAAGGAGTGCCCCACTGAAACCAAGCTCGACTCTGACATGAATACCGTGAAAGCAGCAGTATTAAGTCGAAGCAGTAAGGTTCACAGGTCTATGAGCAAGTTCGGCGTACAAATGGATGACATTCCCAAACAGGCCACAATCACCAGAAGACGAGTGCTGAAGCGAGTGATGACAACAGCCGATCAGGAAATCGTCATTCAGATGGCGCCCCCAACACCCGAGCAATCACGACAAAACAGTATTGACTTACATGAGGTTGACGAATCTCTCGATATATTCAATGAAGACAGCAAAGAAGCAAAGAGTGAAGAAAGTTCAAACCCAGAAAAAGATAATCACCAAGCTATAACTGCAGTTCAATCACCTGAAAGACAAAGGTTGAAGAAAACCACGAGAAGCTTTGACTGTGAATTTATTTATGATTCAGATGCAAGTGGGTTGAATCCATGTGAGAGCAGACCTCGGACACCAACCAAATTGTCAGGAGATGGGAGTTCAAAATTCCCAACCGACGACGATTCCCTTAACCATTCTTTTTTTCGTGATTCTCGAGTATCCAGAAGTTATTCAGTCCAAAGCAGCGAAAGGTGTAAAAAACCACCGTTAATTAAACTCTCCAAATCAGCATCCACACCGTCATTTGGAATGTCAACAGCAACACTTGGGGTACCAACTTGTGATGTGAAATTTCAGTGCAGTCCATACAATGTTACAAGAGAAGTGTTAAAACCAACCACGTCTAGTTCTCAAGAGCAGGATGTATTTCCCTTTAAACGTACATCTTCTTCCCTTTACGAATACCAAATGCCATCAACTGAGTCTAGTATGACCAGTGCTCTTGAGACAGACAGTGACAGTGCGCGCGCACCTCTATCTGCGCATATCCGGGTGAGAACGCAGATGAAGGGCAGTAATATGCGCGTCGTGAGAGAAAGGTCGAAGTCTCTGGGCTCAAATGAATTAGATTCGACCAAGACCAATGAACCCGAAGGATGTTCACAAACTGAGACTGATCATTCTCTCGCATATTTGGCTAAAGATAATATCAACCGCAAGTCCGATGGGCATTTGAGTTCATTTGTCGGGCTGGTCAAACATTCAGAACATGGTTCCGACACACAAGATAGTTCCGATGTGACACTTAAAACACTCCGTTCTGAGATTTTAAGAAAAAGTAGTGTTTTTGTATCTCCAAGGCAAAGGCGTTGACGAATGGCTTTTAGCAGATGAGTTGACCAACGATGACGAAAGGCACGATGGTGATTCTCTGTCCGACTCCACGAAGAGATTGTCACAACTTGGGTGTGTTAGTCTCTCTGAAACACTCCAACAGCTAGAGGCTATGGATCACTCCAGACACAAGCATGCAGTCATCCACTCTCAGCGAAAGCAACATGCTCTTGAAACCAATCATGAAGATCACATAAATCCACATGTGTCAACGTCAGATAAGTCAAATGTAACTTCACTCTCAAACTGTGAGAGTGGAATGGTTTTTTCTGAAAGTGAACCATTGGATAGAACTGTTTCTGCTTTCAGCGATGCAGCACAATCGCACGAATTACCATTACTTGTTGAGAATGACAACAGTTTTGGGGGAACACGGTCTGTTAAACCAAAACATGCCAGCAACTACCCAAACACTCTTATGGTACCCAAGGTGATGTCTCCTGTATGTGAAAAAAGCGGGACCCTGCGAGCACCAAAAGCGAAGATGGACAAATGGAGTCAAGTCTCGTACGAAGAGATCAAATCCGAAACAGGGTGGACGCGGCCATCACAATATGTCAAACCCCGGCGGAAACTTCAGAGAAAGGCTAATGTTGACCAAACTGACCACAAGCAGACATTCATACAAGTTAAAAACAAATTAAATGTGGGAAGTGTTTCAAGAGAGAGCCGGTCTCTTTGTTCAAATATAGGTGCTCCGCATGCACCAAACCAGGGCAATCCTCTACCACAGAATACACAGCGTCAATCCACAATCGACAGTGGTATTGCCGATGATAATACTTCCTCTTCCAACAGAACACAGAGGATCGTCCACGACCACAGGCCAGTACGACGTCAACACTGCAGAGGTAATATTCCGCCAAGCTTCAAACATATACTGTCCTTAGAGTCATCAGGGGACGAAGACAATCAAGTTGAGATGCCATCAACCCATCATAGAATTGATCACGACTGGTCGAAGACAAATCCGCTTCCCGCTGGTGATACTGTTGATAAATTCCCCAAATCGAAACGCCTCCACGGCCACCATGCTCTACGGCATAAGCGGCGTGTAACTTTCTCCAGGAGAGTCATGTTGTATAAAAGATCATCAACTCGATCCAAGTCAGGGTCAAGGGAAGAATCGCAGCACACCTATGGTTTCAGGGGATCGAAACCAATAAAGGCCAGGATCAAAAGGAATGTGTTCAGCAAGAAGTGGTGGCATTCGCAGCACAGATGTTCCCGTGGAACGTCGTCCATAGACACCCCGACTCCGCCCCCGACCATATATGCCGAGGACTTGGACCCACATCAGTACTCCGAGTCTGATTTGAACATGCCACCATTGCAGCTTGATAATTTCCAGCTTGGTATCGACCTTAATGTTCCGCACCACGGTGACCTGTCTGGTGGAAGCTCTGGTGTCGCTTCTGACATGAGCAACACCCATTCGGGAGCCGTTAACCCTGTGTCATTGTCGCCCAATTCATTTTATGAAAATACCAAGCTTGACGGCGTGGATCCCCACCAGACATTGTGCTCATCCGTGGATCACCACCAGACCTTGTGCTCACCCGTGGATCCCCACCAGACCTTGTGCTCACCCGTGGATATCACTTCTGGAAGGCCTGACTCCAGGTGTGGTCTCGTTATGACACTGGATAACAGTCTGGAGAGTTTGGACGGGTTTGGAGTGTCGTCAGCCACGAGAAAGAAGCTTCTGGAAGAGGTCGATCTGTTCAGTCGGATAACTGGTGGGGACACGAGGAGTGAATCGGTCAACTCTACACACGACAAGGGTAAGAATCATTCCGTTAATGAACAGCAAGGGCAACTGGACGCTGATGTAGATACGTCATCCGAAGCTTCCATGGAACTGGCTCAGTTTATGACCAGTTCTCACAGCTGTGGTAACCAACGACCTAATTCACATACCAGCCCTGTAGAGGCAGCGATGGATCACATACTGAAATTATATGAGGACTTCCCAGGAATCGATACAGACATTGACAAGGAAAATGCTCCTCTCTCTGTGGTTGAAGTTGAACGAGCCATGTCTCAAGAACACTGTCTAGCTGACGCGGCTACGGCGAGCGATGTCAATCTGTTCTCTGACGTACAGGCGGACGTCAATGACAGCTATTACCCTCTGAATGCGGGCACTAGCGTGCCCGACCCGTTCTGCTGCCGAGCATACGGCACTGGTCTGCGCTTTGGCCATGTCAACACGAAGAACAACTTCCAGGTTAGTTTGGGCTAAACGCGTAGTTATGTTAGATTATTTGTTGCGAAAGTTTATTTGCAGGTGTCACTTAACTCGAGGCCCGGGACTCGAGATCATCTTCATATGCGCTGTTGCTCATCAAGAACTTTGTTCCAAGAGTATTTCTAGTTGTTTACTTAATTTGATGACTTGATGTTGCAGGTGGTGACTAAGACAGTTGGTAATGGCAGCTTAAATGTTACGATAACAGGACCCCGTGCTCACACGGTGGCTGAGACATCAGTTGTCTTCACGGGGGATGATGTCTACGAGGTCTTCTACCAAGTGGACCAGCCTGGACATTACATCATAACGGTCAGGTGGTCCGACTACAATATACCAGAGAGTCCATTTATCTGCAAAGTCACTTACTGAAATGCAATTGTAATTTCAAGCAGTTCTATATTGAGACACCAGTGGTACTTTATGTTGTATGCGCAATATTAGATTGACTTTGGATGATAATGGATGCGTTCATGTCACAGTTTTAACAGTGTAATGAGCACTGATCAATATGAAGCCTTTTGAACTTGATCACCTGCTCAGCTTCAATATTAGCTTGTATTGTCTGCAGCTATATTTTCAAAGCAATACCACTAAACATTTGCACTGGAGATCATTTGAATCAGATTGCCATAAGACTTCCCGTCCAGGGCTCAACAGAGCAGTTTGTTAGAGCTACCGAGCCAGCTACAGCAGCGCTCAGTGCTGCCTAAGTAGTTATAAGCGGTTAATAAAACAATTTGTTGCTTCATGTATTTGCTTGACTTTTAATGTATTTATTCAGGTGGTATATCAAGTTGAAATTGATGTTGTAGTATGTTTGATCTGACCAACATGTATCTCATCAATAAGATATAACCACAGATTAGGTACACTGGTTTATTCACAAATAGCTTGATGCAGAGTTTTCATATAAATATGGTGCCAATGCATGACAAATGCATTCATGTCATCAGATATAGGTTTACATACACAGCAGACTCAAATCGAGTCATTACACCTACAACAGCTGTTGGTAAGCTCACTGCAGGAGCACAGACACCATTACTAAATGAACAGGGAATGAAATACAGCTCGCTTGTCTCCCGTCACATCTTCACTCATAACCTCTGCAGACCACATATAGATAGAATCACAAAGTTGTACAGCTGTTAAGATATATCAACAAACAGGATAATTCAGCACTGGATCTAACTCACTTGACGTGGTGAGCAACACTCCAGTCTGTCTGTAATGAGAGAGGACCCTTTATTGTCACGCCATCCTTAGTGACAATGACAATCTCATACTGCAACATGAGTAAAAGGCTTCAAGCATCAGGCTCAAATGTAACAGTTGTAGTGACATGCAACAACAATAGCGCAAGATAATGGGTCCTTCAAAATCTATTTTCATCACACAGTTGATCTGTTGGAGGATCTGAAGTGGTCATCATTTCTAGTGATCAACATCTTTAAGTCAAAAGAAAGGACAAATTCAGCAGGATTACTGAATGTATGTTTGCCACAGTATAATCAGGCCTGACAATTTAACTAGAAGATGAGTTTGACAGCGTTCCTTGAGCTGACACCTGTATGACCCCATCACCAGGATAAATCAACAGGTACCTTATTCCAGGAGCGAGCATCCCTGTAGAAGAGGACCTTGAGGCATTTGTCCAGCAGTTCCTGTGCCTCTTGTTCAGACATGTTAGGGTTCTTCTCCACGGCATCCCTCATAAGAGGCTGCACAGCCACACACTCACCTCATACAGCCTGCTGCCTCTCAGCATCACAGCCACACTCTCACCTCATACAGCCTGCTGCCTCTCAGCATCACAGCCACACACGTCACCTCATACAGCCTGCTGCCTCTCAGCATCACAGCCACACACTCACCTCATACAGCCAGCTGCCTCTCAGCATCACAGCCACAAACATCACCTCATACAGCCTGCTGCCTCTCAGCATCACAGCCACACACTCACCTCATACAGCCTGCTGCCTCTCAGCATCACAGCCACACACTCACCTCATACAGCCTGCTGCCTCTCAGCATCACAGCCACACACGTCACCTCATACAGTCTGCTGCCTCTCAGCCTCACAACACCTCATACAGCCTGGTGCCTCTCAGCATCACACATCACCTCATACAGCCTGCTACCTCTCAGCATCACAGCCACACGTCATCTCATACAGTCTGCTGCCTCTCAGCATCACACATCACCTCATACAGCCTGCTGCCTCCCAGCATCACACATCACCTCATACAGCCTGCTGCCTCTCAGCATCACAGCCACATGTCACCTCATACAGCCTGCTGCCTCTCAGCATCACACATCACCTCATACAGCCTGCTGCCTCTCAGCATCACACATCACCTCATACTGCCTGCTACCTCTCAGCATCACAGCCACACGTCATCTCATACAGTCTGCTGCCTCTCAGCATCACACATCACCTCATACAGCCTGCTGCCTCTCAGCATCACACATCACCTCATACAGCCTGCTGCCTCTCAGCATCACACATCACCTCATACAGCCTGCTACCTCTCAGCATCACAGCCACACGTCATCTCATAGTCTGCTGCCTCTCAGCATCACACATCACCTCATACAGCCTGCTGCCTCTCAGCATCACACATCACCTCATACAGCCTGCTGCCTCTCAGCATCACAGCCACACATCACCTCATACAGCCTGCTGCCTCTCAGCATCACAGCCACACGTCATCTCATACAGCCTGCTGCCTCTCAGCCTCACATCACCTCATACAGCCTGCTGCTTCTAATCATCACAGCCACCTCATACAGCCTGCTGCCTCGCAGCATCACACATCACCTCATACAGCCTGCTGCCTCTCAGCATCACAGCCACACGTCATCTCATACAGCCTGCTGCCTCTCAGCATCACAGCCACACGTCACCTCATACAGCCTGTTGCCTCTCAGTATCAAGTCACTACCGCCACATTACATCTGAGCACAAAAACAGTGAGTTAAATCACTGACCTGAGCAATATAAGAACCAAATCCCGTCGCTATTGTGTTACCGGTGTAGGCAGTGCCTATCTTATCAATGTAGCCCAGATAACTGAAAACCAATACACAGGTGGAGAACTACAGAATCTTACAAGATTGGAAGAAAAATGAAGAGTACATGTATCTGGATCAGCTGAGCTCTCAAGAGAACAGACATTCCTTTGTAAGCCTGCGACAATGCCTGAGGTGGCAGGTTCTAATCTTAATGCACACCGCCAATGTTTATATTGAGAGGATGACAGACACGGAGAAAATGGCATGGAATAGAAACTGGCCTTGCCTTGTCACTAAGTGCTTATCCGGCAACTAGTAACATATGCTACAAAATGTTCACTTACCATAAGCACAATTTACTCTACTACAGTGAACATAGTTTCAATCAGTGTGAGATAATTGGTTCACAACTGACCTAGACTATGTGCTGGGAAACTTGAAAGCTTTACTCTAGGGGCTTAACGACCAAAGAAAAGTTTGTGCAAGAGAGAGCCCCTAGTATCCTGAGTAAGATTAACGAGTGATGAAGTTCTGTGAATACATACGGCTCTCCATTTTGTAGACCTCCTACAACCAAGGTGTTCCACAGGGGGTTGAAGTTTGATCTACGGTTGTACATGACTCTTGTAAGCCAGTTGAAAAGGGATTTAGGGGTGTAGTTGAATCCATCACCTTGACATTCCTCGTCAATTCTGTATGCAAAATCAATGATTCAATTACAAAAAATGTGACTGTTTGGGGCCACAAAGACAGATAAAGGAAGAATTACATACACTTTCTGTTCAATGGTTGACTTGAGGAACTGGTAGTCAGCATAGTCTCCACCTCCCCCGAGTACTGTCTGGTCATTGACCTTCATCACACGGGAACATGAGCGGAAGCGTGCCAGAGAGCCGTAGGAACCAAGAGTATCAGCAGCCAATATCACACCACCAGCGAACTTGATTCCTAACACTGACGTGCCAGTTGTCATGGGAGACCTGCCACAGTAATGCAACCAATCATATTCACATGAACACCTGCTGTACTGTGAAAGCCATCACTTCTTGCAAAGAACACTTTTCTTTTGATGCTTGCCTTTATTGGTCTTGAACTGACAATCACTTAGGTTTTGTTTCAATCGTCACGTTTATTTTGTCTTTACCATATTCACATACGCATGTGCATTTTCAAGACTCTTGTTGGGTAGCTTGGTAAACGAACTTGACTGCATGCTTACTTACACAGGATAAACACAGCACGAATGTGATGATTGAAACAAAGCCGAGTTAATGTCAGTTCACCGATTAGTCAATTGGTATGTTGATCACAAGCAAATTCTGGAAATCATTGAGCCACCAGTAGGTGATATTAGTCGATTGCCAAGGTATATCTAGACTAGTTTTGTCTCGCCGCTCACAATTTTTTTATTATGATTTATTTCGTGACTCAAGTTTGGTTCCCAGGCCATGGTACTACCAGAGTACCTAGCAAAAACCAATTCTTACCAGACTGCATTCGATTAAAAAAACGGGCGATATTCATTCATGGTCCTTTAAGTAAAATAGTCTTATTATTCACTCATGGTCCTTTAAAAAAAAATTCTTATTATTCACTCATGGTCCTTTAAGAAAAACGTCTTATTTGTAACGGCAAAAACACAAAAATGTTTCTCAACATAAACATGAACTTCACCGGTGAGCGATAACTTAGCCGATAACGAGTTGTGCTGAATCACACTGACATGTTCCAACTTTCATGAAAATCAACAGCATTCGTTTCGAACGATAACAAGCACACAATCAAATACCCACATTGTGTGCTTTCTTTCGTCCGTTTTTGCATTAATGTTTCCTGGAAAGTGATAAACAGAACCCGGTTGAGGCCCATTTTGCCACAAAGGAGTGTCGAAACTCAAAGGAAACGCCATGTTTGTAACGATGAAGAATGCCAAATGGAACATCACAAGGGCTACTTGGAATTTGCGAATTGAGATTGCTCCGAGGAATTTTGGGTGGAATATTAGCGTAAAAACAGATACTATATCAGTGACAACTGGTGGAGCACCGCATTGTTGAATTCGATGGATGAACACGCGTAGTGTTTTGTGAAAAATGTAGTATTGTGATGTATATTAATTATCATTTTTTGCAGCTCATAATTTTAGATTGGCCGAAATGCGCAGTTACATAGTAGCTTTTCTAAGCATGCATCATGGAGTAGTTACTTCAATGGTCTTCATATACATACATTGAGATCTGATATGGACATGTCGCCATGTATTGCCCTTGTGACCAATCAGTTGCAATGGAGAAGCTGGCACAGACAACAAACCACTTATATCTAAATATTTATGATAGCATCAAACATGGGAATGATTGAAATACAAAAAAAAACCAGAAGTCTTTATTTGCAGAGGAATATATAAAAAAGGGAACACTGTTCAATATCTCGTTGTGCGACATCTTCAAGTTGAATTTCTTAAGCATCTATGGTCATTCATATGGTCAAAGATAGTTTAAGATTGAAAGCGGGATGATAAGTGACACATCAACCTGTAAACCAAATGGAGTGGGTGCTTAACCAAACATAATGA
The DNA here is from genome assembly GCA_034190875.2 of Urechis unicinctus. Lineage (NCBI taxonomy): Eukaryota > Metazoa > Annelida > Polychaeta > Xenopneusta > Urechidae > Urechis > Urechis unicinctus. The sequence goes on along the minus strand of CM067350.1, from coordinate 74,975,169 downwards.
ATAATGGTTTTATTTGGTTATTTTTTTCTGGAGCAAGCTAATTCTTCAGCAAGGATGTTCGTATTCAAACAGTTAATAAAGGTGTGTTCTCTTTTAACTGTAAACTATAATCCACTTGCACTCTTTTGAGTATTGCGGTCAAGTTAAAAAGGTTAAGTGGATGCTTTTGCACTATTTTGAAGCCAACTTCGTCCATGCTTGTGTCAGGGGCTGTAGCACAAGCGAAGGGAATGCGGAATATGTAGTCGCCATTGTACCATACGTCATGTTATTGGGGTGTGTGCTGTTTGCTGTGAAACAAACAAGTGCTGTTAATCGACTGCGGCCTCAATGATTGTTGTGTTTGTGGTCAGACTTTGTGAAGACGATCTATGATATATTCTATGATGTATGTCATGTATCGTAAGTCAGCATATGCCCTGTCATGAATAAGGTATTGAGCGATAATTACTTTGTATATGAATTTTTAAGACAACGACTACGAGCGATAGCCGGATAGGTCATAGGGCCTAAAATCGCCAGTACTCCTGAACTCTCCACTCATGATGAAACAATCGCAGCTGAATATTTTTTTGTGAAAACGCTATATATTGCCCAGTAGCAGGGCATGAAACTAAGAAAATTTGCCACCGGCCTTACAGGCTGGCAGTTCCCAAAATCCACCGGCCCAGAAAAAATTCAACCAGACAAAAGAAATCTACACAACTTGATGTGTGTTTACAAATAGTTTATTGTTTTACCCATGACCCGCAAAATATTATTCGCAACAAACATGTGCCTAAATCAATCACTTGACATACACAGCATTAAAAACATATTGACACTTGGGGAAGAACATACAATACACAACAAAAACACCATACTCAACAAAAAACCAACGTAAACGAAGTTCTACTCTCGTTCATCCTCCTCTTCACTTTCACATTGAATGTTTTTCTTGTAACTGGGGAGTCGAGACCTGGTCCCAGTAATCGACCACAGTTCTATAGCACACTCGGGGTTGTTTTCAGTGATAGAGGGTGAGAAATGATGAATAGCCTACAGTGTCAACATTTGCATGAGAGACTAATACACTGAAATGGTCCACAAGTTTCTCTACTGCCTGATCACCAAAGTAAGCTGATTCAGACATGTCATGAAATGGCCCATGACATGACTTGCAACCTGGCAAGTAAGGCTAAATGTATTTTGTGGGCCATTAGATATCTTTAAGGACACTCTTTTCAACAGGCCGTATATATATTTATATTCATATATATATATTCATATATATATATTCATATATATACAGTCAAACAAGTCAAAATTACACTAAGCAGTCGTGCTTGTCAAGTTGTCCTACTTTTCTTGGTATCTTGTGAGGATTGCTTGCGTGACTTCAAGTGCAGTGTGCATTGGACGCTGACGATTTGACTTGGTCAACTCGTACACAGAGCTTGGTTAATGATTAATCATGATCAAACATATATCAATGTAAGTTTGCCGAGACCAAAACGCGATGCCATGCAGTGGGGGCGATGTTTTGCGCATGTCATTACGTTGACTGCACGCGCCGCATTGTGACGTACTGACTAGTTGAAAGCGCGAGCTCCTGTAACAGCTTCTCAAAAGCCGACACTACTCTTAGAGTATTACCTCCGTAAACCTACTTACAATTATAACCTGAAACAAAAACAATTAGGTGGCATATCCAGGCTCACTGCGACACATGCAAAGATAAACCAGTACTCAAATACAATTCTAGCACAATAAATCACGGCTGCTCGTGAGGGGTGTTTTACTTCCTAAGTACGGAAAAATATCGCTACATATCGGATGGGGTAAAGGGATAATGAAAATGTTGGCGGAGTTGGGATGTAGCAAACAGTTGTATTATATATAAAAGACCAGAAAACATATGAATAGGGATGCATCATTAAGTATAACTGTCACATTGCAGCTTTAGTTAGGCAAGCTATGTGAACAAGTGGTCAGCCAAGTGAGCAACGGTATATTAGCGCCCATATTAACAATACCAATGGGACATCGGATAAGGTCATATAAGGTTTCCAAATCTGTATATTCTGTACTGCCATGAAGACCGTCTTGCGTTTGGAGTAAACAATAACCGACGATCTCAGTCGGGGTTCAGAAGGTTAACTGCGTCTTAAATTAAAGGTGGGGCGCTCGGCTGTTAGCTGTTTCTTGCGAACTGATGATAAATACATAATCCAGGCGAATTGTTCACTCACCACCCTGGCGACCAGTTTCGTAATTTCTACCCGTAAGTGTTCAAGGGGTAACAGCTATGGGTATTCATATGGTTGACTCAAGACCTGCAGGACGTTTCAGATGTATCATCGTCCGACCGGGGTGACAGCTGTGGGCATGTGATCAAATTTACATCAAAACATAACTAGACATATGCTTGTCATACAAAGGCTATTTGTAGTTTAAGCTGATTAACAATAAATGGTAGATTGGAGGCTGTTACAAGAAATGTCACCATCAATCATCCATGCTAGGAATTGAATATCAAGTTAACATGAGTTGTATCCTTTCACTGTATGGGTTCTCATTTAATAACTGAGCTTGGTTGCTGGTGATGCTGAGTACACTGAGAATGCCTTTTTTTAGCATCGCAAAACAGTGCAAATACATATCTGATTTTGAACACAAATTTTAGTCAGTTAGGCAGGCTTGTACACTTTATGTTAGTAACTTAAATGATGTTTTAATTGGCTAAATAATAAAACCGCTGGCATTTAGTGTTAAGTCAGTGTATTGCTGTGATTTTTTTCCAGTTTTAAATGTACTTGCCATTGAGCTGTCATAGAACCAAGTGCTGGCTGATTCACACAAACCCAAAAAGTTATCTACCCAATTATAGCATGATAAGTTACTTCACTGTTGATGATGCTTCTTTTCAATCCTTCATGAAAACTATTTTGTGTAAACAAAATAGTATTCATTAATTTAATATGCATACAAATAACTCTGGTGGGATACATAATGTCTCAAAACTATTGAGATTGTAAACGTGAACTGCCATTATGTTAACCTGTTCAAGAAGATTGAATTTTTTTTACCTCATTTAACGAAGTGCATTTGCTGACCAAATCAACACTCAACTTGGCATGTGAGATACCGTGCAGCACAGCTACCTGGTTCATCTCCCACCTTGCCCCTCCCCATCCACCCCATGTGACCTTTTCAGAGGTCTGGAGGCACAGACAGCTAGGTTGCTTACTAAAAGTGAAGGTGTCTCTAAAGCACCAAATAAGCATTGATGTAGGCACTTAAATTAGCTGATTTTGGCAGGTACCAAGCCGCGGCGATAGGCCATTTATTAACCAGCATTATGTGGTCTTGATAGCAGGGTCATATTCCATGTAATTAACCACAACAAGATTTTGGACCAAATTTCAGGGCCAAAAAGTGGGGTGCAACCTATACACAGGTGCTACCTTTGTAAATATGATAGGAAAGATGAAGAAAATGACCAAGAGTGGTTCCAAAATCAAACTTGATGTTGCTATATTTCAAATGTTCTGGGCCAATGCCAGGCTCTAGGTTCTGTTGTTTATTCAAGGCTTAATTGATCGGGAGAATATTATTTGCCTTCCTTTTATATTTGTTCCAGATCATATGATTGTTGGTGTTGGAAAGAGTTGTGCATCAAATGTGATATCCTGGAGCAGATTATTCCTCAACTATGGCTGAACATATTGACACTTATGATATAATACCTGATGAGAACAAATCAGTAAATGTACCTGATGAAGCAGTCCATGCTGCTGTTTCCATGGTGAAGATGACATTGCAACACCAGCAGATTGCAGAAGATGGCATTACTCGGACAGACTCCACTGAACAGCAACTTTTTAGTAAGGATAAGACCAGGTCACTGTTGATCCTGCACAAATTGATGTCTATATAGCCAGTTACATGCTTGTCATAGGTGATGTTTTCAGATTTTGGGGATCAATAGGTCAGTTCTGTTTGTTTTGGTGACAAGTGAGTTCTGTTTGGGTAACTTGTAGACATTTTTAACTGCTCTTGTGAGTGCATGTTTGCATCCCACACCACCTTGTTACGGTGTATGTTATTTCCTGTGGGCTGTCAGAGAATGAGATACCCAGAGCCGATGACAAGACAATAGAGAAGTTGACGTATGGAGTGCTTGCTCACTTCCTGCCCAGCATGCAGAAAGCCAAGTCCTCCCTCCAAGGCCTCACGTAACATATCCTCATCATCTTTCCTATGACATCCATGATCTTTGTTTCGTGAATTTCTATCTCTTTCTTTGTGCCAGTAGTTTTCATACCTTAAATGTGCTCTGCCTGCATTCTTCAAAATGTATAGTTTTGTGTGTGCTTTTGTTAACAGAGAGAACCAGAGAATATTGATTGAAACTGTGCAACAAGAAAACTCCAAGTTTACCGAATGCCAAGCGTTGAAAGAAGTCACCAAAACAGTGAGAACTGAATCAATTCCTTTCTTTTCATCCATCAAATGAATTAATTCCTCTCATTCCATCCATCAAATGAATCAATTCTCATTCCATCCATCAAATGAATCAATTCCTCTCCTTCCATCCATTAAATGAATCAATTCCTCTCCTCCCATTACATCCATTAAATGAATCAATTCCTCTCTTTCCATCCATCAAATGAATCAATTCATCTCATTTTATCCATCAAATGAATCAATTCTTCTCCTTCCATCCATCCATCTAATGAATCAATTCCTCTCCTTCCATCCATCAAATGAATCAATTCTTCTCACTCCATCCATCAACTGAATCAATTCCTCCCATTCCATCCATCAAATGAATCAATTCCTCTCATCCCATTCCATCCATCAAATGAATCAATTCCTCTCTTTCCATCCATCAAATGAATCAATTCCTCTACATCCATCCATCAAATGAATCAATTTATCTCATTCCATCCATCAAATGAATCAATTCCTCTACATCCATCCATCAAATGAATCAATTCTTCTCATTCCATCCATCAAATGAATCAATTCCTCTCCTTCCATCCATCAAATGAATCAATTCTTCTCATTCCATCCAGATTCTTATAATTGGTGATTCATATTATATTCTTCACCTTCCATGGCAGATGGAGATGGCTCGACAATACCACGGCAAGCTGATTGGTATTCGCAAGGAGATGCTGCTGCTACACGATAAATCTGCCAAACTGAAGGTGAATCCTCACTTATCTACCATAGATCCTAATAGATCACAGACATCTTACCTGACTAATCTTGTTGCCTAATCATGACTTAATAAGATAAGAGGAAACAGACCAACTCCTGACAGTAGAATAGAGCATTGTTGAGATGTGTAATGGACCTTTGTTTTGTGTGAATGTGTTCTGTAGAGGAGAGCAGTGAAATTACAACAGCAAAAGCAGAAAGAAGCTCTTCAGATGGAGCAAGAGAGAGAAAGACAACTTGAACGAGAACGTCAGCTTATGGCCAAGCCATCCAGCAAAGTACACAAACCAACCTGACTCATTTTACACCCGCCCACGTTGTTATGGTGTACATGTAGACTGATGATCTAGTCATGAATAGATGTGACAACTCAAACGAACCATTATATTGTTTATCAGTAACGCAGTCATTTTGAAGATAATGGTGACAGATAGAGACCACAAAACTGCAAGTGTGTGCCTTGATGGAGATGGATGGCCTGTTGAATTTGCTATTTGGTTGTTAGTGCAAATATGTGACTGCTAATTTGTTCATAAAAGGACCAACACACCCAGAGAACCATTACAATGTTGGTCAGGGTTTTTGTGGCAAATTAATTAGAAGCTATTTAGTTGAAATAAGCTTCTTTGCTTTGCCATTCAACCTTGCATTTTGTGTTGCATATGTTAAAATACTGCTTTGGGTATTGAAACCCACCACAATTACATAAAGTGTTTATTGGACCATTTGTTTAAGGATATTTTAAGTACTCTGTTTCTGGAATGTATATTTTGGGGATGGATATTTTTATAATGTTTAAAAGTAGTTAAGCAAATATAATCAGAATAATGTCATGATTATTGTTGTTGCATATTGGCTTAATTTGTTTTGTGTTTGTTAATTGTCTTGGCAATACAGCTATCCACATGATATCATTTTGCAGCATGTTTCTTTTCGGTACAGCTTTCCTGCCTCATCTCCACTTAATCATCCAGACATTCCATGCCATTTTCAAAATGCATTTACATTTATTAGGAAAATATGGTTATAAAAATAGATATATATCATAAATGCACAGTAAATGCAGCTTCTTCATCATAAAGAAATATCAGCACATTCAGGTTTGTAATGTCAACAAAGTGCACTTGGGGAACATCCTGTAGTCATGACCTGTCCTTGAGAGTACCGAGCACCCAAGCGTAACACCTGGCTTGTAAGGATTTGGTGAAGAGGGTAGACATAGCACTCCTCAAAAAGCTGCCTCGGGAGAGACACATAGCAGTTGACAATGATAACAATAAATGAGTCATTCACAGGCAATTCATTTGGAAGAAAATATCTGATGCATGTTTAATATAAATGCATGTCACCCTGTCATTCACATTTGGTTGTTTTAAAAGTGATCTACTCACTATAATCAGTATACTTTGAACACATTTCTACATCACATGACATTTGCCAACTTAAGGCAAATGAGAGAAACACATGGCTAGTGGTTCATATAGTCTGCTGGTAAACCTGGATGGAATAGTTATTCTACCTTCATCGATACAAAAACCATTACAGTAATCCAGGGGAGTCCCAGGGGAAATACTGAACAGAATGGGACTTGTTCTGTTATAATCTATGCTCTATAGAATGAACCCTCTGCAGTACGGGTTTGTGTGATTCTGAGTCCACATAAGGATTTGTTGCCGGCGTGGCTTCATTGTCTAAAGTGAGTGGGGTCATCTCAATGGTGGTTGTATAGGGAGGTGCTTGTCCTGTACGGTGAACACCAGGAGTTTCATGTTTACTCGTTCCTGATCGGGAACAAGTGCTTGGTGTCCGTTTGGCTTTGGACATTCCAAAGCGATCACCCTTGTTCATTTCAGCTTGTTTTTTCACAGATGGTGTGGGGCCGTAGCTGGAGTCATCTGACCAAATATCCGAAAGATTATCGCCTTGACAGCCCTTCTTCCTACAGAATACAACCAGATACAACAGCGAATCAATTGGTATCCTAAACAAATGAAATGAAATAGTGTTGTAAAATGACTGTCGGAAAAAAAGTACTATCTGTTTTACGTCAAGAAGCTGAATGCTTGTAACTACAACCAATTCAACTATTTTAATTGTGGCATGAAGAGTAACATTCCTTGGCAGGGATGTACCTGTCACATTACCTACCTTTTGCCACAGCAGCAGCAACAGCAACAGCAGATTATGATAATGAGAAGAACAACGCCCCCGCCCACTCCTAGACCAATGTACCAGATCATCTTGCCTACAAGCATCACAGCCATTCAGAGGCAACATAGGATTAAATAATGAACACAGTATAACATGTGTATGTAGGATGTAGGAGCGCTGGATGAGACAGTGATTTAGGAGCGCTGGATGAGACAGTGCTTAAGAAGCACTGGATGAGACAGTGCTTAAGAAGCGCTGGATGAGACAGTGCTTTAGAAGCGCTGGATGAGACAGTGCTTAAGGAGCGCTGGATGAGACAGTGCTTAAGAAGCGCTGGATGAGACAGTGCTTAAGGAGCACTGGATGAGACAGTGCTTTAGGAGCGCTGGATGAGACAGTGCTTAAGAAGCGCTGGATGAGACAGTGCTTTAGGAGTGCTGGATGAGACAGTGCTTAAGAAGCGCTGGATGAGACAGTGCTTTAGGAGCGCTGGATGAGACAGTGATTTAGGAGCGCTGGATGAGACATTGCTTAAGGAGCGCTGGATGAGACATTGCTTTAGGAGCGCTGGATGAGACAGTGCTTTAGGAGCGCTGGATGAGACAGTGCTTAAGAAGCGCTGGATGAGACAGTGCTTAAGAAGCGCTGGATGAGACAGTGCTTAAGGAGCACTGGATGAGACAGTGCTTTAGGAGCGCTGGATGAGACAGTGCTTTTGGAAGACCAATGGGAAATCTCACTTGCTATGGCTTTGGTACAGACTGTAATCAAGGGCTCGGAGCACGATTCAGTGGTCCACGCTCCAGCATCCACATTGAGAGCCACACAGTCCTGTCCTCTAGGAGGATTAAAAGGGACGCCATCACGCCACCGACTCCAGCCGTACTTGGTCCCATCGGTCCACAGCCATGTGCCCTGGCTGCCAGGTGTAAGTCCCAGCCAGACATGTCTCTTGGGGCAATCTGTGCTTTCACACCTGTATCACACACCATACCCATGATTAGTGGGAGAAGAAAAGCCAACATATTCTGCTCAACAGAGCAAGGTGACATTATAATTTGATATGACATGGGATGACATAAGTTTGTGTGGTGAGGTGACATGTTATTGTCATGACTTTGCCTTCAGTACACCATGACCTTGCCTCAGCAAACCACCTCACATGATATTCTGCTCTCTAGTGTTGAGATTCATACAGACAAAGATGCACTCACAGTGATACAGCCTCCTGCGTCAGGTAGTTGTTTTCTGCGAGACTGCTGATGCTGACCAGGTGAGCCTCATGATCTATCTCGCAGAACGTCTTGGCTTTTGCCAGGTAGGAGAAACGAGGTGTGAACAGGTAACATTTACCCTCAAACTTTTTCCACGTGTCATCTGGACAGTCACTTCCTGTAGTCAACAGTGCATGATGACCGAATTAATTAAGATACACAGCCGTTCACATGTGTCATGCGCTATGGTGGAAGAAGCATTTTACATTCTTCTTTACACTGCCACTTTGTGGGACATCAAAACTTGTCCTCAGTCATATAATGAATTTAAATGGGGATCAAATGCAGCATCAAGTTGATGCTGGGATCATTTCCATGTTGACACATCCACTTGGTTATGCAGTGCTAGCAGTAATGGGACGTGAAGAAGTTCAAAGTCCACTCCCAGCAAGCTCTATCCCAGAAGACCAGTCAACAAGCAAGATGACAGTGTACAATGAGGCATCCCACACCAACATTAACTGGCAAACCAGGAAAATGAATTCCACTTTCCAACTCATCTGAGGTATTTTTGAGGGGGAGAAATGACAGCAAGTGGGAGAGGCCAAATAGCCCATCAGTTGTTCTATCTAGAAACATTAGCTTGTATAATGGCAAGAAAAATGAAGGACACAATGCATTGTCTTACACACTGATGTATTGACATGCAGGATACATATGGGCCAAGAAGCCTTCTGGATTGAATACAACACCAATGCTATGTGCAATACGTCCATTTAGTCACTGGATAAAGGATGTACATTACACTAACTGTTGCACCAGCTATGTAACACCCTACCAAGCCATCTATTGTCATGACACTCAACATGTTGCATTGAAAGCCACACCATATTCCCAACTTATTAATACTGAGGAATATGATCAGGTTGAACGAGCAGGATATGACTCACTTGACCCACCATACAAATAGGATGCAGCGGTAAACTGAAAGGAGGATTTGACACGCACCTCGAGTCACAAGGGCACGAGTCACGCATTCACAGGCGGATACTCGTGAATACACAGCTGCAATAGGAAGCATTACATCAGCTGTGGTTGATCTAAAACACTCCCTCGTCACCCCATCATCAGTCTAACAATTGCTATTGTTCACTGTCCTCAATAGTACAATGACTTCACCAACATCAAACTTCACATTTACAATGAAAAATCAGCCACTGTCACCTTCAAAATAAATGATCTAATATTTTTAAATGACAATTGTGTATTTTAGAAATCAACTGTTATTCGGAGTTCGATTTAGGATAATTTGTTCCTTCAGAACTTTGGGAGTTAGTGATTGTCTGGCTTCAGTTTATGAGCAAATCACCTGCTAGTGTTACAAACATGGTACCCATAAGGCAGCGGCAGCAGCAGCAACAACAACCTGCTTTTAACTATGGGGTGTTGTATGGGGATGAGGCTGGATGGCAACACAAGTCATGCTAAGCTTTCACCGAGGGCGATCTAGGGAGCCATGCAAACACATACTACACATCGGTTTAGTTATACAGCCACGACATGGACGCCGCCGTGAAGGCGCACTGACCTTGACCTCACATAAACAATGGAAGCCACCATATATACAGTGTGTATAGCGTCCATGTGCATTACGAGTATGGGGGATATGATGGTGGAGGTAATATCAACGTGGGGTAAAATATACGTGATAGTCAAATAGAGAGCACAAGACTTCCTAACCCGGCCAAAACCATTAACGGGTGTTAGTCTTATCGAGTATTCAGGTATTTGAACATCGCGCCAAGCAGTTAAACACACCAATCTGGGAGTCCTATGAGCGATGTGCCTAACTTGTGTGACGGTGTATATGCGACTGGTCATGGAGCTCGTTTAATTCGGGGTTCCGCGCTATTTGCTTCAAACAATCCAAACATATTCCATCAACGTCAGTCACAAGTAACGGGGAACAAGCATTACTTACCAAATAAGTTAAAGGCATCGACGACACTTAATAGACACAGCAAAATAATCCGCCAAGTTACTCGTGAGATGGGCGACATCGCTCACAATTGTTTGCCTAGGAGACTTCTTTCTTGTGGGCGTCACAGCAGCAACTTGGGAGGCAGACGTATCCTGCTCAGCGAGTTATCAATTTAAGGCCACACATTTTACAACAAAGTTTGTCAGCTAGGTAATGTTTGATCTTCAGCAACTGTTAATAAATCGAGCCAAGTTAACTAGTGTAAGGTGTTGATAATCCGATCAGAAAGCAAAGAGTTCGTATCATATCAAACCGACTGTGGGACAGAAGCCGTGAGAAACGCTTCCTCGCTGTGGTTAAAGTCCGGTTTTCAAAAAATAGAACACTTCAGTCTTCAAGGCTTGACAGTTTAATCGTTAGTCCCCCATGTGCATTAGGATTCGGGGTAAGCTGTTCGGATGGGCGGGCACACGTGCCAAGTTATTGTATTCTCGTTGTTCACTTGTTGGTTGTATGTAACAGATGTGCGAGCCGCGTTGATCTCAGTCAATTACTTCTCAAGATGGTTGTGATGAATGCGATTGTTCGTGTCGTCTGTCTGTCTGACGCAACATACGATCGTAACAGGATGAATCCGACATGTTACGTGCTCATTTCTGGCAAAAAGTACCAGCGTCATTGAGTGTAAGGCATGTGACTTTACGGGGTTTGTTGACTTCGAACTCCTTCACGCCCGAGTGCATTCTTTGACTTAAGAGTCGCTCTCTCCCGCGTGGATATACTTTTTTATTTGCTCTCGTGAAACATAAGAACCCACCACCACCCTCTTTTGTCAGTTTTCCCACCGGAAATCTCATCGGCTTATCTAAATGCGGCATACCTGGCCCGCTGGCAGCGCCCCTCTTGGCACGCATCAACAGTTCAAGTCGGGTGCATGTGCAGTTCTTGTTAACAAGGGCAACATTCGTAAATTCCTCGCACAACCGCTCCCCTAGCAACACATACAGTAGTGTTGAGGTCACGATGCATAGCTATCTCTATGTTTCCAGCATTTCTGTACAACCAGCATCTGTTTCACTTCAGATTTTTGTCGCGAGTCGACATAACACACAACAAAGTTAATAACACAGTGCACCATGTATTTGAGATACTTGACAATTTAAATTACTATGTTCCCTGGCCGAGTATGGGAAAGTCCATTATTCTCATAAGGGGGAGTAATAGGAGAAGCGATTTATAAACAGAGACGACACGTGTCAAAACAAAATGAACATTTCCGGGAAGGAAGCGACTTTCTGCGCCTTAGTAATTCGAGTGATGACCGCGTCATTGGTATGACCCATCCATGCGTCAGCAGTGGACCGCGGAATGCGTGGCGCATTATTTCCATTCGACGAACGAAAAAAATAAATAGCGATTGCACAACAGTAGTCTTGGTCCCCATTTCCTTGAACTACCCCCCCCCCCCCCCCCCCCCCCCCGACTGGCACAACTCTCTCTGGCTCGAGGCTCTGAGCCGATGGAGAGAAGCGAACCCCCAGAGTCGGGGGATGTAGACTAGCACAACAGGCTACGTGTCCTTGCCTGTCTCAGTTGGATATCACACTGGCTCCCAGGCTATCAGAGCTTGGAGAGCCACGGTGGTCACCCACGAGTCCATTAATGTTCCAAGCGGCCGTGTCCACACTCATTCTTACCCGCATATCCAACTCACTGCTGTTCAACCTCACCGGGTTGCGTTTCACCCAACAACAGAAAATTTAAGCTCAAACTCATTATATATATAGGGCTAAAATGTGATGTCGTCACAATCCCATCCGACCCCACGTTGCGCCCGCAAAAAAAAATACGAAAACAGCCAGACTGGCTCAAACAGCAGGGGGTTCCTATAGCATTGCTGTACAAGATAAGGACATTTGACGCCTTTCAATTTGTCCTTAAAATTGTTTCTAGCTGGTGATTCATCTAAAAGTTATAGCCCCAGAGATTCTCTAAATAACCATGTAACTTTGCCATTTTTCCGATTCGTAGTCACCGAGACATGACTAGAAAGGTACAGCGAAAAGGTGCCAGATCGGACCATTATCAGCGATGTGACGTCACACTTTGTAGCCCTATATTTCGACGCGCGTAAGATCTCGGGACGGATCTGTTTACCTGGGGGTACTTTGTATACTACGAACTGAATGGCTGAATAATAAGGAGGGTGTACCATGATTGGTCATATTTGTGTCAAACACTTTCAAGCTTGTTTCTGCAAAACAGTGTGGTCCCAGTGACGACAACAATTGTTTTACAGCGTACAACATTTAAATTTTTACCACATTAGGACACAAACTGGCGTTAGAAATACGAAATGATGGATTTGTCCAAGGAGTTATAACCAATAGCAGGAGTAGTCACGACGCCGAGATCAAAGAGATCTCGCGCGCAGTGCCTGCCTCGGCGAGATCGCCACGAGATCTGTGTCTCGCTCACATTTCAGTTCGGCAAGTTGAGGCGTTAGCTGCTGTGCGAGAAACTTCATTTTCTTTTTCGAAAACTTTCACCAGTATCACCAAACCTGATGGATTTGCCCGACGAGGTAATTAATTATATTTCAATAAACACGCTGATTATCATAGTTTCCTTTTTCGGGTAATCAATATGTTTTATTCGATTAAAGTTTGCAAGTGTTTATTCCGCATCGAGACGCCATATTTTCGGCTTGGAACTTCGACATATATTTTTCTATCTCTTGATATTTGTGAAATATTTCCGTAAAAATATTCTTGGTATTCGTTGACTGAACAAAGACAAATCGAATGGTCACGATTATTAAGCTGTTAAATGTGTACTTTTTATTTTATTGAGCTGAATACGTGAGCGATAATACCTTGATTTTTGCTTGAATTCGAACAATTCGTCGAATCTCAAGCTTCCAGAATTTTTCAAATTAATCAAAAACTATGTTGTATTGTTTGACAAGATAGCGGCACAATTGCCTTAACCAATAACCAAACAGAATCCATCATCAATAATTGTAAATATCCTTATAGTTTACCTTCAAATCGCATCCAAATGCGACGTATATTTGACAGTCCAATATGGCTGACAGTGGGCGATAATTTGGTGTTATTACTTACCGGTGGCATACTAATGCAATGTCAGAATACTTATATATAACTAACTATAACTTGGAATATGAGTCTTGTCCCAGCAAATTTGTACTTTGTGTCTAGTGCTCTTGTAGACTCATGCGTATCATGAATTTGATTTGGTTGAATGATTAATGGATAACTATTATGTGTTGGTAACTGCGAGCCATTCTATCACAACCAGGCTGGCTTCAGTGAAAATGTCTTCACAAATTAAAACGATTCGTCCTTATATCCACTGTCTAGCGGACCAGATGTGCTCCGAGCAAATCAAAATGAACTGAAGTCGCGCGTCAGATTTGCGTCGCGCGTCACCGAAACTCCTGGCATGGCAACGCGTTTCGTGGTGCCGCGTCTTTGGAAGTTGTGTCAGCCATTTCTCGCGCAAGTACTGATATTTTACCTCAGACTCGGACAATGTGATGGCAAAGCACGTACAGGACATAGTTAATGACATTGTGTAATCGAGTACACCGCCTGCTGTTGTTAACTTGTCTATTGACACTTGCAAATGCATCCATGCCATTTCGCCTATGCGCGAACTTGACTTCGGGTCAAGGCCTCCGGTTTCCTCGCTGGCTCGCTTGATGTCGCAATACCAAGTACACCTAGCACCGCCAAGCGCGAACTTGTGAAAACACTCGCTGCCGAGGCACGCACGCGAGCGCCTCGGCGGCGACTTCAAAGGGCGTTGCGACTCCTTCTTAGGTTATATAACTCCTTGATTTGTCTGATCTGTGGAAACAATTCCTGTGTCCAAAGTGTTACGCACACGGATTTTATCATATTGTGGTTACCGTTTTGCGGCTGTACCTGCATTTGAATGATTTATGTATTTTCAGTGGAAAATGCTCATTGGTGGTTTTCTTCGTGTATTTCGGTATTTACTTTGTTTTGCAAACTCTTTATATTGTTTTGATTGTAATAACTTTAATATTTGTCGTTTGTTATGGTGTAGTCATGTGACCCACTTTAACTGTATTTAACCCAGGGCATGAGCCCGTCAAAGTTGTTCCGATTAAAGACAATTGCGACAGTTCTAAATTCGTTCATAGATTTTCACGATTTCTTTGCACAGAGTAAGCTCGAATATAAAGCAAAAGAAATGTAAAATAAAAAGCATAGGTCACTGGTGTAAATGAGTATGACGAATTTAAGATCCACATGTTAAGCCAATGGGAATTATTCGTTTTTGATAATACTTTGGCTCTATAGAAAAGTTCGTTCAACGATTTACATTGTATTTGACATAAAAACAGAACAATATCTGCTTTATAAAAGAATCAAGAAAAAAAATGATATCTCACCGCACTCTACGGCAAGCCATTTATGAATTTATTGTTAATTTTATTCCTGAATGGTGCCAAACCTCGAAAAAAAAATTTGACCACTGACTTTTGAAGTAAACTTGGTCTTCTAGTGCAGTGATATACGTACTGTGAACAGAAATTAAAAAAATGATAGGTCATCGAAGTCTATGGGAAGCCGCCACAAAGGAGTTTTTGCTGTATTCTGTGAGTGTGGTCTACTACAATATTCAAGTAAACTTGGTAATATGGTGCAGTAATATATGTACTATGAACAAAAATTAAGAAAATTATAGGTCATCGAAGACACATCGTCACCACATTCATCAGGTCGAAGATCATGTTCACAACTTCTGAAAACTGCTTGACTTAGATTCACCATACGAGCTGCAGATGCTCTTCGTTGTTCTAGCACGCTCGTCTTGACGAATTTTCCTTTTGATCTCATCTTGATCTTGCGTAGCACAGTCCAGAGACCAAGTAGAGATATATTTTGTTTCTGAACCTTAGGTCATTTATATTTGAACTTGGATTGTGTCATACATGAGTTGTGACTTCGATCTAAACTCAACGGGAATACGCGACGGTCGCTGGGTGGCGCGGCAGTGAACTAAAGCATTTCATTTAAGGCGGTCTACGAGCAAGTCGGACAAACCTCACCAACTGATCCGAGAAAGTCGGACGATTAAGGCCTTAGTTTTATTCCGATTAGTCGGAAAAACATTGCTTGAGGTAAGTACCATTTGTGGTACTGAATTTGTGGGTGTCGTTGCTCGTAAAATTGTTAGTTTGTATTTGTTTAGGGCTCGGGTTTTGGCGCCCAAATCTAGAGGGCATCGTTAACTTGGTCGCTGGTGTCGAATCTGTTGGAATCTGTCGTTATTTGACTTGTGCAGTGTTAGCTGTTAATAAAACTGGTTTTTCATAAGATGTCATGATTCTTTCACTCAGGTGGACTATTTCCGGTCGCTGGCTTGTTTAAAGCTAATTGTAGTTGCACACAAGATTATAGAGATCTAATGAAAACAGTGTACTGCGATTTGCCTGCAATCTGCCAGGATTCACGCTACAAAAGCAATGTTTAAGCTTTAACTTCACCGCGGGTGAAGTTGCGTGGATTTTACTTTAGAATCCCTTTGAAAGTCAGTCGATGGCATCAGTTTTACAAGACGCATGGAATTATCAGTAAACGATGGGATTGGTTGAATCATTCTCTTCATATGTATGTTAGGCCAACATCTCGAAATGTCTAGCAGCAACGAACTGGAGTTTCGCTCTTTTTTTTGTGAGAAGATTTTAACCACAATGATTTGCATTGGCCGGCTGGCCGCTATCTTCTATGTAAACATAAATCCAATGGGGACGTCTGCAGAACTATTTTTTCCGATAAATGACTCATTTTGGACCTACAGAAAAGTATTCCATAACAAATGTATATTATTCTTTTAACCGAACACAGCAGAAAATATTTTTGTAACATTTAAAAGTTGATAATTCGTATCAATATTTCCTCGCGTAATGGCCCATATCTGCCCCAAAGCGATCTATTTGGGGCAAAGGCGAATCCTAGCCTGCGCAGAAGCCGATGCGCAAGGAGATCGTCGCGAGCTCTGATTGAAGCTCTTATTTAGTTTCTCAAATCAGAGCTCGCGATTTCTTTGCCCCGGACGAAGGGCTGATGACCCCCCCCCCCCCCAATTAGTAAAGAGAAGTTCTTGTTCCATGGAATATAATCATGGAATGATCTTCATGGGGGGGGGGGGGAGGTCGGCTTTCTGCACCCCTGTACCGACTATGCTATATTTGACCTTCATATCTCTTGTCTACCTGTTCTGACTATTTTGTGTTTTTCCTCATTTCTAATAACTCTTTCCTTCTGTGGGTTCAGGCGGATAACAGTCTCTATCTGCAACACACCATTTGGTCCGGATTTCACCTAAACAAGAGGTTGGAGTGGCCTGTCCAGTCAATCGGCTGGTGGTGACATTGTAGCGTGAACCCTGACAGATTGCTGGCGAATTGCGGCGCCCAGTATTTACCGTTGATCTCTTCAATCTAGCAACCAAACTTAACCTTAAACAAGCGAACGACCGAGTGAAAGAACTCTGACATTAAATGTAAAAACCAGTTTTATTGACTACTAATACTGCACAAGTCAATAACGACTAGCCCAATAGACCAACGTCAGGTTCTATTTATCACCTTGTTGGTCCAACGGTAAAACCGAAATTTTGTGGTCGATGCATACAGAACTCACTACTTTTTCCACGAAATATGCATTTTCTGACGAGTTTCAGGCAATCAGTGTCGAAAGTTATAAATTAGTTCGGTTCATGATAATGTTTCATATTCCTATTGTCTGCGGAAAAGTATATTTTCGATAACTTTCCAAGTTTATCGCGGATATTCCCTTCCGAAATACAAGTCTGGAGGACGGTATTCCAGAGTGCCCCTGCAACTTTCGGTGTAAACTTCCGATGCCTCTGAATTTGTCAGTGAAAAGTCGGGCCCAGATATTACCGCGTGGTGTGTTTTAGGCCAAAATACTAATTCACAGGATATTCTGTTGCTGAAATTCAACCTCTGTTCCGATAAATGTTTGGTGGGTTGGTTTTATTAGATAAAACTAGATAAAACACGGGAACTCAGGATCATTCCGTTGAATTACACAGGCTACATACCGTTGGACGCCAGAACTTAGAGGGAGTGCATACAGCACTATCCTTACTTAGTTCGAAAGAGCTAATAACGACCGATTCCAACAAATTTGCGACCCCAGCGACTAAGTTAACGACGCCCTCTAGATTTGGGTGCCGAAACAGAACACCACACAAATACAATCTAACAGGGCAAAATGCAACTATTACGAGCAACGACACCCCGTCACCAGCGATCAGGCTAACGACGCCCTCTACAATTGGGCGCCAAAACCCGAACACTAAACAATACAATTTAACGGCAAGCATGCAAATATTACGAGCAACGACACCCCGACAGCAGCGATCAAGCTAACGACTCCCTCTAGAGTTGGGCGCCAAAACCCGAGAACTAAACAAATGCAAATTCACAGGGCCAAACCGCAACTATTACGAGCAACGACACACATAAATTCAGCAGCACAAATGGTACTTAACACAAGCTACGTTTTCCCGACTTGTCGGACACTAACGCTTGGATTGTCCGACTTTCTCGGATCAGTTGGTGGTGTTTGTCCGACTTCCTCAGAGACCGACTAATCGGAATCTGACCTGACGGGCTCATGCACCCAGGTTAAATACACTTAAAGTGGGTCACGTGATCACACTATAACAACGATAAATATATAATTTATTACGATAAAAACAATAGAATAAGTCTGCAAAACACATTAAATAGCGAAATACATAAAAAAACACCAATGAACCTTTTTCATAAAAATACATAAATAGTTAAAATGCAAAAACGGTAATCCCCTATTTGATGAAAACCGTGTGCTTCACAACATCCCTTGGGATAATTGTTTTCATTACTCTCTCTATCGTCTCCATCTTGCTCATTTTTTCGAGCCTTCATTCGTACAGATTCTCCCTCCTTTTTCCATCTATCCATGAAGGCAGCTGTTCAGCAGGTCCATCCAGTTCACATGCAGATAATTGGAGTATGTAATTCATGTATCCTAACCCATTCTCCAAGAATTGTCGTTGCATTTGGTCATTCAAATCGATCGAATAACCTTAACCAAGGAAGGCAATAAAAATTGCATAGGACCAAGGTTATGAAAATCACTACTTCCATTGCAGTGACGAACTGACGTCACAAGGCGCAATGACTCTTCGACACCAAGCCAATTCAAACACCTAAACTCTCCCTACTACTGTAAGAGAAGATGTTCCCATCAACGCCTTACTCTCCCTACTACTGTAAGAGAAGATGCCCCCATCAACACCTTACTCTCCCTACTACTGTAAGAGAAGATGCCCCCATCAGCGCCTTACTTTCCCTACTACTGTAAGAGAAGATGTCCCAATCAACGCCTTACTCTCCCTAATACTGTAAGAGAAGATGTCCCAATCAACGCCTTACTCTCCCTACTACTGTAAGAGAAGATGCCCCCATCAACCTTACCTTACTCTCCAATCCTACTACTGTAAGAAGATGTCCCAAGATGCCCCTACTGTATCAGCGCCTTACTCTCCCTACTACTGTAAGAGAAGATGTCCCCAATCAACGCCTTACTCTCCCTACTACTGTAAGAGAAGATGTCCCAATCAACGCCTTACTCTCCTTACTACTGTAAGAGAAGATGTCCCCATCAGCGCCTAACTCTCCCTACTACTGTAAGAGAAGATGCCCCATCAACGCCTTCTGTACTAGAGAAGATGCCCCCATCAAGAGAAGATGCCTTACTCTCCCTACTACTGTAAGAGAAGATGCCCCATCAGCGCCTAAATCTCCCTACTACTGTAAGAGAAGGTGTCCCCATCAACGCCTTCTTCTCCCTACTACTGTAAGAGAAGATGCCCCATCAACGCCTTACTCTCCCTACTACTAGAGAAGATGCCCCCATCAACGCCTTACTCTCCCTACTACTGTAAGAGAAGATTCCCCCATCAGCGCCTTACTCTCCCTACTACTGTAAGAGAAGATGCCCCCATCAGCGCCTTACTCTCCCTACTACTAGAGAAGATGCCCCCATCAACGCCTTACTCTCCCTACTACTGTAAGAGAAGATGTCCCCATCAACGCCTTACTCTCCCTACTTCTTTACAAACTGTTGTCGCGAATGTCCGTCGTCATAAAACAATAACCCACCCTATACTCTCTCTCTCTCTCTCCTCGTCCAAGCAATTAGAGAAGAGACACTGATGATCTGATTGATCAGCTGCCATCTCCAGGGTTACTGCTGAGGGATATAATGCCCGCGGTGATTTAGGGGATGCGATGACTTCAATCATGGTGGTTACCGATCTCCTTACGCATCGGATTCTACGCAGGCTAGGATTCGCCGCTGCCCAAAATAGATCGCTTTGGGACAAATTCGGGCCATTACGCGAGGAAATATTGATACGAATTATCAACTCTTAAATAATACAAAAATATTTTCTACTGTGTTCGATTAGAAGAATAATAAACATTTTGTTATGGAAAACTTTTCAGTAGGTCCAAAATGAGGCATTTATCAGAAAAAATAGTTCCGCGGACGTTTCATGGCCGTCAATCGTTTCTAAAAATGGCGGCAGTCAGTTGTGAAAACGAATTTGTTATCGAAAATCGACTGAAAAAAGCAATAGAGAGTTACAAGCCGGGATTGGAAATGACAGACAAGCAGCGAGAGTGTTTGGAGAAGTTGTTCTTGGGAAATTATGTTGTTGCTAATCTACCAACGGGGTATGGGAAAAGTTTGATATACCATTTGCTCCCAGATTTGCTGCCCCACCCCCCGATGGGAGTTCACATGTTTTACTGACAAAATAAAAAGACACACAACCAAGAAAACTTGGACTGCTAATGTTAGAATAAGATATGCCAATATTTTATATAACCTAAATAACTGCAGCGTATAAAGCAAAGAACGTTCATAATAAAAGACATCAAAATGCTGCCTTTGTGGGCAGTAAACACAGCTTTAATTCCCACAGAAGGGCTTACTTTCGAGCTTCCCCGATAAGCCGGGTCAAATCGCATGCGATCCGTTAACTATTACAGAGATGTTATGTTAGCGAAGCGTCAAACATGTCTGCCATGGAGAGTGGGTGGTCACATAATTGAATTTTTTTTAAACAAGAGGTTCTCTGTCTATTAGGATAACTCATCCTATACCTATCTCCACCCAGGTACAGGATCTTTTTTTGCCATAGAGCTAAGCCGGTTCTCGCCATCCCGTTTGATGGCATTTGGTGTTATGACGGAAGTATGTTGCTCGGTTTAGTTTGTTTGAGATATAATCTGTTAAAATATTCCGATCAGTGGCACAGGTACGTGAGTCCGGACGTCAATTTTTTTCTCTCCCATGCATTATGATATCACAATGCTAGTGTAGGGGAATCATAATGTCTGAACTCGATTTGTGTAATAGAATTGAAGAATGTGCCTGCTTTCTTCATATGTCTCTTGATTAATTCATGCGCAATAATTGTCCACAAGACCCTGTCTTAACCGATTATTTCAAGTTGGGTATAGTAAATTTGGGTCCAAACAAAAAATTTTCAGCCTCATTGCTGTAATATTGCGGATGTGTATAACAGAATAGCATTCTCCATCCATAAATTGGTCCCTGCGTTGAATAATTATCTTACCCAACCTAGAGGTAAGGTACGGTAAGTATAGAGGTTAACGGCATACCTACACTAGTGTGTTCTATGGCGCCTAGAAAGGTGGAATGAATATGAGGATATCAGAATGCCCGAATGAGCAGCCGCCTTCTGATTGGCCCGATTGAGCAGCCGCCCTTTGATTGGCCCGATTGAGCAGCCGCCTTCTGATTGGCCCGATTGAGCAGCCGCCTTCTGATTGGCCCGATTGAGCAGCCGCCTTCTGGGTTAAATATTCACCCTCTATGATATAATATAGGCAAAGTATCTGCCAGATTAGTTTTCTCAATCTTCAAATAGGTTTCATGATTACTTCATGTGCAATAATTGTCTGTAAGATCCCATCTTACCCCAATATTTCAAGTTGGTTTGAGTAAATATCTGGGCTTGTGCAGCTAGGTGTGTAGTGGTAGTGGGGAGTGTGTTTTTGGTGTAGAGTGTTGTCTCTGTGTGGCTAGGTGTGTAGTGGGGAGTGTGTTTTTGGTGTACAGTGTTGTCTCTGTGTGGCTAGGTGTGTAGTGGGGAATGTGTTTTTGGTGTAGAGTGTTGTCTCTGTGTGGCTTGGTGTGTAGTGGGGAGTGTGTTTTTGGTGTACAGTGTTGTCTCTGTGTGACTAGGTGTGTAGTGGGGAGTGTGTTTTTGGTATTGAGTGTTGTCTCTGTGTGACTAGGTGTGTAGTGGGGAGTGTGTTGTTGGTGTAGAGTATTGTCTCTGTGTGGCTAGGTGTGTAGTGGGGAGTGTGTTTTTGGTGTACAGTGTTGTCTTTGTGTGGCTTGGTGTGTAGTGGGGAGTGTGTTTTTGGTGTAGAGTGTTGTCTCTGTGTGGCCAGCTGGTAGTGGGGAGTGTGTTTTTGGTGTACAGTGTTGTCTCTGTGTGACTAGGTGTGTAGTGGGGAGTGTGTTTTTGGTGTAGAGTGTTGTCTCTGTGTGGCTAGGTGTGTAGTGGGGAGTGTGTTTATGGTGTACAGTGTTGTCTCTGTGTGGCTTGGTGTGTAGTGGGGAGTGTGTTTTTGGTGTAGAGTGTTGTCTCTGTGTGGCTAGGTGTGTAGTGGGGAGTGTGTTTATGGTGTAGAGTGTTGTATCTGTGTTGCAAGGTGTGTAGTGGGGAGTGACTTGTGTTCTATGGAAAGCTAATTATCTAGCCTCGGGATATTCGTGTCGTCCTTACATAACTCGTACGGATTGCTTTTATGTGTAGTTGCATTCCTATATATTTCTTAAATGCAGTTATCTTCACATCATTTCAGTCAGACTTCTTTAATAATGCCATCGACGCAAGTAGTTGATGCGCCGTTAAAATAGTAGTCGGTATAGCGTTCCTCCCAGTGACCTTCCTGACTATTAGAAGCAGCCCTCGTCTTTAATGAGGGAATACATCACAACAGTGTATACAAGGTGTCAACCAGCGCCCTACACAAGTCATAGATTCATCCAAATTTTTGCTCGAGGCATTATCAACGACCGCCAATGGCTTCCTGCGTCCCACTGGAGGTGCAGTCCACTCCTCTTATGACCCTCCGCCCTATGACAGTCATGTTGCAGCGCTATCGAACGTAGATAGTGCATTTCCCTTCCAAATGAAGCGCTCCCTGTCTAATGAATACCCAAATGAGTGCTCCCTGTCTAATGAATATGAGTGCTCTGTGCTCCTTCGTGTCAGCACCAGCGTTACATTTATTGATTCCTAATGGCATAAAACAACTCGTTTCATAAGGCCCAGGTGGATAATTCACTGTTATAACCAAATAATGAAAAACGCGCATGGGGCGATGATCATCTCGAAGACCACCAAGCGATTCACGAGCGCCCCGGGTCGCGCAAGTTTTAACGCATGTAACACAACAATCCACTTGTGATTTTTATATAGAAAATGTGGCTTTGATGCATGTCAACTAAGCAGAGGTCATCTGATATTGCCAGTAGGCTGGAAGCAGTTATTGTTGTTGTCATTCCAGCCTCAAACCACGTGCTACTGTTTTATAACCTCATACCATGGCGAACTCATCGAACAGCGTACTAAAGTCGTGTCGCCACACGACAACTTAGAGAAAGTCATCTATTGAACACCTACATATCCGAGTTCGCTAAATATTAGCGTTAGCAGTCTCTCACACGTGATCGACTGGGACTGAACCAGTCATCACAAACAGAGGCGGACACACATGAGGAACAGCTGCTCTGGGAGTGCTATCCTAGTAGAAATAGCTATCAGGGGGAGCGCAATCATAAAAGAAAATAGCTGTCATTGGGGAGTGCTGTCATTAAAGAAATTAGCTGTCAGTGTGTGTGTGGGGGGGGGGGGGGGTTGGGGTGCGGCTGGCTGCTGTCACAGAAGAAAACAGCTGCTCTGGGCGTGCTCTCCTAGTAGAAATAGCTATCAGGGGGAGCGCAGTCATAAAAGAAAATAGCTGTCATTGGGGAGTGCTGTCATTAAAGAAATTAGCTGTCAGTGGGGGGGGGGGGGGCTGCTGTCACAGAAGAAAAAAGCTGTTCTGGGAGTGCTAAAAGTTGCTGGGGGAGTGTTGTCATAAAAGAAAATAGCTATTTTCCACCATTTTGTAATAACCCTGGCAACTATTTATAATTTCATTTCTTTTATGACAGCTCGCCCCCCCTAACAGCTATTTCTATTATGATAGGTGGTAGGGGAGTGCTTTTATAGTACAAATAGTTGGTGGGGTAGTGCTTTGATAGTGGAAATAGCTGCTTGGGGTGTGGTTTTATAGTATAAATAGCTGCTTGGGGAGTGTTTTTATAGTACAAATAGATGCTGGGGGGTGCTTTTATAGTTGAAATAGCTACTGGGGGAATGCTTTTATAGTTGAAATAGCTGCTTTGGGGCTCTTTTATAGTACAAAATAGCAGTTGGGGAGTGCCTTTATAGTAGAAATAGCTGCCAAGGGGAGTGCTTTTATCGTAGAAATAGCTGCCAAGGGGAGTGCTTTTATCGTAGAAATAGCTGCAAGGGGGAGTGCGTTTAAATAAGAAATAGCTGCCAGGGGGAGTGCATTTAAATAAGAAATAGCTGCCAGGGGGAGTGCATTTAAATAAGAAATAGCTGCCAAGGGGAGTGCTTTTATCGTAGAAATAGCTGCAAGGGGGAGTGCATTTAAATAAGAAATAGCTGCCAGGGGGAGTGCATTTAAATAAGAAATAGCTGCCAAGGAGAGTGCTTTTATAGAAGCTGGAGGGGTTACTAATACTATAGTACAAAACTGTTTGAGAGTGCTGTTACATAGGAACTGTCTGTGGGGGAGCGATATCATAGTAGGGATTTGCTACTGGGAAGTGCTGCTATAGTGGAGCTAGCAGCCCTTATTGAACCCTTGGACTGATGAGGATTAAGCTGAGAAGAAGGTAACATTTAACTCAAATACACGACACCAATGGAAATAACACGTACGGCAGAAAAGAAATTTATATTTTTCAAAATGTCGAGTGATGTAATCATGATTGACTTAACGGTAGGTTATTATGGGTAAAGCTGAACGGGGAAGTCATAACGTTCAGACATTACATTCAAGACACTTCATGGGTTATCGGCGCTTTATCTCATAAAACGGCTTCACCATTATCAGCCACCTAGGTCTCTTAGGTCAACAACAACAACTATAATGGCTGAAATAGCTGCTGGGTGAGTGTTACAATGGCTAAAATAGCTGCTGGGTGAGTGTTATAATGGCTGAAATAGCTGCTGAGTGAGTGTTATAATGGCTGATATAGCTGCTGAGTGAGTGTTATAATGGCTGAAATAGCTGATGGGTGAGTGTTATAATGGCTGAAATAGCTGCTGAGTGAGTGTTATAATGACTGAAATAGCTGCGAGGTGAGTGTTATAATGGCTGATATAGCTGCTGAGTGAGTGTTATAATGGCTGATATAGCTGCTGAGTGAGTGTTATAATGGCTGAAATCAAAACGATGGTATAATAGTCTCATTATTATTCCGTATGCAAACTGGCTGTTGTGCTACGGCATCATGCTTCCATTGGGGACATAACACTTATTGGCTACAAGCGGTAGCCAAATATATATCTTCTTATACAGCAGAACAAAACAGTTAAAGACAAAGCGAATCTTCGTTGTATACTGAGTGACCCAATTGATACGGTCACCAGGTTCCTATTACAACCCAGTGAATGACGTCATCGTGCTGACGTCACCTGGTTTGGAGCTTCATTCCGCTCTGACCTGGGAGGACGAAGCCATCGAAGAGCTGCGACATTAAAACGATAGTAGCTTCAGCATTGGATCTAAAGATGGATTAACAGCACAAAAGAAAAAAGGGTTTCAGTCAAATATAAATGAGTGGCAATCAATAAATACAGCCGAGAAGCAGCTTGAAAAGTGTCAGTCATGGAATATCAGTTAATATTGTGACTGGCAACAGCTTAAGTGAGGGAGGCCTTATCGGAGCGGTGGGGAAATATGCGGGCAGGAGTGGGTCTATGCGGTCATGAGTGGGTCTATGCGGGCAGAAGTGGGTCTATGCGGTCAGGAATGGGTCTATGCGGGCAGAAGTGGGTCTGTGCGGGCAGGAGTGGGTCTGTGCGGGCAGGAGTGGGTCTGTAAGGGCCGCCGTGGTAGGCTGCCCAGTTCACAGTCGTTGAGTGGAATCTATGACAATCCAACCAGACTCGTCAGCACCCTCTATGAGGATCCAGCCAGCCTCGTCAGCACCCTCTATGAGGATCCAGCCAGCCTCGTCAGCACCCTCTATGAGGATCCAACCAGCCTCGTCAGCACCCTCTATGAGGATCCAACCAGCCTCGTCAGCACCCTCTATGAGGATCCAACCAGCCTCGTCAGCACCCTCTATAAGGATCCAGCCAGCCTCGTCAGCACCCTCTATGAGGATCCAACCAGCCTCGTCAGCACCCTCTATGAGGATCCAGTCAGCCTCGTCAGCACCCTATATGAGGATCCTTCCAGCCTTGTCTGCACCCTCTCAGAGGGTCCTGTCAGCGTCGTCACACTCCTAAACAGCACCTGCCTATTTCATAACACCTCATGGACATTCATCTCAGCGGTAACCTCTTATTGTCCGCCTCGACAGCTCATCGTACAAGTCGTGTTGTAAAAACGTCCGCCCCCTCAATATGGTCCGCAGCCATAAAATGATAAGAAACGCTATTAGGGCCAGTGGATAGAGGAGCGAGCGTCTGGCACTGAGTCGGCTCTGGTGTTGGGGGAGGGGAGAGGGATCACATGGCAGATCAATAGAAGACGGGACGGGATAGGCAGATGGGGCTGCCGTATCATGAGCTGGCGATGGTGGCCGACTCGTCTATTGTATTATGACACTCACTAGAGAATATTCTTCATGATTTCCTACGAGAGAGGGAAACGGGCTGATGGCAGAGAAATTGGCGGCGAATTCTACTCCTCTTTGTGTCATGGTCCAAAGAGTTATTAAGGTACCCCAAATGGGGGCTGTATGGTGCAGGCATTAGTTGCGGCGGGAGAATGATTAGAGATGCTTGAAGTAAGATGAAAGGATAAGGGGGCTTAGGGACTAAGTGACCACTGGAAGCAATTGGTCGGGTCGCGTTAAGGAGGTTTCAGACAGACAGACAGACTGACTGACGGAGATATATCAATCGAGATAGACAGTAAAAGAGATAGAGGAGCGATATATGAGCGTATGGATAGAGGCACGAGGGAGAGCACGAGGGAGGACACGAGGGAGGGCACAAGGGAGGGCACGAGGGAGGACACGAGGGAGGGATGGGTGGAGGTGCATGGTTGATTGAAGGCGAAGGGATGGATGGGGTGCATGGTTGATGGAGGGTGAAGGGATGGATGGAGGTGCATGGTTGATGGAGGGTGAAGGGATGGGTGGATGTGCTTGGTTGATGGAGGGCGGAGGAATGGGTGGAGATGCATGGTTGATGGAGGGTGAAGGGATGGGTGGAGGTGCATGGCTGATGGAGGGCGAAGGGATGGGTGTAGGTGCATGGTTGATTGAGGGCGGAGGGATGGGTGGAGATGCATGGTTCATTGAGGGCGGAGGGATGGGTGGAGGTGCATGGTTGATTGAGGGCGGAGGGATGGATGGAGGTGCATGGTTGATTGAGGGCGGAGGGATGGATGGAGGTGCATGGTTGATGGAGGGTGAAGGGATGGGTGGAGGTGCATGGTTGATGGAGGGCGAAGGGATGGGTGTAGGTGCATGGTTGATTGAGGGCGGAGGGATGGGTGGAGATGCATGGTTCATTGAGGGCGGAGGGATGGGTGGAGTTGCATGGTTGATTGAGGGCGGAGGACATACATACATACATACATGCATACATGCATACATACATACATACATACATACATACATACATACATACATACATACATACATACATACATACATACATACATACATACATACATACATACATACATACAGACATACATACATTCATTCATTCATACATTCATTTACATACACACATACATATACAGACATACATACGTACATACATACACCATTCACCACATACATACATACATACACACACCACATACACCACATACACACATACACCACATACATACAGACAGACATACATACAGGGACACACATACACACATACACAGACACACATACACACACAGACACACACACATACATACACACACATACATACATACATACATACATACATACATACATACATACATACATACATACACATACATACACATACATACATACATACATACATACATACACATACATACATACATACATACATACATACATACATACATACATACATACATACATACATACATACATACATACATACATACATACATACATACATACATACATACATACATACATGCATACATGCAATCATACATACAATCATTCGCAAATATAATCATTTCAATACACCAAGCCAGTTATGTGTCACAGAGAGGAGCCAGGCCACGCGAGCGCTTCTTCAAGGTTGCCCTATTAACATTAATGCACTGGAGCTGTCTCGTTCTTTGCAAATTATATAATGCCATCCCCCAACATTGAACATTCCTGGTGATTTTTTGGAAATGTTTGTTCCTAACTTTGAGCCGTATCTAAGATCGATGGCGACCTCTAGCGACTGGTGTGGAGCAGGTGGTTGCTTGTAGGGATGTCGAGGAGCAGCCGAGTGGTGGCGCAGCTGGTCAGACCATTCGCACATGTGTTTGCCGACACTTACAGAGTCTTGCCAACCTGAAACACACCGTCACGTCACCGCTCCTCCACCTTTGTAGTCCATATATCTTACGTCTTTACTTCAAACATTAAACAGGCATATGGCCTATGATAAGTGATAATCTGGGCTTCTTCAGAAAGAAGACTTTGAGTACGCCTCCCGTTTGATTGCTGGTCGTGAAGTTCGGCAAAAAAATGAAACCTGCCCGGGCGTTTCAATCACCCAACTACCGCAGCCTAGACGACCTGACGTAACGCGTGCGAGAGGGCAACTGAATGACGCTGAGGTGCCCACATACAGGGATTATTCCCTATATACAGCTGACGTTACACGCGTGGGGGATGGGTGTTATTCCCTATATACAGCTTAAGTAAGGCGTGCGTGGTGAGTGAGTTGGTGTGCAGCTGGTTGACGCGGTATTGTTGCCCATAAACAGCTGACACTGCTACGGAAACGACATTAGTTAGGACCGTGGTTCATGTCGTACTTCCACTTGGGAAACGGGCGAGTTAGATTCATTCCATTTGTGATTAGTAAGAGTCTTGCCACGGATTTTGCTACTTTATTGCGCACCCTAGGGGAAGACGCGATCGCGGGCGTCGCCTTCATATCCGGTTTGGCGCAATATCCGGCGCAATACATCCCAACAAGTCACCATATTCTAATTCAATTAGTATGCATACCTGATTGCACAAGTCGCTGGAACTCATCTTCCCAAATATGATTGTCTCCTCTTCGTCTTTGCATAATTCACTTTCTTCTAATAAAATTTCTTCTTTCCTCTTCGGCCTTCCATCATCTTGGCGCTCACTGCTCTTGCCAATCTTTCATAACAAGATGAAATGACATAAAGGCTTTCGTGACGTCCAATTTCAGGAGCCTGTATGAAGGCCGTGCCATGCATTCGCCGCTGAGAACGTCCTGCCGTGTCAACATGCTTCCTCTGACAGGGATGGGTTCTGCGTAAAGATGGCGTCATGGCTGTAGCTGAACTCGTCATGGATGTTGGTGACCTTTGGCATCCAGAGAGATCCCCAAGAAGGTGTCGGGAAATACACCAAATAACCCCATACGATGGAACGCCCAGCTGACATTGACAGAGAGGTGTACAGTAAGACGGCTAGCCCATGAGGACACATTTCTGAATGTTTATTCACTGAAAGCGATTACCGTAGACAGATATGTACACATACTTCTGTCTACCTTCCAACTCTTCCTTCCACTCGGCGCTGGCATTGACGTATGACGAGGGGACATGTGACGCGTGTGTGGAACGCTTGGTCGACAGTGAGTCTTTTAGTGGAGAGGCCTGGTGTTCCCACGGTCCCCGGATGTACCCGGATGACAATCTCAGTGACAGGCATACCAACGCATGTCTCTCGCTCTGCGACACAACCCGAGACAGAAAACAGGGTAGTAGTTGAGATCGTGGATACTACAACCCTCGCGATGACTCTCAGCAGAGAAAGCCCACGCTGGCCGGAGTTATCCAGGCCTCGGATATCAACTAAGTATAAACAAAAATATGTCAATTCATACACTATACGCATGTGTAAGTTGTGGGAGGGGCCCATTACCTCATTCCAGAGGAACCTTGTTTCCTGATGTCCCGGCGGCTGCATCAGCTGTCTCAGTTGGAAGGCTCGCTAGTCAACAACGACTTCAAGCGAACACAGAGGTCGCGTTGTTCATGGGAATATCACCATGGTTGTCCGACAAATTGACTCACCCATCCTATCATTGAAACGTGTCTTACTAATCAGATGTTGGAGGTAGAAGAAGGAGAGGCAGTTGGTCAGTGTTAGAGGCTGCGGCAAATCAAGCCCTCGATATACAGCAGAAATTGTTTCCTTAACAATATCTAGGCAAAGATTGCCAACAATTGACCAGTAAACAACAGTTATATCTCTATATGCTACAGGGCAATTTTCTTTGATCATATTGTGACGTCAGCATGAAGGGGTTTTGATGCCTAACGTCAATCAGGTCCATACAGTCCGATTCCACTTGTGTCAATATTAGTAAGATGCCGTATGGTCACTCTTTAGAAGCAGGTCATGTAATTTGGTGCCCCGTTAGAGCTGATGCCTTCAATGAATAGGCTTACCGATCATCGGAGATGCATGCGCTGCCTATACATCTTCCCATCCAGCGACCTCTTCCACACAGCGTTACCCACCCCCCACCCCATCCCCTTTCCACCCACCCACCCAACACCGCTCCAGCTGTTGCTTCTTTTCCCAACCCAAGGCTCGCGGCGACTCGACGACGCATGCGCACGCGCGGCTGCAACTCGCCATCTCAGCAGCCAGTCATTTCAGCGACAACTTGACGCGCGCGAGCGGTTCGATGTCGTGACAGAACTTACACTAGAAAACAACTGCTCCTGGCTGTCGACAGACTTACCAATAAGTCACTCACCTACCTTAAGGAATTAGATAACCAAAAATTACTCAGCTTCGAGAGCGAAAGAGCTATTTCAGGAATAAGGGTGATTAAAATTGCACGATCTTTGTTAATTCTTCATTAGCATTCTGACATTTGACTGCATCGCGCCCAAGTAACTTGTTCCCTACAAGAATTACGCATTTGCTGTGCTTAGCGAGGGCCTTCAGCGTAGTGGATCGTGGCGAACTCATTCATTTTGCACCAGGATCCTACTCTAAGGGGAGTGATCATCCTTGATGCCTGGGATCAAGCGGGAATATCAGCTTGGTGCTAACTGCCAGTAAGTGTTTTAGTGGCGGATTGGCCGAGTGACATCACCACGCTGTTCCTTGCCCGAGAGGGCGCTTGGCTCCAGGAATACATCAAATACAGATGTAGCATCGGCTTAGGGGAAATACCAGACACACGGATCTCTATCTTACTGCTCTTATAGTCTGATATTAAATCGGCGACTTTCTACTGTGGTGAGTTTCTTGGCGTACTTTGTAATCATTTATCCATCTCATTATTTTATTGTGTAAATGTCGAATAGATAATGAAGTTCAGTTCTATCAAATTTGTCGATTATTAATGAAGACGTATTAGTTTGCTTGACTGATAGTTAGACATTGTCACCAATCAGTCTCTATATGCGCCAACACATGTGAGAGTCGATAAAAAGATCACACGAATGAGACATTCACGATATTGTCGGGTGGATTCAGGTGAGGGGAAGTTAGCAAAAGGCAGCCCTATTAGTGGTGTGTGGGTTGGGGTGGGTTGGTGGGGGGCGAGTTGATAACAGGTAGCGATTGATTGACGGGGCGTTAGATAGGGGTGTGTGCAGGACTCAGGAGAGGATGTTGTAGAGGTGTGGCGATTTAATGACAGAATTCACTTAGTCGCTATCCGTTACTCTGCACCGGTACACGCTAAGTGGACTGCCATTGCATTTCCTCCTCGTCTTATCTACAGGACAGGCCGCCAAAGAACGGGGCTCCCAAAGCGCTATATAAGGATGTTATTGAAGTTGGGATGTCAAAAGGAATGAGGCAGTCCCTTTGTCGTGCTTCGATTCAGCCACTCTCCTGTCTTTTGTTGATAGAATGCCCGGCTATTGGATTGAGTCATATGTGGATAACTCTGAAGGAGACACGTTACTGGGCGCTGAAGCACGACGCCAGGTGGTATACCAATCATCAGACGAAAATAACAGAATTGATGTTTTTCCCCCGTGAAGGACGAAGGGATTTTGTAGGATACGAGGGGACGGGGAGAGGGCGGTGGGGGTGGGAGGGGGATATGTCGGTAGAGGTCAATAGGCCTCCGGCACCATCAACCAAGCGACATGCGTACGCACTTGACAATTTTTACTTTCGTCCCCCGTATGATGGACGAGAGAGAGGTGTCATGAAATAGCAGTTGTTTCTCTTGTGTTTCAGCCATTGATTCGGACCTTGTGATTTATGGATATGATGGCGTTGTTCCGTGGCGGTCCGCGCATTGTCCTCACTCTAGTATTTCTCCTTACCTGGACTCGGCTGAGTGATAGTCTGGCTGTGATTCTAGGAGGTAGGTACAGGCATGGGCCAAGGCATAAACGTGGGCTGCCTCAAAGAACACAATGTTACCACATACCTACACTGATATATTATTCATTTTTGCATTGTCACTATGCTTGGCTGATGCTGTGTTACGCCCTCACGCCACTCGCCTTTCACTATGGTGACCTATTGGTATACATGGTGACGCATTGGTGCTAATGGTGACCTATTGTTTCCTATGGTTACCTGTTGTTATCTTTGATGACTTATCGTTACCTTTGATAACCTATTTGTAAACACGTTGACATATTGGTACGTTAGATGACCTCCTCTCACCTATGATGACCTATTGGTACCAATGGTGACCTATGATTACCCCCACCCAGTATTCATCCCCGCGCTGCTTCGCCACCTTATATTGCCCCGTACTGGTTCTCCGCGTGATGTCATTGATGTCACACGCGATGTGTTATGCATGCACGATCGTCTGACACAACTCGGGACAAAAGCCTACTGACAAGCTGTCACGAACCAGTGATCGTGTCTCGTCTATTATACACCCAAGTTGCTCTGATCAATTGGATGTACATATATGATTCAGAGTCCACTGGCAGACCGCTCGCCATCTTTTGTCTGTCAGGTTGATGACACTGCGTCGGAGAGGAGTCTGTGTTCTCTCGTGTATAACGTGCTCATTTATAATTTGTTATGCATATAAGGTGACACCAAGGGTCCCGATTAAAATGCAAATTGCTTCAACTGGTACTCGATATCAATAGCTTTAAGAGATGCAAGCTCGCCACCTGGGCGCCCGAGAGTAATCGATAATGACGAAGCTATGAGATGATCGGCGTCGCCTGATCGATCTCGTCAGCGTCTCGGTCGTCGACGCCTCTCTTATCGCCCGCACCCTCTCATCGGCTATTTTACTTATTTATTAGTGACTATATACACCCGAGCATTGACGCTGTTGGTGCGCGGATTAACGACACTCGCCTCATCCTATTAACATGCTTTGTTGTCAATACGGGCAAGTGACGCAGTTGGCGACAGATGCGCTGTGCCCTTTTCAAGTTTGATTGCTCTTGTGGTACAAGATTTGCCAACAGGCTGGTGGGGTTTGGCAGGTACGGTATTATCTCTTTGCACGTTCCATCACCGCCCTCATCAGCGCGTCAGAACCCTGCTGCCGATACGACAACACCGCGACACATGGAGAGGATGTCGGCGAGTGCAGAAGTTGACGTAACCGGCGTATTCTGTCGTACGCGCTGCTTCGTTACCTTATATTGTAAATTCATTATCAGAAATCTGTTTATCTAAATGATTTCAATGTCGCTTTTCCTGCTCCAGGTGTTGCTTTTTAACCTGTTAAGACGTTGAGTTATTCGGGTCAAGATACGCTCAAGTTGGCTTTAACGTGCACATAAAATGAAATAGATGAAATGCTCCGATCCAATGAGCATTGCACTTGAGCGATTCCGTCCAGCCTCCGCGAACATGCCTCGTTTTTCCTCAGCGGTTTGCCTAATTGCATCCAGTCAATGGCTGCCCTCTCCTGCTGATCGCTCGGAACCATCCACTCGATGAGGCTCACGCGACCCCGTCTCTGTAATTCGTCCAATTAAGACAAGGTACTCGGCCACCCATTCAGACCAGACCCACTGAGACCATATACCCAATGAGCCTCGTTTAGGGTGGTTTTCTTTTGGCTTTTAATTCGATTTTCTAATGACTTATCATGGAAATGATCCAAGGTTATTTGTCCTTCTTTCGATGTCATTCACTGGTCAGAAGAAGCACATACGCTGGCTCTATAGACTGATACATCAGTTAAACACCTCCGCCTTACTCTACTCTCTGGCTACAATTTCTCTAGCTTTTGTAGCGGAGTTGAAGATTGGACGAACAGGAACAGAGAAGTGAATCATTTCTTGCGTTGACGGTGTCTCAATTATGTGAGCATGTTTTGTGGGAGACTCGCGACAGGTCGTCTGGGGCATGTCGTCCACAGGTCGTCTGGGGCATGTCGTCCACAGGTCGTCTGGGGCATGTCGTCCACAGGTCGTCTGGGGCATGTAGTCCACCTCTCGACTGTATGTAGGGGTCGCTCAGGTGATGACGTCAGGTGATGACGACTCAGGGGTCGCCCAGGTAATGACTCAGGGGTCGCTCAGGTGATGACGACTCAGGGGTCGCTCAGGGGATGACGACTCAGGGGTCGCTCAGGTGATGACTCAGGGGTTGCTCAGGTGATGACGACTCAGGGGTCGCTCAGGGGTCACTCAGGTGATGACGACTCAGGGGTCGCTCAGGTGATGACGACTCAGGGGTCGCTCAGGTGTCGCTCAGGTGATGACGACTCAGGGGTCACTCAGGGATGACTCAGGGGTCGCTCAGGGGTGATGACGACTCACTCAGGGGTCGCTCAGGTGATGACGACTCAGGGGTCGCTCAGGTGATGACGACTCAGGGGTCACTCAGGTGATGACTCAGGGGTCGCTCAGGTGATGACGACTCAGGGGTCGCTCAGGTGATGACTCAGGGGTCGCTCAGGTGATGACGACTCAGGGGTCACTCAGGTGATGACTCAGGGGTCGCTCAGGTGATGACGACTCAGGGGTCGCTCAGGTGATGACGACTCAGGGGTCACTCAGGTGATGACGAATCAGGGGTTGCTCAGGTGATGACAACTCAGGGGTCACTCAGGTGATAACGAATCAGGGGTCGCTCAGGTGATGACGAATCACATAACAGCGAGTGAAGGAGGCTGCCAGCGTCCTGTAGACACGCAGGGGTGTGGTCACACAATTCTATAAGGAAAAGTCTCTCCATCGGAAGTAGAAAGTTACGCAGACTGTGTTTTTCATCTCTGTTGCGTATGGGAGTGGAGATAGAAGGTCCGCGCTGATGACGTGATTAATTAGAGCCGAGAAAAAAACCATTCCTACATGTAAGTTGAGCTCAAGGGGAAAATTGGTTACTTGTTATTGTAGCGGCGACAAAACGCACCTGGAACAAATGCGAGCTGTGTCTTACCAGGCGCAACATAGCCCAATCTAGGGTGATGGGGAGAGCCGATTGGCTCATCGCCGCTCAGGTACGCCGCCGTGTCCCACACAAACAGCGCATGCGTCTGCTCGTAGGGAATGGCTTATATGTGGAGGGTTGGCCGGATGCGCATCTAAAAGCAATCCCTGCCGACAATTGTAGGTCACACTTGACAAGCTGATGGATCCTGAAAATAATGATACATATATGCTATGTAAGCGTCTATGACATGACTATTGTTGCAAGTGCTGTCATTGTTTTCGCTCACGGTATATACGATCTAAATCACACCATCACGGTATATACGATCTAAATCACACTATCACGGTATATACGATCTAAATCACACCATCACGGTATATACGATCTAAATCACACTATCACGGTATATACGATCTAAATCACACCATCACGGTATATACGATCTAAATCACACTATCACGGTATATACGATCTAAATCACACCATCACGGTATATACGATCTAAATCACACCATCACGGTATATACGATCTAAATCACACTATCACGGTATATACGATCTAAATCACACCATCACGGTATATACGATCTATCACACCATCACGCCAATTTTAACCCTTTGTAATCGAATGTAAATTAATTCGGGTCAATAAATTTGTCAACATTTACATCGTCCAAAAACCATTTCTGGTGTTGACAATGTCGTGTGTTGAAGCATTACACGCTCCACTACAGCACGCCCCTCAGCGCCATGCCCTCCCCTCCCCGTCTCTGCATGTGGCGCAATGGCCAGGTGAATCCATTTGTGCGATGTCCTGTTATAAACGCCGACGTTTAGGATTATTGACCACTATTGAACATTGATCGGGGAATATTTAATGCAACAGGATGCAGTTGGCAATCGTGTGATCGCTGCAATACTAGCTGCTGTAACGGGACAGGTCTGTACGGATGACTAGTTTCATACGACAACTGTCCATGAATAAATGCTTACAGAGGTCATACGCTCACGAATGAATGCTTACACATGCCAGACGCTCGTCAATATATGCTCACACATGGCAGGTGCTCACGAATGAATGCTTACGTGTGACTTGCGCACATGAATGGTTTCAAACATTTATCAGTCATCGCGTTTGGTGAAGTACACCCATGAAGGCCTGGCGTTTGATGAGATTCGACTTTGGAGGTCTACTGTTTGGTGAGGTACACCCGTGAAGGTCTGCTGTTTGGTGAGATTCGACTATGGAGGACTACAGTTTGGTGAGGTACACCCATGGAGGTCTACTGTTTGGTGAGGTTCATCCCTTAGGGCCTGCTGTTTGGTGAGGTACATCCATGGAGGTCTATTGTTTGGTCAGGTACCCAAAAAGGGTTGCGCCTTGTGTCGGTGGATTTCACCGGAATGGCCTGGTCTAGTCAATCGGCTGGTGGTAACATGTTTTAGGATAATCGTTCGTATTTTTATCTTTCACATCTTCTTTTTATTTCTACCCACGTGGATTTCCCTCTTTTTTCCTTTTATACTAAAAGGCAGCTGCTCAATCAGGTTATTCTTGTCTCATCATACGTCTCTTTTTGCAGGCACCATACAACACATCAGTGTTGGTGTGCCCTTAAACATATACCTCAGGGGTGTGACTTAGTTTACTGTTCGGTGATGTGCACTCGTGAGTAGCAGGTGTTTGGTGATGTGCAATTATAATTTTGGGCTCGTTGTTGAGCGCGTTACTGGCTCGACGAACCGTACATCTACCGATGTCGATGACTTACCTGGTAAAGTTTCCACGTGGAGTGGTTTATGCACATCTAGCGCCACGCCCCCTCATCATCACTCCACAGCAACGCTTCCTTCGGGCGCTGACGTGAATGGCAGGTGTTCTTTACAGGTGGTCGGCCACCTCCCACGCCTTCCTCCCGTGACTGAACTCGACAGGTGGCGCTACCTCGCTCACCTGTATCGACTTCAGTATTCGAACTTTCAATAGATCTCGCTTGAGAGTTCCTTTGACTGCACAACTTCTTTCAACATGATGATGTTTTTGTACGGAGAAAGTGAAGAACAGAGAACGGAGGCAAAAAGCTTTGTATTGTTAAAGGTCAGCGAAAATATGTTATTTTGTTAAAGTCTGGTGGCCATGGTTGTGGTGTTCTCGGCAGCTGCGCATTTGACCCGGTTGGGTTATGGGGCGTATGTACAAATGCTCGTCCGTCGGTAGCCTGTTGTTTTGCGAGGTTGGTGTGGTGTCTGTGACCCTTAGGTCAGGGGCAGTACTTGGGTCATGGAGGGTAAAAACACCCGGTGATGTGTAACGAGTACATGGCATGTCAGGATGTCCCACCAAGCCCCATCATGGACCTCTTAGGGCTGTCAATGAGGCGAACGTCAATGTGTGTCAAGGGAATAATTGAAGGACCTTATTTAAATATCTGACATCTGAAAAAGGATCAATTCGGCGAATATACGTGTTAGACGTCCAGTGACGCTCCCGACTTTACCCACCGTACGACCCTTTAACCCACACATCTCGCTATCTCACGACCCTCTTAATCACACATCTCGCTATTTCACGACCCTCTTAATCACACATATCCTCGCTATCTCACGACCCTCTTACACACCTATCTCCTCGCTATCTCACGACCCTCTTAATCACCCATCTCCTCACTATCTCACGACCCACGTAATCACACATCTCCTCACTATCTCACGACCCTCTTAATCACACATCTCGCTATCTCACGACCCTCTTAATCACACATCTCCTCACTATCTCAAAACCCTCTTAATCACGCATCTCCTCACCATCTCACGACCCTCTTAATCACACATCTCGCTATCTCACGGCCCTCTTAATCACCCATCTCCTCACTATCTCACGACCCTCGTAATCACACATCTCCTCACGATCTCACGACCCTCTTAATCACACATCTCGCTATCTCACGCCCCTCTTAATCACCCATCTCCTCACTATCTCACGACCCTCTTAATAACCCATCTCCTCACTATCTCACGACCCTCTTAATCACACATCTCCTCGCTATTTCACGACCCTCTTAATCACATATCTCCTCACTATCTCACGACCCTCTTAATCACACATCTCCTCGCTATTTCACGACCCTCTTAATCACACATCTCCTCACTCTCTCACGACCCTCTTAATCACACATCTCCTAACTATCTCACGACCCTCTTAATCACACATCTCCTTGCTATCTCACGACCCTCTTAATCGCACATCTCCTCACGATCTCACGACCCTCTTAATCACACATCTCCTCGCTATTTCACGACCCTCTTAATCACATATCTCCTCGCTATTTCTCGACCCTCTTAATCACCCATCTCCTCACTATTTCACGACCCTCTTAATCACACATATCCTCGCTATCTCACGACCCTCTTACACGCCTATCTCCTCGCTATCTCACAACCCTCTTAATCGCACATCTCCTCGCTTTTTCACGTCCCTTTTACTCACCTATCTTTTGCAAATGAGTTATCGGAAGGCTGTCATTTTCGAAAGACTCACGATTAGTCTGTCGACTGATCTGGTTGAGAATGAAGCTGTTTGTCAGCTGGCGTTGCCCTATTCATCTCTCAATGATTTCTCTTCATCGTCGTCTTTGATGAGGTCAGGAGCGAGGGATGTTACCTTACATGTACGCGGCTAGTCAACGGGAAGTCGACCCTCTTAATCACACATCTACTCGCTATCTCACGGCCCTCTTAATCACCCATCTCCTCACTATCTCACGACCCTCTTAATCACACATCTCCTCACGATCTTACGACCCTCTTAATGACACATCTCACTATCTCACGACCCTCTTAATCACCCATCTCCTCGCTATCTCACGACCCTCGTAATCACACATCTCCTCACTATCTCACGACCCTCTTAATCACACATCTCCTCACTATCTCACGACCCTCTTAATCACATCTCCTCACTATCTCACGACCCTCTTAATCACACATCTCGCAATCTCACGACCCTCTTAATCAAACATCTCCTCACTATCTCACGACCCTCTTAATCACACATCTACTCACTATCTCACGACCCTCTTAATCACACATCTCCTCACTATCTCACGACCCTCTTAATCACACATCTCCTCACTATCTCACGACCCTCTTAATCACCCATCTCCTCACTATCTCACGACCCTCTTAATCACACATCTCCTCACGATCTCACGACCCTCTTAATCACACATCTCGCTATCTCACGACCCTCTTAATCACACATCTCCTCGCTATTTCACGACCCTCTTAATCACACATCTCGCTATCTCACGACCCTCTTAATCACACATCTCCTCGCTATTTCACGACCCTCTTAATCACACATCTCCTCACTATCTCACGACCCTCTTAATCACACATCTCCTCGCTATTTCTCGACCCTCTTAATCACCTATCTCCTCACTATCTCACGACCCTCTTAATCACACATATCCTCGCTATCCCTCTCACACCTATCTCCTCACTATCTCACGACCCTCTTAATCACCCATCACATCTCACGACCCTCTTAATCACACATCTCCTCGCTATTTCACGACCCTCTTAATCACACATCTCCTCGCTACACGACCCTCTAATCACACATCTCCTCACTATTTCACGACCCTCTTAATCACACATCTCCTCGCTATTTCACGACCCTCTTAATCACACATCTCCTCACTCTCTCACGACCCTCTTAATCACACATCTCCTCACTATCTCACGACCCTCTTAATCACACATCTCCTCACTATCTCACGACCCTCTTAATCACACATCTCCTCGCTATCTCACGACCCTCTTAATCACACATCTCCTCACTATCTCACGACCCCCTTAATCACATATCTCCTCGCTATTTCTCGACCCTCTTAATCACCCATCTCCTCACTATTTCACGACCCTCTTAATCACACATATCCTCGCTATCTCACGACCCTCTTACACACCTATCTCCTCGCTATCTCACGACCCTCTTAATCACACATCTCCTCGCTATCTCACGACCCTCTTAATCACACATCTCCTCACGATCTCACGACCCTCTTAATCACACATCTCCTCGCTTTTTCACGTCCCTTTTACTCACCTGTCTTTTGCAAATGAGTTATTGGAAGGCTGTCATTTTCGAAAGACTCACGATTTGTCTGTCGACTGATCTGGTTGAGAATGAAGCTGTTTGTCAGCTGGCGTTGCCCTATTCATCTCTCAATGATTTCTCTTCATCGTCGTCTTTGATGAGGTCAGGAGCGAGGGATGTTACCTTACATGTACGCGGCTAGTCAACTGGAAGTCATCCAGCCAAGTGTATTAAAGGCAAAGGGGGTAGCGTTTGACGACTGCTCGGGAATCATTGCGATGATTGAGTGGATGGCGGGAGGCTTATTCAAGGATACCGTGAAAGCTCAGACTGACATGCAGCATTTGAGGGCGATAATACCCTGCCTGTTAGCACTGCGAGAGACGTCACCTCTCTCCGCGTCGCCATCTTCGACAGGCGGGACAAGAGGCGTTTTGCCGGGCCGCTTTCTTCCATAAGAGGGCGTCTTGATTACATTACCGTTTCTTTGCCGCGAGTCTTGGCTTAGCAACATATGAATTCCTGCTCTCACTAACGACTGAATGTAAGCGGCGTGAGGGACGCTGACTGATACAATCCGTGTCCCCTGTCGGCACATGGTCCGGAGTGGGCGTGCTGTGATGGGGTAGCGCAGTTAGACTGGTCACCCCACCTCGTACTCATCATCTCACTCATTGTAGAAGGCATCGCCACGAACGATCAGGTGTAGGCCGTGAGCCACCCGGCACTTTAATTGTAGTCGTGATTTATACAAATCCCTGCGAACACGCCTCCCGATGATTGGGAAATCGGCGACGATACAAATGGGGAGCATTCAGTCCTTGAATGCCTCTGGAATTAATGTTACTGCGCGCAAGACATAATCTTCAGGGGTGGGGGGGGGGGGGCATAATGCTGTTCGACTATATATTATTGCGTTATTGGGCCCATTGTGTGGAGCGGAAGAGCCTATTTTAGGAAAGTATTCACGGCAAATCTTTTGTGGCCATCTCTGCTGAATAGACAAATGGGCATTTGGTTGAGAAGGTAGATGGTGGACAGCATGTGGTCGGCGGTCAGAAGCAGCCCTGCGGAAGGCGCAGAGTATGCAAGCGGAAACTATGATGACAAAACGGCCATGAAGGAGGGCAAGCAGGACGGCATCTGTCCGTTCTGGGGAGTGGTGTAGTAGTCCGGCCAATAGGGTCATGGTTGTCTCTTGGAAGATGGGAGGGAATGATGATGATGATGATGATGATGATGATGATGATGATGATGATGATGATGATGTCGTAGATGACACTTATGATGATGGTGATGGTGATACCGAAGGCGAAAATAGGATGATGTTGGTGACGATGTTGACGATGTTGATGACGATGTTGATGACGATGTTGGTGACGATGTTGATGACGACGTTGGTGACGATGCTGATGACGATGTTGATGACGATGTTGGACGGAGTTTATAATACTATTACTTAAGTATCAATAATAAGCATCGCACACTTGACATGAAAAGCAAACATAGATTTCTAGGTCATTGATAAGAAGCCATCGGTTTTTATTACTGGCATTATTGGGCTTCATTGAAAAAAAATATTCAGAAACTATTACAGAAGACACCTTATTTGGACCAGTTTACGTCACGTTATACAGTTTAAAGTTACTTCACGATTGTATGACTGAGACACCATATAGAATACAGTATTCGGACCAGGTTACGTCACGATTGTATGGCAGAGACACCATATATCTTATAGGATACAGTATTAGGACCAGGCTGCGTCACCACTGTATGGCAGAGACACCTTATAGGATACAGTATTAGGACCAGGCTGCGTCACCACTGTATGGCTGAGACACCTTATAGGATACAGTATTAGGACCAGGCTGCGTCACCACTGTATGGCAGAGACACCTTATAGGATACAGTATTAGGACCAGGCTGCGTCACCACTGTATGGCAGAGACACCTTATAGGATACAGTATTAGGACACGGCAGGTCAGTAAGTCTTAAAGAATACAGTGTGTTTCAAACAGGCTGCGTCGCTGCAGTATGTCAGTGATGTCGTCTAGAATACAGTATTTCAACCAGGCTGCGTCACGGCAGAATGTCAGTGATGCCGTATAGAATACAGTATTTCAACGTGGCTGCGTCACGGCAGAATGTCAGTGATGCCGTATAGAATACAGTATTTCAACCTGGCTGCGTCACGGCAGAATATCAGTGATGCCGTATAGAATACAGTATTTCAACCTAGCTGCGTCACGGCAGTATGACAATGATGTCGTAAATAATACAGTATTTCAACTAGGCTGCGTCACGGCAGAATATCATTGATGCCGTATAGAATACAGTATTTCAACCTGGCTGCGTCACAGTATTCGGACCAGGTTACGTCACGATTGTATGGCAGAGACACCATATATCTTATAGGAT
Organism: Urechis unicinctus; assembly: GCA_034190875.2. Classification (NCBI taxonomy): domain Eukaryota; kingdom Metazoa; phylum Annelida; class Polychaeta; order Xenopneusta; family Urechidae; genus Urechis; species Urechis unicinctus. Next base: position 74,932,163 of record CM067350.1, on the reverse strand, counting down.
ACAGTATTAGGACCAGGCTGCGTCACCACTGTATGACAGAGACACCTTATAGGATACAGTATTAGGACCAGGCTGCGTCACCACTGTATGGCAGAGACACCTTATAGGATACAGTATTAGGACACGGCAGGTCAGTAAGTCTTAAAGAATACAGTGTGTTTCAAACAGGCTGCGTCGCTGCAGTATGTCAGTGATGTCGTCTAGAATACAGTATTTCAACCAGGCTGCGTCACGGCAGAATGTCAGTGATGCCGTATAGAATACAGTATTTCAACGTGGCTGCGTCACGGCAGAATGTCAGTGATGCCGTATAGAATACAGTATTTCAACCTGGCTGCGTCACGGCAGAATATCAGTGATGCCGTATAGAATACAGTATTTCAACCTAGCTGCGTCACGGCAGTATGACAATGATGTCGTAAATAATACAGTATTTCAACTAGGCTGCGTCACGGCAGAATATCATTGATGCCGTATAGAATACAGTATTTCAACCTGGCTGCGTCACGGCAGTATGACAATGATGTCGTAAATAATACAGTATTTCAACTAGGCTGCGTCACGGCAGAATATCATTGATGCCGTATAGAATACAGTATTTCAACTAGGCTGCGTCACGGCAGTATGTATCATATGTCATGGCATAGAGCACAGAAGGACACAATGGACAGTGTTATACCTCATCAAGTGGAGTAAGATCATTGTGTGCAGGATAGTCACGAAATTAGGCTTCGTGTATTAATGTCGTAGTAAACGATAAAAGTCAATAATTTCAGCTACTGAATACGAGCGAATTGAGATGACATTAACGAGATCTCGGAGTTTTGCGTATGGTGGTGATTATAATCTGAGACTTCTTCGTGAAGTGACCTACCGCGCGGGTGTATTCGGCTGCTTAAGCGACGCGGTTAATTTGTGAACCACCCCATTCAGATCACTGCGAGATAGAACTACCACACGATTATCTGTTCTTCTCAATTATTCACTCGGGGAAATCGCGTTTCTATGTCCCATCCATGCGGTTCCTGCATGAAGCGCGGCCACGACTACACCCCCCCCCCCCCAACCCTCCTAACCACCCAACCCCTCATTCATGTTTTTGTGATATTTCTATCCATTGGTAATATGACTGTATTATCGACCCGGATTGCTGATCATTTACAATGCGAGTGACTTAATGTCGGGCGCCTCGCTGTAATGAGTTGCGGTCACGGCAATTATTCCAACGAGCTTGTCAATGTTCTCAGCGGCGTATTCTATTACCATACGCAAAAGAATTGTCTTTTGCGTACAGTATTCATTATTGGTAAAAAACATAATTGACATAAGCTTTGTTACGAATCCCCATTACCATTAGAGCATGCACAAATATGGAAATTTAATCCCCGCAAACAAATGATTCTACTCAATTATTCTGTTCTTACTTCAATTTGTCGTGTGGACAACTTACTGGCTTATATCCCTGTCTGGTTATGAGGCGTCAGATATGACCAGCAGTGGGCGAGAAGGCCTCGTCGTCCTCCCCGACCACCCACCCAGTATGGATTTGACCACAGCTCCCCCGGGACCTTCTCTTCATTACCCTTGTCACTATTTACTTTAGGGGTATTATTTAAGCGTCAGTAATTTTGAGTTGAAAAAAATAACTCGGCCACGAGGGACCATCATTCACGTGACCACATCTCTAGCCGGGGAATATGTAAGCGTCTCGATGGGATTGTAGCGTGCCTGCTATCCGGTGTGAATGTCAGTATTGTTTAGTCAGATGCGTCGTGGATGTCGGTCGTAATGGCCCAGCCACATTAAACTGTCTCCTTGTGTTCGGAAGGACTTCCCTCACCAATTAACTTGTAATACGCCGTTCCAGAGACGCGCCAGGTTATCGTGAAGGTACACAACGTCTGGTGGCGCTACGGAAGCGGCTCATTGGGCATTTAGGAAGCAATGCGGCCTCAATGTTGCTTCCAATGGGCATATGGTACACAAAGGGCAAATAAGACCTTGACCTTCCTCGGGGAATTGACTTGTCATGTTAATTTTTTTCGTCTGAGGTTTCTTATAAGGAACGCAGTTTGGATAATTCTATTTGTGATTGGTAATATTGAGCATTATTTCAGTAGTTTTGAGTTTAAGTAGTTATGATTTAAAGCAGTTAAGACTTATTCATACGCAATGTGGAACTCACTGACTCCATATGACTCGCTGACTGTCGTTGACTCGTTGACTGTACACACGACTCACCGACTTTAGCATGAATGAGTGACTCTACATGACTCATTGACTCTACACATGACTCATTGACTCTACACATGACTCATTGACTCTACACATGACTCACTGACTCTATACATGACTCTTCACACGACTCACTGACCCTATCCTCTCTGACTCATTTGTGCCATCGTTTTGATCATATCCTTGCTCTTGTACGCGAGACTACAGGCTGGAGAAGACTGACACGTTTGTTGAGTTCTGGTGAGGATCGTGGCTGGGTAAGCGTTAGGCGCTACATACGTTGGATCCTCGGATGAAGTGTTCGCTTTTGCCTGGTGCGCCAACAAGCGGCCATGGAGGGATGGGTGAACACGGTTCCCACCCGCCCACTCCTTCATATGACTGCCGGGGGAGGCAGGAGTTGGGATACCTGGAATGAGCAGGGGACACGAACGACCACTCAACCCTACATCAGAGGCGGTTTTTTCTGTTGACTGTGGTGCAGTTAGTCTTGTTATCTTTGAGTCCGAATCTCTCCATCGGTTATGTGCCGTACAAATGCACTCACCTTCATCTGGGCTTGAGTGATGTCGACCGTGCATGATACACGCTCGTCAAGTCGCGAAAAACCGAGTCCCATGAATCAATGACAATACGCGACTCAGCCGATCTCTAGGACGCATTTACCGAGTAATAACCCGGCGAATACCCCCCGCGCTCTGCCAGTCCATGAAGCATACCAGCTGATTCAATCTGCCTTTATTGTGCATCAAACGGCGCGCCATCGCTAGCTTTGATCCAATCGAGATTCAGCCCTCGTCGATTTTTTTTTCATTCGGTGTACGTTTTCTCTCGTCTCTCGTCGGCATTATAACCCTTCCGGAATGACACGATTCCGGAGACTGGAATGAGAGCGATCGTCTGGAGATCGCTGATCATGCGCGTGGTGACGTCTTCATCACCAAACACAGCTACAACTGGTAGGATTAGAAACCTTACTGCGGCTTATCTAAACCTTACTGCGGCTTATTAGATACCCTTAAGCTTCATCATTTTTAATGGGATCGATTTCGTCAGTGTATAATTTTGTGTAGACGTGTATAGTATAATCGACTATACACAAATCTATTGGTCAGACGTAGAAGAAGAATGAAAGAGTCAGTGGCAGCCGGTATCAGCCCTAGCGGTCATATGACGCGGCCACGTGACGTAGTTTATGTGACGTGGTCGAGTATTCCTGCGTCAGTTGATCTGCTACTTGGATCTAATGACCTTGACCCTGTCAATCTCTCATGATGTCTTCCTCCGTCTTCATAGCTCGCACAAATGGAAACTCGTATCACGTTGTCGAAACCGGACATGACCAAGTTTATAATGTAGGAAAAACAGCCGACGTGCAATGACAGCCTCCGAGTTTATTTCATCTCCGGATTGGTGTTCATAGAATCATCGTCCGCCTCGAGCAGCAGAAGGAAATTATCAGTCAAGACGACTGGGGCCTCCATTTACACTGATGAGGTGCACTGGAGTGATACAAGGGCCGGGGGCTTTACCATCAATGAGCCCCCGTTGCCTGCCCTCTGCGAGGCCTCCATCTCCCAGACCCTCTTCACTTGTCACACCTTTGACCTTCCTTCATTTCACGAGGTCCCGTAGATATGATGAGGAGGGGATGACTTGTTGGGAGCTGGGGGAGGGAGGGGGTTGGGGGGGAGGTAAGGAGGGAGGTTGATAGCGGTAGCCGTTTCTTCCCGTATAAAGCGGTTGTTCGTATGGTTCATTGAAGTGACCATATAAGGAATGACTTGAGTGCCACACGTGATCCTACTCAGCGGACGACAGACGAGTCATCTCACTAACTGGAGCAAGTTGACGGGTAGGCCTGGACGACATGGTCCATCACAGTGAATGCATCAGTTCTCGGCGAGTTCCTCGATGGATTGCCAGAATGGACGCGAGGCGAATCCAGTGTGGGACAGAGAGCGGTGTATTGATGGTATTTCATCAGACTTCCTTTCACTCATTCACGGGCACTGCATAGCAACGCATCCATAGCTGTCAGCAGTTCTCTGTTACAAATAGACACGCTTTTCTCCCCCATACATCACGCCAACAACAGCACAATCACTCCTGGCGATGGCACGAACGCATTCGCATGCTCACTTGTAGTGTTTTCCATTATAATCTACGCATCATTTTATTCGTGATGTTTCATGGTTCATTGTTGTGTTCTACACGATGCCTGATGTCTACTATATTCATAACAACTTAATGTTTCAATTTGACGATAGTTATGGCAAGAATAAGCGAGCTAAATAAGCACTGAGCCTGACCAACACGCTTTAACATCGTCTTTGTTCACCTGTACAGGGCTAGATGGATCACGGGAAGTAGAGTTCTGTCAGTGGGAACAAGTGGATGTGACGTGTGACGAAGGTCGCATTGTGATCGTCGAGGAAGCTCTCCACGGTCACATGGCTGTAGGGAAATGCATCGACGAACCATTTGACCATCTGGGCTGCAGTACGGACGTCTTTGACTGGGTGGATGCATGGTGTTCTGGGAGAAACTCGTGCAACTTCGGTTTTGATATTCTCCAGCAAATCCAGAACTGTTCCACTGTCTACTCATCCTATCTGCGCATGCGCTACACTTGTATCGATGGTAAGTATACGCCTTGTCGCATTATGGCTCAACATATTGGATGATCTAGTTGGTGTGAATATATTGGGTGAATGCATTGGTGTCGCGTTGGTGTGAATGCATTGGATGACGTAGTGTCGCGTTGGTGTGAATGCATTGGATGACCTAATGTCTCTTTGGTGCGAATGCATTGGATGACGTAGTGACGCTTTGTTGTGAATATGTTGGACGACGTAGTGACGCTTTGGTGTGAATATGTTGGATGACGTAGTGTCGCGTTGGTGTGAATGCATTGGATGACGTAGTGACGCTTTGGTGTGAATATGTTGGATGACGTAGTATCGCTTTGGTGTGAATATGTTGCATTACGTAGTATCGCTTTGGTGTGAATGCATTGGATGACGTTGTGTCGCTTTGGTGTGAATATGTTGGATGACATAGTGTCGCTTTGGTGTGAATATGTTGGATGACGTAGTGTCGCTTTGGTGTGAATATGTTGGATGACGTAGTATCGCTTTGGTGTGAATATGTTAGATGACGTAGTATCGCTTTGGTGTGAATATGTTGGATGACGTAGTGTCGCGTTGGTGTGAATATGTTGGATGACGTTGTTGCATTTGGGTCGTTGCAGTTGAATCCTGTCACGCACCGTTCTGTGAAAATGCCAACTACCAGGTGAGATTATCCGCGAATACAGGTGTGCTCTCAAGCTGGGTAGCATCTCACGTGGGATGCGGAAACAGGAACTGTCCATGGATGATAGAAAGTCTTCCTGGACAGCGCATCAACATTACTCTCATTGACTTCTCACATCCGAGAATCCACGAGAGATTAAGCCCACACAATCAGTGTCAGAGATTTGCTAAGATTAGCGAAGAAGACTTCAGCAAAGACATCACTACATGCAGTAGCGATTACAGCCGTGAAAAACATATCTATCTCTCCGCCAAGAATTCCATTCTCCTCGAGATGATCACACCAGGCAGTCATGGTGAAATCCAATATCTCATCGTCTACGAAAGTGAGTCGATTGCCCTCTCCATATCTAATTTTTATTACTTACTAGAGAGACAAGATGTCATTCTCAATAATAATCCACAGCAATGGAATTGCTTTTTCTGTTATTTTTTGTCATGTTTCTCCATGGAATGGCCGACGAGGGCTTGGGGCTGCCCGCTTGCGTTCCATGAAGTACATCCATTAAGGGGAGAATCGAGCTCTAATCAACGCAGTAATCTCTCCTCCATGTAGTTTTACAATGGCAAGAGTTGGCTAAAAGCGGCCTTAGTGACTGCTGTCATTTGTTTCCTCTCGTTACTCATCTCATTTAATAAAAGCCTGGCTGCAAGGCTGGGTGGGGGTGGGGGGGGGGGGGGGGGGGGGTTGGTTGGACAACCGGGTCAGATCGGGGGTCGCACTACAACTCTCTCTCTCTCTCTCGGTTGGACTCTCTCTCTCTCTCTCTCTCTCTCTCTCTCGTCGCACTACTCTCTCTCTCTCTCTCTCTCTCTCCCCCCCCCACTCCCTCCCTCTCTCACTGTGGAGTATTTGCTGGGTACCAGGGATTATTGCTTGGTGTATTTGCTCAGTTGTACTTGTGATAATTCGTGGTGTGTACGTGGGCTCATGAAGTGCTGTCGTGGCTCGGGAATTATGAGTCCTGTGTATGTTAGTATGCTAGTACTGCCGCTCCCTGGGATGAGTGAACACAGAAGGGTATGTGAGGGTGAAGCGGCAGTTACGTTTGTTAGGATATGATCATAAGTTGATCCCTGCATCCCATGTTTGATATGAGTGTATGTAAACCCCTTGGCCATATATACAGAAGGGCTATAAATTTAGGGTGAAGTTTTCACGTTGTTAGGATATGATCATAAGTTGATCCCTGGATCCCATGTTTGATATGAGTGTATGTAAACCCCTTGGCCATATATACAGAAGCTATAAATTTAAGTTTTCACGCTGTGGCACTCTCGTTCATATGCTGGGGTGGGGCGGGATAGGGTGAGTGGGTGGGGCGGGGTGGAGGTAGTATTGGATGGTACATGACGCGAGGCGTCCCTCCCGTAGTAGATACAACCCAGCGTGGGTGTCATTAAGCGGCATTTGTGCAGAGATCGAAACGTACAGTTTTCTGTTGTGGCACACAAGATGCGGTTGGTGTGGTCCACATGACTATAACGCTGGCATATAGCACTGAGCATACACACAGCAGTAGGACAGGAGCACTTTTTGTATCGGGTGACAGAACTGATAAGATTTTGTGACATTAATTTGTAAATGTATTTCTTTCACATCCAGATTTTACGCTCGCCTTGCAATTTATTATACTACGATGTTACTTTTGTTAGAATCCCTTAATCCCGGGGAGAGAAAACGCATCAAACTTGCCTTTCCCTAGATAAAACTATTTTTTTTTATGGGGAAATCCTTGTTTCAAATGTAATTGCCTCTTTCATTTGATATGCTCTCAACTATTTTGTAAATCAACTTTATGGATGGGTAAACTAGAAATGACACCCCGTGTGAGCATAGAGGAGCTAGTCTTCAACGCTACACCTACCAGCTTCTGCAAGGGGCTTCATATGAGAAATCTACATCTAAAACTACGTATTATGTTAATAACAGTTGTCGGCTGTGGAGAGCCTCATGTTCCCGCGTTTGCCACGGCGGACAGGCACGGTGATAACGCTAAGTTACAGTGCGACGCATCCGGTCAACAGTGGACGCTTACCTGTCAGGGATCAGAATGGGTGGGAGACACTCATAAAATCTGCCCAGGTAAAAAATAATTCAAAGCTATGCATGTCCGACTCACTAATTAGATTCCATTTGATCATGTTGGTGTAACTTGTATATGAGTCTGCGAATGTTCCGTGCTTACAGTGGGGCAGCCTGGGGTAAAAGCACCAGATTCCGCGGGCGGAGCAAAGAAATCACCTTATGGTAGGGCTATTATCCGAATCATAACGTCTCTCATCTGTAAATTTTGAAATGAGTAGTGTGCAAATGGTGTTTCTTTTGCCACGTTATGATCCTATCCAATTCCTCCGTTGTTGTCCGCCATGCCGAGTCTGGTGTGGTCGCCACATGGAGCACGAAGCATTATATTGGCGGTGTGTGTGGTGAAAAGGTCTGCTGGTCGTGATCGGTCTGGGCGTGGCTCTGGGCGTGGTCATTGGAGTCATCCTCCTGGGCATAGCTCTGCTTTACATGCGCAGGTTAGCATCATCCTCACTCTTCTCTGAATACACGTATCTTATTATGTCGGAATGAGATCCATTGACTAAGAGAAAGAATGACATCGTAATATGAAGATTGAGTTAGTATGTAATGTGTGTATTGAGTTGATATTTAATGTGTGTATTGAGTTGATATGTAATGTGTGTTTTGAGTTGGTATGTAACGTGAAGATTGAATTGATATGTAATGAATGGATTGAGTTGGTATGTAATGTGTGGATTAAGTTGGTATGTAATGTGAAGATTGAATTGGTTTGTAATGCATGGATAAAGTATAATGTGTGGATAAAGTTGGTGCAATATGTTTGGATTAACTTGGTATGTAATGTTTGGATTAACTTGGTATGTAATGTGTGCACAGGAGAAGCAAGCGTCGTAACCGGCAGCCGAGAAACACACTGCTCTGTGACCAGAGTCCCATGAGAGATCCACACAAGCCAGGCATGATAATCCATGAATCATCACCGTTATCACGTGGCGGGGGCACTCTCATTTACACACCAGAGCACGACTATACCACCACACTGCATCCTAAACGCGCTTTGCCAGTGCCCTCACCATCCATACCAGCAGATTCCTCCCAGACACATGTTATGGAGCACTTCCAGTGCAATGAATGTGCAGCCGCTCAAACCGGACCCACTGATTTTAACATCAACCACGCAACAGGTAAACCCCATGGCAAGCATATGTATGAAACGCCTTCCTTCCCGTTCCAACAAATGACACTAGGAGGCGCTGGCGGGAGGATGCACAGCAGTGATGCCTTGGCTCTCCACTCAGAACAGGAGGAATCTCGGAGAACCAATTAGGCTTCTCACCTAACTTTACAAACTGACCAGTTCTGCTCCAATCCAATTGGTTGCATGAGGCAGAGGGTGCTCTACTCAACTCTATTCATCACTTTTATCAACAAGGGTTTTTATTTACAGAACTTATCGAGAAAGCTTGTCAATTGAAAACTGTTTGTATATTTGTGACATATGTACCACTGTTTATGTTATGTGTGTGTACATCTGCAAGAAGGCTTTGTGCATAATGCTGAATGTTTATTTGTCAGTCATATCATTGTCTACAAGGTATGACTCTACAATTTGTCAACAACAATCATTTTGCCTTATCAGCTTGATATGTGTAAATATATTGATTTTGAAAAGCAGCCTTTGTATTGTGAGGCAGGAAATCATTGTACACACACACACACACACACACACACACACACACACACACACACACACACACACACACACACACACACACTGGGTAGCTCTGTAAACACTACACAGATTGCACTCAACACCTTCACTACAAAACCTTCAACTATTGCAACAATTAAAAATGAAATTGATAAACAATGCCTTATTACATATACATAGTCACACTCACTCCTAACACAAATATATATATATGTAAATATATATACATATATATATATATATATATATATATATATATATATATATATATATATATATATATATATATATATATATATATATATATATATATATATATATGTATATATGTGTGTGTGTGTGTGCATTATTATTTACCTGTAAGGGTTGTCCCTAGTGACACAATCATTACACTGAGGTAATAACTGTGCACAATAATAGCTTAAATACCATGGCAGCATAAGAGCCACAAAGGTGAGCAGAAAAGGATTGTACACATCAGATAACTGTTACATACAATATTGCACAAATCAACTTTTCTTCTTTCTTGGATTTCTGAAAAGTGAAGGCGATGTTGGTTTAGCCCTCAAAGGCTCCATGTCAACCAGTTCGAAAGAGTCCAGAGCTGATTTCTTGCAGTACAGATGGAACACCTCTTCCGCCTTCATCATGGTCTCGTGAAGGTTCAACTTCATCGTCAGGCTGTACCAGAGGCAGAACATAACATCATAACGCTCAGGAGGCTACTTCAAAAGGATAATGGCACATGATAATGCTCAGATGGTGAATCAGGAGTACCAACAGGAAGACATGCATTAACAGTATAAGGTCCATCATTAGTTCACGTGTCAAACCACCACTTACATACATAATATAGAACATTCATTACTGGCTGACAGTATATTGAGAGGAAGTGATTAACTGTAATAGCATAACATGTGACAGGACATAACAGTTATATCATAACATGAGACAGGACATAACAGTTATGGACAAAGTAGAGATAGACCTGGCAATTCAATCACATTATTGAATATCAAGCATACCTGCTAATCAATGCAAATACATCTGAGGTGTCTTGGCAGTCAAAGAGTTGCTCACGATGCATAATAAGTATGGCAACACACATAAAGACATCAAAGGTGTAGCCTACATTGACCGATGATTCAGCCAGCTGTGCTAAGCCTCCTGCAATCAGTCCAACCAGACATGTTGGGATAAGGTCTTGTGAAATTTATGATTGATTGTTATGTTGCTAATGGCAACATATCTGTGACACAGAGGAACTGATGTTGGTCCAAGCTACTAAACTCTCCATCCTTTCCTCCAATATAACTGCACCAAGCCCAATGCAAATTGGTCCACAATGCAACTTTTCACAAGCAATCTGCTGCAGGACATAACAGTTTGAAAAATTGGTAACAAGGCAAACATTAGAAATGATGACAATGATTTGACACACTTTTTATGAAACTTGCTACCAAAGAAGTTTTCACAAGGAATCCAACAAGCAACCATAATTAACAACTCTGGCCACCCCTAGATAGGTATTGCTCAGCTGTAAGTGGCTATCTGTGAACGTATACTGATGGAGGAATCAAAACAACCATGAAACACCTGGTTGTCTGGCTAGTGATCAGGCTGCTTCAGACTTGACATATGAAACAAGCTATATACTCTAAATGCCATGCCAGAAACTAAAGAGGCCACGCAGCATGTTTAACTAATATTTACCTAATTTGCTTTTGTATAGGTCACACAAGTATAGGTCGAGCACCCTTTTCAGCTTTGAAATTTGATTCAAAATGTATTATGATGTAATATTTTACTTCAAAAAGTATTTTTCTATAGGTACCTAGAAGACAATTTTCTTATATGTAAACAATCCAGTTGTCTCTACCATTAAAAGCTTAAACTGCAGATGCATGAATCACATTGAAGCGTCACATCTTATCAAGTGTCCAAGGCACAAGAAAGGAATCATATTTAGATGTCTAATTTCTAAATCCTGTGTACAGGTCTCAATCTCCTTCTTTGGATTGAAATTTTTCCAAAATTTTGCGACAAATACATGACAAAATACAGAGGTGAAGTAGAAAAAGACCAGATGCATTTTCACATGAGAAACACCAGCCAGACACACCTTTCCGCTGGAAGTTTTTCTCTCTGGCTTTTTCTAGTTTGTGTTGGGCCTGGATAGAGTCAACCTCAAGATGGTGACAGCAAAGCATCTCAAAGCACTTGAGAGCATCCTCATCACTGAACTCCCTCTTGAAACACAGCAGCATCCACCTGACAACACAGAGCAGCCCTGGTCATGCCATGATCATCATAACAGGCAGGGGGTGGGGGGGTGCAGGGGGTGGGGGTGCGGAGTGACATGTTAAGCTGTGGCTGACCTGTGGCAGAATGTCATGTCAGCTATCTGTAGTAGTTTGTAGATAGCGGAGCATATCAGGCTCCAGCTCCTGAAGTAACTGCTGCACATTGGCTGTGGATCATAGAGCGATTGATAGACACAACAAAACCAACCATTCTCAAACTTCAGCAATGTATTTATAAGGTAAGTTATGATTTTATCTTGTTATCATGGGTGAAAGTTGAAAATTTCCAAAATACTGAAAAATATAGCTGGGGGCTTGGGGGCCAGGGGTCCAGGGGGCCGGAGGCCCCCGGAAGCTCCTGGATTTTAGCAGTTTTAGCGATTTTGCTTTGTTTATGTTTTGCCTCCAATTTGCGGTATGTCGTAAAATATGGTCGTAAATTCGGGTAATTCCGCTTTTCTCTTATGGTGTTTACGGAGGCCGTTTACGAAAGTTGTCGAAGACAGACGTTGAATATCGGAAGATAAATGCATCATTTTACGGAAAAGAACGAGTATTTGGCGAAGATAACGACTAGCTGTCGGCTGCAACGCTATTTTTAGAATTAGATTGGGAAACCAGTTTTTCGTCACATGACACGTATGTTAGACTGGGGTGAATTATCTATCTTCCCAATTTTAGACTTGCGGTTTTCGTCGATTAATAGAAGGGTGTATCCCCCCCCACCCCCGAAAAAATCACCCAGGATTTACACGTTTTGGAAAAATGACCCCTGGGAAGGCCGAAAATACGGAATTCCGTCATAATACGGAAAACTTTCACCCATGTATTATACAGGAATATTGCATGAACCATCTCATGACTAATTTGAATTGGATGAATTTAAATCCATGACATACTCAGTTTGTTGAGAACTCCATCCTCGACAAAGTCTGTTTTCACCTTGTCCATGTAATGACAGAAACACCAGTAGGCCTTCCACCTGCACAACATATGTCTCTTTCAATCAAGATAATTCGCTGCAAAAACATTCTGTAATGGCCTCAATTTGGTAACCAAGCCAACTGATAGATGTAACTACATCCTCCTACCTCCGACTGTAGGACTATGAGGAAACGAGCAGCAATGTCATTCATGCCCTGAGCATAGCCCACATCGGGATGGAAGGCAGCGTACGTTACCAGAATGTCCCTCAATACAAGCAGGTGTGGATTAGACGCACCACTGTGAATCATACGGACAGCATGTAGTCATTATGTTTTACATGTACTATTCATAAAGGAAAACAGTGTCAGTGTTGTGGAACATTTATGTGCTTACAATGAAAGGTTGGCTTATGAGGCAGCCTTACCTGTTGCAACCTCACTGGTGGGAACCTTACCTGTTGCAACCTCACCTGTGGGAACCTCACCTGTTGCAACCTCACCTGTGGGAACCTCACCTGTTGCAACCTCACCTGTGGGAAACTCACCTGTGGTAACCTTACCTGTTGCAACCTCACCGGTGGGAACCTTACCTGAACATTTGATGACCGCGGTCAGTCCTTGGAACATCTTTGTCAATAATTCTAACAGCAGAAACAAATGATTTGGGGTCTAACTGATGTCTACCGGCATGAATCTGTAAACAGAGCCATTCACTCCGATCAGTCCAAGAACACCTCTATCCACACCTGGTTTGACAGTCATATATTCTCTGACTAGATTGTCTCACTGACCTGCGCTTGTATCTGCATGGCAGGCCATTGGTCTGATGTCGCTGTGTTAGGCTGTGGGGGTCTGGCAGATAGATCACAGGTCTCTGGCACATTCTAGCAAAACACACATTTACCTTTTTTAGGAATAACAATCACTTCATTCAAAGCATCCCAGTCATATAAAAACTACTTAGTTGTTGAAACTGGTTAACATGGTTTCTACCTTTAAAGTGAGAAGGCTTTAATTGCAGAGAGCACATTGAATTACACTGATAAAAAAAAAAACTCCACAGCGCAACACTCACATCAAGGTAAGAAGGTGCCAGTAATCGATCTTCACAGGATTTGTCGAAGTCACCAGAATCTATGAATTCAGGATAGAGAATCATATCCTCTACAAATTGACATTACAGAAATAGTAGATACTTGCCACCAATAACCAGTCGAAATGGCCATGTCTATTACAGGTGTAACATGAATTCAAGGAACATAATCCATCCTGTTGGATTCCTTCTATGATCTTAGAATGTTACCTTCTTGAACAAACCTCCTCCATCGACTCCTCATAGCCAGATACTTGGCTAAGTAGTCGACAAGCATAATGTCACGTTCCCTGGAGACAAACAACATAACCCATCACAGCACATTGCATTCTTAAACACTTCAATACTACAATGCTGTACATTATTTCATTGTGAAAATGTGCCAGTTATTGTCAGATGAGTTGTGGGGTATATGTTTATGCTGAGTACGTGTCAGCTGTGGGACTAACCTGTAAGTGGAGCATACTGGGAAGAGTTCAAAGAGGAAGCGCCAGGCATGTGCTCGCACATCACTCTCTATCCCACCTGCACATCAATGAGGTACACTTGGCTTTCACAATTAGTTTACTTCATTTACTGTGCTAACGTAACTGAATCAGAGCATTGTTACAAAGTGGCCGGACTTGGTGATGACGCCAAATTGTTACTAGGTAATTTAACAGACCCTTTTGACAGGCAAAAAACTTACATTCAATACAGGATATTCATTAAACTATTGACTGCATCAAATAACCCTAGGAACAAATATCAATTTACAAGGACCAAAACCAGTAAGACTGCTGTATGGAAGCCATTCTTGTTTGCATAACAAAACCATGCAGTATTTCATGAGGCATAAATTGGTCATTGCTTGGGAAGAAGAAATAACTCAAGTTGACAAGAACCAAGTCAGCTGGATCATAATTCTCATTAAAGGGGCAACTTTATAACTTGTGATTAAGGATCATTTTCATATCAAGGAATAAAACTGGGAATAATTGGACTGCTTGAAATAAGCTCCATTGTCCTCAGATGTGAGATGGCTGTAGGGTGATGACTGAATATGATGGGGCATAACAGAAATAATGAAGTCACAAATGCTGGGCCTGTACCATTTTTAAAATCTTTATACAAACGATCCTCTTTTATACATGTGTAGCTTACCTGTGAATGTCTCGTGACGTAGTGAATGTTCATCGACAAGTCTTCCATCAAGGTCGAGTAACTGATGGAATCTCTGGCTAGTGAGAGGTATACTGGGTCGGGCCTCAGGTGTATAGTTAAGACTGACTTGTGTTTCCAGCGCAGCATGCTCTCTAGGAGGATAGTCCACAAATTCATAGTCATCTCCTGGAGAATTCATCTGCCAACATGAAAATGACATGTACACATTTGTTGCCATCATACATACTGCAACACCCCTGTTTGTGCTCCATTGGGTATGGATGATTGAGTAGCTGGATGATTTCAGGCAGCATGTATGGCAGAATATGAAGTTCAAGCAAAGAGTTTCTATAGCTTCGTTATGGGTGCTCACTGAAGCTTCCGCCCGAAATAGAACGTGAAGATGCTATCTGCGAGCTTCTGCATGCTTTGTCATAACATCTCTTAAAACCATGTGGAATTCTCGAATTAATTTAGAGCCATGGTCGCTGTGACTCCATATCTTTAACAGATGCAGACCCACTAGACCTTGGATCAACAGTCCCATGTACTTTTGTTGATTTCATGGTATCGTAGCCCGAGTGTATTTCATGTAATATCTAATGTATAAACTCCTTGCTTGAGACCTTCACATGTCCCAGACAAGCCAACAAGTGTTAATATCTACCCCAGACCAGTTCCCTCACTCTGGAGGCTTGTTGACAATTTAATACCACCATCTACAGCAAGGACATCAAAGACGCTGTGGGAGGCAAAATGTTAGATCTACCCCAGATCGGAACATTTTATCAAGTTCACATTTATTTCATATTGTACTTGTTTTTTACTTACTATTTTTCAGCCTATTGTGCAACGTGTTTTGGCAGAAGAAAGGCTCTGCAAATCACCAATTTTCATGCTCTCATCAATCCCACTGATGTCAGCCCACTAGCCCATTTGCTTTTGTTTATTTCAGGGTAGCACCACCTCACAATGGTTGTGTATCATAATTAGGGAAGTGATCACCACAGTGTCACACAGAGTGAACTCTCTAAGCGGAACTATAACCTCTTTTGTTCAAGACCAACCTTGTATGCCTTTGTTGTGAATCGGACACATAGAGGCTTGGACATGCATTGTCCGTTGCTCATCTGACAATAACTGGCACATTTTCACGAGAATTACATATTTGAATATTCCTGAAACTTGAAGACTGTAAAACTCGTAGTTAGCAGAGCTGAGCACTTGAATTTATTTGTTACTCCCCTTTAATGATATGTATTTTATGGTAGCAAGCGTGGACAAAAACCGGAGACAAACGTCTCAAGCATGCTTTTGATGTTTGGCAATGTCGCCAGATAGTAATGAACCAAGGGAGAGAGTGATAACTGACTCGCCACCAGGGCGCGTGATTACGCATATTCAACTTGCCCGGAATAGTTCAGTCGCCATTGGCAGGCGGGCAACCCTTAGTTTCCACCCATGATTAACTGATTAAGCTGTTAAAATAGGAACAAACATGATATAACAGCTAACATTAAAAGTGAACATTAACAGTGAACATTATTAAACATAATTAAAGACACAGGGATTAACTGACGACCGTGTGTGAAATACATCATTAGTACCTCTCAATAGTTCCTCAATAATCCAGCAACACAGTTGTTCTACGACCTCCTTCAAAGAAGCTTCTCAATATACCATGTCCATGTCAGTGTATGCTGGTATGAGTCACTCGGCAGGTCGCGAATGTAATCAACCACAGCGTGATGATCAATGTTACTGCCGACATCACCAAGCAGGCACTAATAGTACTCCCACTGTGTAATGGTATTATCGTTCATGTTTTGTTTAGTCGCCATATTCAACACCGGAATACATAGTCGAGTATATCACCAAAAACTGGTACCATTCGAATAAGAAAGAGGGTGAATTTCGTACCTCGAATGTCAAGTTTGCGCAATCCCCCTGCATAAACACACGGCAAGCAGAGGCGTAAACAAAGTATCCTGGAGGTAGTAGATTACTTATTCAAAAACCAATAGACCAGTTCGGAGTCTCGCGAGCGCGGCGCTTCCGGTCTCGGGTCAAAGGTCAATTCGGGAAAACTTGTTGTGTACTCGATGTAGATGCGTGTGTTTTTGCTGCACAAGTTGTGATATTTCGTGCCTTTCCAGCGTGTTTACTTGTGCTTTAATTTGCTATTTGTGGTGAATGTGACTCAGTATGTTTGTATGTGAATATTTCACAAATTTCAAGAGATTGAAAAATATATGTCGAAGTTCCAAACCGAAAATATGGCGTCTCGATGCGGAATAATCAATAAACACTTGCAAACTTTAATTGAATAAAACATATTGATTACCCCAAAAAGGAAACTATGATAATCAGCGTGTTTATTGATATATAATTAATTACCTCGTCGGGCAAATCCATCAGGTTTGGTGATACTTTTCGAAAAAGAAAATGAATTTTCTTGCACAGCAGTTAACGCCTCAACTTGCAGAACTGAAATGTGAGCGAGACACAGATCTCGTGGAGATCTCGCCGAGGCAGACACTGCGCGCGAGATCTCTTTGATCTCGGCGTCGTTTCCACTCCTGCTATTGGTTATAACTCCTTGGTCAAAGTGACGCAAGTCTTTGTGCCAGGATGGGATCAGGGGTGATTGACTCAAAACGCTCAGTTTATTAATGCAAAAGAGCTGTTGTGATGCTCAACAGATTTATTTGAAAGACTGGAGACCAAGTAAACTTTGTGAATATTGTTACATGCATCTCAGTTATGTACATGTATTAGTTAATTAGCTAATTGCATAGAAACATTTGAGGTCAACGATCGTGGACGCTGCCTGCCTCGCGGACTAGCAATGAGTGGTGCTCGTGCCAGGCAAAGTGTTTTCCCGAATTCACCTTTGACCCCCCACATCAGCGCATGCGCAGTCAGAACTCCGAACTGATCTATCGTTTGATAGCATGTTAAAAATTCATTTTTATTGTCCATCGCAGAAGAAGACGCTGTGGAAAAATCAAGTCGATTCTATGTCTATGCGAGAGTTTCTAGATCGCCTAAGCGCTTGTTGTGGTGCCAATTTGAACTTTTGAGACGCCCCATAATTCCAGAAGACATTCAGTTTGTTCTCATTGGGCGCAGACCACAACACTGTACATGACGTCACATAAAACCGAGGGTGCGTATCACAAGCCAGTTTCATGAGCCAGACGCGCGCAACTAAGGTCAATCCGGGCCACAATCTTTGCCTTGATTGGTCACGAAGATTAACGAACGTGTCTAATGAATATTCGGACGCATCAGCTTTAGACCTTGTCTTGTCGTAGACTCTAGGGCGAGAAGCGTAGCGGAACCCCTGGAGTCTGGGACGCAGACTAATCCTAGGGGGTGATCTTAAAATGTCCCCCGATGGGCCAGAACAACTACTCTCTATACTACTCTACAGGCTAAGGTTTCTACGCCTTTTGCGGGTATCCACTGCTTTGACACTTGAGACCATCACTGCGTAGCATGTTCATCCCATGGCGGAACTGCTGCTGTGTGGACAGAGACTCCATGTATTGCGCGTGGCGTATGTGCAACCTTCTTCATTACAACATTCTTCGTGTTCTTCACTCGCTTCGCCTTCTGTTCTCGTCCGTGTCAGACATCAAGATTGAGTACATCTTAGGGCGCAGGCTTATATACTCCTTGATCAGTACTCCGGCACACTCATCTTTCATGTTGCTCAAGACCTTCTTATTGGTGTTGGCATGCAATGAGTGATTCTCCGAGTAGTTGCTCATGTCAGTGCCAGATAACCTCCTGCATATCAGTATACACGTCCTCTGTGCGGATTTCCACCAATAGCGAGTCCGTATCAGTATGCAGCAGGTGCAGGCCATCATCACATCTGGATTTCATTGTGGTATAGAAGAAGTCTTACATGAAGTAATTGGACAGGTCAAGAATGCACATACCTACATTCACCGGACGGTCAAGCACCAGGCGGGTCATCGTCAAGTACTGTATATCTTGCATAAGCAGGACCACTAACCTGCGGATTTCCGATGAGCACACGATGTTTATGTTAAAGCGTGTGCGGAGATTCTCCATTGTATTGCCGAAAACAAAGTTGTTCATCAGCTTGTACAGGTCGTTCTCAAAGTCAATGGTAGCCAACTTGCGTAGGTCGGTGTTCATTCTAATGTAGTGTACTATCGTCATACCATCACCCTTATCCCACTCGAATACTAAGGCTAAGTTGGTTTGCTTCTCGACCTTGCCAATCTGGGATATAGGGGTTGGGGCATCGATGCCTGCGAAATCTCGGCCGTCGTTCTTGTTGTACTTTGACATTCTTTGGGGGTCTGTTTCCGCTGGGTGTAAGGCAGAGCGAATTGACCAGTTGTCATCCCTGTTCCTCATGTTGATTGTTGCCTTCTTATTCTTAAGAGGCAGGTAGCGAGAGATGTCGAGCCAAAGTGTTTTGTTTTCTTCAAACTCCAAGCTTGACCCTCTGTTAGACCACTTTTCCAAACTTTTTTGGACGACCACACTTGTCATTTTCATGGCCTCGTCCATCCCGTCGGGGCGAGTGGTGCCAAAAGACAGGTTCAACATACTCCCCCGGCTTCCTTTGTGAGCACAACCCTAAGAGCAAGCTGGAACTTGATTCCTTCAAGCTGGTTAATCTCAGAGCCTTGCTTTGTATGCATTTGGCTATGTACACCTTTCAAGAAAGTCAGAGTGTCCTTGCCAAGTGGGTGTTTCTCTGGGACATCCATAGCCCAGTTCCTGCGGAAATTCTTCATGTTCAATTTTACCTTTTTGAAAACAAGCCGTTACGCTGGAACTGGCTTTATCATTCTTGGTGCAGGCAATGGCCTTTTTTTTCTTGGTGAAGGCATTGACTTTTGCTTTCTTGGTGCAGGTACTAGCTTATTCTGCGCAGTAACTGGCGGAGCAGGCACTGGCTTTTTCGGCGCAGGCCTTCTTGGCACAGGTGCTTGTGGAGCAGGCACTACAGGCTCTGCAACGCGTTGTCTGTGGAACTCTTCTAGAGCCCCTATCTGACGCTGTAGGACCAGTTTTGATCTAGCATAGGGAGGCTCTGTGCCAGTCTCTTCTTTGTTCTCTCTGTAGATCTGCGTGTGTCCGACGTGGTTGATCCATTACTTTACTCAGTATTTTCATTTGTGTAATTGATTTTTGTATAAAATACACTAAGCAGTTCGGCATTTTCTTTTGCTTTTTAAAAGAGTGTGGCGTGGTTTATCTGATCAAACCCACAATCCATGCACTCTTCTAGTTTGTTTTTTTATGGCCTTTTGGCATATTCTGCAAGAATGTTAACAGCTTCCTTTCTGATATAATGTCTTTGCATATTACATTACTCTATTGTGCATGGTTTATAACATGGGTCCGTTGTCCCAAGCATTATCCAAGGGCACTTATTTGCAAGTACAACCATTCTTGTGTATAGTCTATTTTGTGGGGTAGCACCACAAGCAGCTATTCCCTGATAACGCGACGGAGTGGCCCGTCCAACATCAAGTACAGGCTCATCAGGCTTAGTGACAGAGCGTCCGAGGCAACAGACATTCAGTGACTACACAGGGTCAGTCGCACAACGATGGCCCTGCTCAAGCTCACCTGGCGGGTAGAGGTAGCAAACGCCAAAATCAGAGGGAAGCTTTTGCTCTTTGAGCCTGACCAAGCGTTCTGGGACCACGACAGAGGGCTTTAGCGCAACTTTTTTTACCTTTATAGCACCTTTTGATTTTTTTCCAGTCAAGAGGGTCAAGTCGTTATTGATTGCAGAGGCAACAGCCTGCAGCCGAAAAAACCCACTAAGTCGATTGTTCACTTGATGGAAGTTTTAACTCAAGATTGCGGTTAAAGCGTTCCACAATAGCCTGATCTTGATGGACATCCACACAGCCACGCAGAGACTTGGCTAGCAGCTGACTCGCCGCGCCCATGAACTCCTGTCCAGGGTCGACCTGAAGTAGTTGAGACCAATGCAGTGGTCCTCGCTTCTATATCGTTTCAAGTGCACGTGCAGCGTATTTAGCCTCTTTTGTTCGGTGTTCCAGTGGTATCGGGAGTAACATACAAGCAACACCCGAGTACAGCTGTAGAACTGCCTGACCAAGAGTGAGCGTCTTGCTATCATATAGGCGAGCCTCGTACCTTGGTTATCACTTCGTCAGTCATTAATTCAACCTGGTCCATTGTCAGACGTTGCGCACCCATGTACTGACCACTGGCTATGACCCGAACAAGCATATTTCTCTTTTGAGTCATGTCAACAGAGGCCCCTCAGCTGGGCCAGCAGCTGTATGCCCAGGGCGCTGAGACTCAGCTAGCTCTACAAGGAGTTGATTAATTATGATATCAGCATCCCTTTTGCGTGCTGTTTCTAGTATAAACTACCTAAGTTTAATATATTGGTATACTACCCAGACAATAATACCAAATGCTTCAGTACATTTGCGCCTGGCGGGAAGTAGGAATCGGCCGGGTTCCCGGTATTCTGGGTGCCAGGGACATTTTTCCGATGTCTGGGATTTGCCGTTAGTATGGTCACATTAGATACGGGAACCGTACGACCCCCACAAACAATTTGCCCTGTTAAATCAAACGGACATCTGAAGGATACTGTAGGGAGCCCGTGAGACTATCGCCGCCGGCCAGGAAGTAGGAATCGGCCGGCTTCCCAGTGTCCCATGTGCCAGGAACTTTTTTCCGATGTCGGAGATTTGCCTTTAGTATGGTCAAATTAGACACAGGCACAGCACAGCCTCTGCAAACAATTTTTAAATCAAACAGACACCTGAAGGATACCGTAGGGTGCCCCTAAGACTATCCCAAGGATACAGCAAGGCTATTTGTCGATGGCCTGGCTGTCATACGGTAGCCGGATGATGTTCGTTTGGCCGCCGGCTGTGTGACGGGCAGGATACGTACGTAGCCCGTATGATATTTGGCATTTTACATGGCGTGTTAATATAGGGAAGCACACAAGTTAATGCCAAAACGTTTTCAGGATTTCCAGGATGGCGGTATACCCTCAGAGACTCCGGCTGCTCCAGTTGCAAATGGATCTGGCTAAAGCAAGACCGTGGTGTGGAGATGTTTTGGCCACCTTGATATTTGAAGAAGATCATCAGCATAGACTTCAACGTCAGAGGCGAAGGTTGTCGTAGAAGCTCTAGTTGCAGCGCTGCATACTGCATGGACAGTATGACACCCCCATGCAAGAGCTCATGCATTAGTGCGAGGGTTATTTCTAGTCCTATGTGAGATGTTCCGAAAAATCTTGTTGGCGTTAGTCCCTACATTACCAAAGAAACAGGGTTAGCTTTTGTTTTAAGAGTATTATTGATTCGTTGTCTTAATGTTTTCTATGTTTTTAAGCAGCGAGCGCCTTTGGACCCAGGGTAGGCTCCGATGAGTTTAGGTCATAAAAATGCGGGGGACACCAGCAATCTTTATCTCCGCACTTAAAGCTCCTGGCGATCCGTGCAGCATCTAAAACTCATCCGATAATGGCCGATAATCTCCCGGCGTCCTTAGGGTTCCCCAACATAGTGTGTTACTCTTACTGTATGAAATCTTCATGTGGCGGAGCACACTTTCATACAGAATCGCGAGTCGATCCTTGTACTGATTGCGGATCATGAGGGCCAGCTCTGGTTGTGTGACCATGTCATACTCCAAGAGATACCATCGATTGTGTAGCTGGAGTTGGCGTCACCCGTTGCGTGACACCCATTACATGACTGTAGCTCGTATTCCAGTCTGTCACCAAGCGCACTCTGCTAGAAGGGCATGTGGCTCTCTAGGAGTTCAAAGTCCAGCGGGATATAAAATCAACTGTCATAGGCATCGGCTATGGCCTTGTCTTCTACCTCAGTTCATTCTTGTCTACTGCCCCAACCCGTATCTTGGTCACATTTCCATCATCTGATGTGTCAATGCCCTGTTACTGGCCTTAGCTCTCTCCTGGGCAGTTTTCCATATGTCACCATAACAGTGGTACGCCTCGGTTTGGTACAATGCTGCGGCTTGCGTTGGTCGAGGTCAGCGTGATTGTAAAGGCCAGCCGTGCCGTCTACGGGACAATGACGTCGTCTGCGCCCAAGGTTGGCTAAGCAGACCGGTAGTTTGTTTTTGTCAATAGTACATGGGTTGTTACTAACCACAGACTGCTGTGCACTCTTTACCCGAGGGGCTGGCGTAGCCTGCTATATGTACTTAGCTTGTCATGTTGACTGTGAAGTATTACAGCTATATATTTAATACAGTCACATGGAGAACCGAGTATATGACTATGACGTCGCAGAGGAGGGGGATAAGGGAGGCGAGGCAGTTGGGATCGCAAAAAGAAACTAATGTCTTAGTAACGTGGTAGAAGAAAGCATTGTCCAAGCATGGGCGGTATGCCACTCTGGAGTTCAGATCGTCTAAAGAAGCCGCGGGGCCGCGAGTGGAAGCTTCTGACATTTGAAAGGACACTCCCAGCAAATTACTCTCGCCTAGTACTATAGAAAAGTACGGTGCACAGCTTGCCCGGGCTCTTGGAGTCATCCCTAAACTATCAAAAAAAGGCTGTAGCAGCCCTACAAGGCATTGAACAAGCAGCAGGTGAAGTTAAAACAGCCAATAAGCAGCCCGGGAGCCATGGTGGAGCAAGATGGTGTGGATGAAACAAACTTCATAGAGAGCGTCCATAACGCTAAAGTACCCGTGAGTACACAGTCAGAAATGAATGCACAGACAATCCGGAATCCTGAGGGGCTTGACAAGACTGGACCTTGAAGGGTGATGAGGCAAACTGGCTTTGAAACAGAAAAGACAAACTCCCAGCAAACAATCACAAAATCTTCTTGAGGATACAATACTAGCCGAGGAACGCACCCTGTTCCGAGAGAGCAAGGGGTTTCAATCGCCTTCACTGTGATTTGGTTGGCAATTTCGACCCTGGTACTTGCTCTAACAGGCTGGGATCGGGCAAGTGACACCGACATCAACTTCACGGTGTGAAGGAGTAAAAAAAAAAAAACCAGCTGAATTCCTTGGCAAGTGCCCTGAAGGGCCTTGTCGGTAAGGCACCAGCTGCCCGCCCAGGGATCATTGGCTCCATAGTATCCTTGGATCTACAGTCAGCTGCAAAGGTAGCTGGTTGGATGGCAGAACATGTATGGACTGCAATCGAGGAGGTAGGGCATGGTGCTCCTCCTGATGATCCGTGACCTACTACGTGGTAAGCCAAAGCGTCTATCGCAATTCGGCCTACAATAAGCGCAGTTTTTTCATCCTCGTGTGAGTCGTTGGTTGCAGCAGGTGTTGCTGTGGCTGAGGTGGGACTGTCAGAGGCCACATTATCTGGCGAGTCCTGTGTAGCAAAGCTTCCCCCATTAGAATGCGCAGCAGCTTCGTTGACATCAGTTTTGATGCCGATCTGCTGTTGCTCACTCGCGATGGTAATCAGGTTGTTATACCCAACGACTTGGCTTACCTAGAGAAGCATGTTGCGTTGGCGCCATGTAGAGGCCTATGCCAAATTCAACTCTGGACTCTGCAAACTTCAGGACGTCTTGGTACCACCCTATTGGATCTAGTAGTCGACAACGCTTCCAATCGCATCTTTAACGTTGGCCAATAACTGATTCATGGCGTCGAATGCAGTGCCGGTACCAAGGATGAGGCTACAAGTCTCTGCCAGTGCCCCCAGCAGTGCCCAAACATATGTTCTAATGCGCTATTAATACGTTAAATGCAGGGCTGTAAGAAAACCCCAGACGTGTCTAGATGTAGGTACTTCAGGCCTCTTCTACCAGAGAGCCCTGTGCTAGATGTCGAACCGCACACATTTGTCCCTGAAAGGATTGTAGGTTGCTCCCGTGGGCAAACCCTGGCTTTTTAGCCTTCTGGCGCCAGTCCGTGGTCCGTGGTACACCAAACTTGCGATGTTATGGATTGTTGTGGTGGTCGTGGGCATGGTCCTGAGGGTAAGGGACTTGTAGCTCTGCCAGTGGGTGCGCACTGTTATAAACGTGAAAGGTGTTGAGAGCTTTAACGAGGGTGTCCTCAGCCTCGAGGTGGTGATGTGATGGCTCACCACAGCCTCTGCTCACACACCACACTGCAAAAGTCAATTGACAACACTGCAGGTGATCTAAGCGTAGGTCTAAGGTCAATCACGTAGTTTTCGGGCTGGTACAGCCTTGAATCATATAAGACCATTTGATGGCACTCAAGGACTGCAGGAAAATGAAGTACTCATTTAAACCTGGCCTCTTAGTTGTGAGGTTGATTCTTTAGATGGGGTTATTTTCCTCGGAGAACCTGATTGGTCTTTACGATGTAGCGATGGTGTGTAAAAATGCTGGGTCTTGACATCGGTCTGGCCTCCTTCAGACCTACATAGGTGACCGACCCATCATATTTGGCATCTTAAACCAACTTTATGTCTGTCTACCTCAATTCAGTACCACGCACAACATGCTTAATGGGGCCCCCACTATGCTTCTCGAAATTGTCGGCTTAATGGGTGACTCTTTCGGTGATATATTATCTGCTTATCCTATTTCAAAACGTGTTACTAGCGGAACTGCGCGCGAGTTGAAGATTCAGTTATGGAATAATAAGGGAAAGCTATTGGACAACCATGACCTTTCTCTTGTCCTTGAATTTACAACGACGAATGTCAATAAAAGCGAGCATTTATGGACTCAAACAACAAACGGAGAGCACTCAATCGGACCTCTCTGAATATGCAATAAAGAGCTATGTATCTATTGGTGACTCACTAAAAATGACTAACGCTGTTGGTACTATGACTGGAGTCGTTGTCATGCTAGATAATAAAATCCTTCGGGCTGGGATACCCAATATCACCAAAGATGCTGTTAATAAAATTGTATGTTGATGGAAAACACGGACAGCAGCACAGGGAACTGGGAGAATATATAGATACACGGAAGAAGCCCCTCATTACTATTTGGGAAGAAATAAGTGGCCAGCTACGTAGAGGACATGAGTGGTTGTTTGGTGATGGGGCCTGGGGTCAGACCTCAGAAGACGGAAGCTGTGGATATACCATGTTATCAAGTGGTAAGATCATTTGTATGGGGCTGTCTTCTGGTGTCGGCGTTTAAGCTGGTGCTGTTAAACATGGAACAAACCAACCGGTAGGGATAAGTAAGCCTGCTGGCCAGCCAGCAGCTGTAATATATTTTGACCAACATATATAGCTGTTACAAAACAGTGTTATTTACTTTTATACAACCACTTCTAACAGAGAAGCGTCCTGTTCGGTAGTTTCATGCCTAATTGAACTTGAGGTGTAGAGTATGAAACAACCAACCGTTCCGAAGGCACACCTATATTCTGAGCTACCTCATGAGCTGTACAGATACAGCAGGGTGTTAGCAGCCACCACTCAATGTGTTAGCAGCTGGCACTCAATGTGTTACCACTGAAGGATAATGGCAATGGCAGTTCAGACCCACTGACCTTGTACTCAGTAATAAGCAAGAGGCTGTGATGACACCAGGCAGGATGACGTACCACTACACAGGGCCTTCTCTTCCATCTTTTATGACACCAGGCAGGATGACGTACCACTACACAGGACCTTCTCTTCCATCTTTTATGACACCAGACAGGATTGAATTACCACTACACAGGGCCTTCTCTTCCATCTTTTATGACACCAGACGGGATTGACGTACCACTACACAGGGCCTTCTCTTCCATCTTTTATGACACCAGGCAGGATGACGTACCACTACACAGGGCCTTCTCTTCCATCTTTTATGACACCAGACAGGATTGACGTACCGTGTTAGACCATTGGTTTGGTCGTATAGTGTGAATACAACCTCAGCTTTGAATGACAAACATTTTTGTACTTAACTGTTATATTGCAATGGTTGCGGTTGGGGGCTCTGCTTATGTATAATTGCCGGAGGTGTTGTGGGTGCGTTAGATCTGGTTTGTCAGCCACGTACTCTGGGACGGGCCAGCACTTTTACAACCTGCTTCATGCTTTAGGGCCAGCAAGAGTTTCTCGGTAGTGTCTAGCTCTTTGTTCATCACCGGGGCCTTTGTGGTCCATTTCATAAGGATTACAGAGAAGAACTTGCCTAATGCCTTGTCCGCCTCGACGCTGGAATTGACAAGCAACTGGTCTCCTCTGTCTTCCAATAATGCATATGGTTCTGTGCCGAGGATATTACCTTAAAGTTAGGACCAACGCTAGATTCTCAGCATGGATGTTTGATGACCAAAAAGGTAGCATTGGATTGAGGAGGCCCATAGAATTGTTGTCCCCTAAACCTAAAAAATTTGTTGGCTTTACATATACGTTGGTCAAAACTAAAAAAAAATGCCGGATGTCCACTCCGCAGGTAGTAAATAAAATCCACCTGGCAGTTTACACCTTTAAAGAACTTTTTCAAAAGCCCGAACGCAAACCATATATGCAATGCACTTTACACACTATATTTCTACCGTGATAGATCCAAATTACTTGTCACAAAATTTTATGAGCCAAATGTTTAACTTGCGCTCACTTGGGCGAAACGCCACATGAAATAATTGCTGTGCTTGTCTTGTTTGACTCATAAATACTTCCAAAACATTTACATATAGGGCTACAAACCGAGCAGATTGAACCTGTCAATAAAGGGGTGCTTTGGATGGCGGTGAGTTGAGTGGGGTGCGTTGGTAGGTGTTGTGATGATGCAGTGCAGTGGTTGACGGTACCAGATGTGCCATACATTAAGCTACGCCGGTTGCAGTTGATGGTTGGCTGGTTGGTTGGATGGTTGGTTGTTGGATGGTTGGTTGACTGGTTGAATGGTTGGTTGAATAGTTGGCTGGCGGTGGCTGATTATGACCGTTATGAATGTGACTGTCTCAGACAAGAATGTAATAAACTCAATTGAAGCAATTCAAAAGATGCTACAACCATGTTTCTCCCTGTTAAAGACGTTGGTGCTTAAACTCCACCTCACCTATATCTTATCCATTTAAGAGACGCAATAAACCATGAGGCGGTCAATAGAAGGAGTATTCAGTGGGAATGGGGGGGGGGGCAGTCAATTGATTGTCTACAGACCTGGTTATAAGTATAATAATGAATTTAGAAGAATATTTTTAAGATTATTCGTTTGTGACATGGCTGTTAACAATAGACAAGTCCATCGTGGAACACCGTATTAAAGGCTTACTCTGTACGGATCTCACGGCCACCTGCTAGCAATATTGGAAACACGACGCACAATGGCTGTGTAGAAATGGAATGGACAAATATCTTGCAAGGAAAAATCTACAGCTCGGAGAAAAGACGACGTATTCACGGAAGACTCTATATGTTGGATGATGCGATTGGTTGGGAGGATTTGACCGATGTTCACATTACAGACATCACTGTTAGTGGCCAACACGGTGAAGATAATGACGACGGCGACGACGACGCCATTAGTAGCTGTTGTAATGGCCAGCCATCCTCTATCGTCGAAGAAAACACTTCTGCAAAAGGGTTAGTATTCCAGTCATTATAATGAATGTCATATATAATATAGCGGTAGAGAAAGAAGATTGAATGAATTATTTCCAATAATCCCACCTCCCACCTATCATAGCCACGAATCCCACCTCCAGCCTATCATAGCCACAAATCCCAACATCCACCTATCATAACCACGAATCCCATCCCCCACCTATCATAGCCACGAATCCCACCTCCCACCTATCATAGCCATGAATCCCACCTCCCACCTATCATAGCCACGAATCCCACCTGCCATCTATTATAGCCACGAATCCTACCTCCCACCTATCATAGCCATGAATCCCACCTCCCACCTATCATAGCCACGAATCCCACCTCCCATCTATTATAGCCACGAATCCTACCTCCCACCTATCATAGCCATGAATCCCACCTCCCACCTATCATAGCCACGAATCCCACCTCCAACCTATCATAGCCACGAATCCCACCTCCCATCTATTATAGCCACGAATCCTACCTCCCACCTATCATAGCCATGAATCCCACCTCCCACCCATCATAGCCATGAATCCCATCTCCCACTTATCATACCAACGAATCTCACCTCCCACCTATCATAGCCACGAAAAGTACCTTGACTGACAACATAGAAATTTTAACAAAACCTTTATTTGAATTTATTCTATCAGCAGGCTACCTCTACAACCTCAATATATA
Source organism: Urechis unicinctus (assembly GCA_034190875.2). Taxonomy (NCBI): domain Eukaryota; kingdom Metazoa; phylum Annelida; class Polychaeta; order Xenopneusta; family Urechidae; genus Urechis; species Urechis unicinctus. Next base: position 74,903,182 of record CM067350.1, on the reverse strand, counting down.
ATTACTTAAATAATGGGACCCTTTTCAGGAGTAATAATAACAACACAATAAACGAAACACAGCGCATGTATATATATATATATATATATATATATATATATATATATATATATATATATATATATATATATATATATATATATATATATATATATATATATATATATATATATATATATATATATATATATATATATATATATATATATATATATGTATATATATATGTATATATATATATGTATATATATATATATACATATATATGTATATATATATATATATATATATATATATGTGAATATATATATCTATACATATATATGATATATATATATATATAATAAATATATATATACATATGTTTAATCATGCATATATAAATATATATTTATGTATATGTATATTTGTATTGAAATATTTATATTTACTTTAAATGTTTATCGGATATATATATATATATATCTATATATATATATATATATATATATATATATATATATATATATATATATATATATATATATCTATATATATATATATATATATATATATATATAGTCTCTATATATATATATATATATGTGTGTGTGTGTCTCTATCTATATATATCTATATATATATATATATATATATATATATATATATATATATATATACGTGTGTGTGTGTGTGTGTGTGTGTGTGTGTGTGTGTGTGTGTGTGTGTGTGTGTGTGTGTGTGTGTGTGTGCCAGTAAAAACAACGCCGAATGCAGCACCACTCGGTTTCCGTTTGACCAAATGAAAAACGAATTATTTTTTTTGCTTGACGCGTTTGAAACACGGAAAGCGAATTTGCTTATTGCTATCCGTATTTCGCTGTTGCATATGAAGAACGGTTAACAGTTCAGCTATTGTTTTTCTTTTTTTGTTTGGATGAACGAAAAAAAGACAATACATACATGGACCTTTCGTTTTGTCGTATGTGATATAAGTTATTGCCCCTATGGTTCTCTAACTTTGCAAATGTTGAGATTGCTTGAGTTGGTAGGAAGCAACTCAGATAACATTGCAGGCTAGGCAAGGGGCGCCCTGAGGGTGATAGGCAGGGGTGTTTCGATCGCTTAAGGATGCAAAACATTCTTCTCTTATAAGTTGAATAAATAAGTCACTGTGACCACCACAAAATGCGGTTAAATAAGCTGGAGGTTGGTTAGCGAGTTAAGGTTGGGTTGGTTATTAGGCGGATACTAAGAGTTGGCAGGAATAGGTTACCATTTGACTGGCTTATTTACCGGTCATCCGCTTCAGGGCTTTTAAGCAAGTTACACATGCATTAGTAAGTAATTGTATATGATCATATGGGGAGCTCTCCAAACGAATTACGTAAAGGGGGGGGGGTAAGTAATCCATTATGATATCTCAATGGAATCCGTCTTGAAAAGTGACTCAGGTCAGGACTAACAGACTATACCTGGATGCGTTTAGTACCCTCCTAGTCGGTTAAAAAGTGACAGCGTCCTCTGTTACCAAACTCCGTCGTGTTGGTGTTGTCGCGTGGTCGACAAGGCAGCTGTGACAGTCGCTAAGCTCTCGGCGGATCAGCTTACACACGTCATACCGATGATCCACAGCTTCGTCGTTTAATCACCTGTAGGACTGTGCACCCGCTGACCTTTCGGCATTATCCGCTGACGAGGCGTGTATGATTGCCGACCATAATCGCCATTCTCACGGACAAAGCCACCATCTGTAAATTGAGTGAGTACCTCATAGCACGCTAATCAAGCGGAATCAGCTATTGTGTGTAGCTTTCAAGCTGAGTCATTTTCTCCAATTAATATGACTTCAATACTAACTTTAATACGCTAACTAGCCATAACAATAGTTGACGGCACTAAACAGACGAGCTAGTCAACTTCACTTGCACTTAAGCCATGGATCTCCGCCAGGTGCGCCAATGGCATCTTGCTACCACGCTGACGCGATTAGCGTTCATTAGCTTGCTGTAACTTGGACAAGTGATGCTTATTGATCATCAATCGTGTTACCATCACCACCCCCCCCCCACACTAACACACACACAAACACACACCCACACGCCCCCCTGCGCGCCGCGTCTGTTGCGATACAGGTGTCAATCACCGACACTAACCGCTCAGTGAGCTGAGGAAGTAGGGACCGTGTTGTGGGTAGCGCCTGAAGGACCTCCTGTGCTGTGGAGAGCACCCACCCTGAGGACTCCCTGTGCTGTGCTCTGCTCTGAGAACCACCCGCTCTGTGTGGGGAACACCTTCCCAGAGAACCACCGACAGTTCCCTCAAAAGGGAAATACGTTCTCAATTATTAATAAGTTGAACGCAGTTTGGTAATCGTTGTGAGCCGCGGATTGATCGGACGTGGAGAGAGCCGCTGATCGTCAGTAGGATACACACGAGCTGTAGCTCGTCGGGTAATGAGCTTCATCGTTTCGTTATCGCCTCTATGTTGCCCGGATGATGGTAACACTTGGTTGTTCTATGGGCCATGCATTTTGATATTTAAGAAAGGCGTAGTTTGTTGATATAATTGATATTCGCGGGTAACAAAGGACTATGAGTCAATATATAAAGTAGGTCTTAACTTTGTTGAATAATGCCCAATTTTCTGAGAGTTAACTCAGTTCCCACCCAATACAGAGAGCATACACACACAATTCATAAATTGGTTACGCGGGGCATGACGATTAGCAAAATACGAACTGCTTTAATTTACGTTATTCGCTTATGTAATACAGTTCCCGGGGTACTGGGACAATGGACAGTGAAACAGAATCGAAAGTTCTGTGGCAAGCAATAACAGAGGACCCACTGAAGGTCGTCTCACCAAAGGAATCGACTCACTACCTGCAAAATAAAGTGGAGCCAGTGGAAGGGACAAGTGAAACAACTACCGATACACCGACTGAAAATGGCAAGGGGTAACGATATACCAGTACCTATGATTAACACTAAGGGATTAATATATATATATATATATATATATATATATATATATATATATATATATATATATATATATATAGATATAGAGATATATAGAGATATATATATATATATATATATATATATAGATATATATATATATATATATATCTCTATATATATATCTCTCTATATATATATATATATATATATCTCTCTATATATATAGATATATCTCTCTCTATATATATATCTATATCTCTCTCTCTATCTATCTCTCTCTCTCTCTCTCTCTCTCTCCTCTCTCTCTCTCTTCTCTCTATCTCTATATATCTATATATATCTGTCTCCTATCTATCTCTCATATCTCTCTATCTATATGTATGTATATATATCTGTCTCTATATATATATCTATATCTTATATATATATATATCTATCTATATATATATATATATATTTGTTAATATTTATGTCATATAAATAATGTATATGTATAAATGCTTGTTTGCAACAATTCATGTGTATGTACGTTGAAGTGCATGTGTGTATGTGCGTATAAATACAAGTGTCTGGTTGCACTTGTATTTGTGGCCATCGTGGTCACCTTTGAGGCATTATTCGATAATCACTCGATTGGACCCGCCTTGACCACGTCATCATATAAGCATGTGTTCTCTGATGCTAGTGTCATGGAAGATGAAGAGACGATCTGGTTGCGGCATATGGAGAAACAGTTCCGTGAAATCGCCGGGGTCGATGAAAAAATCGATCTGGACGAGTTTAAGAAAGCGCTAAACGTCAAAGATGTAAGTCAGTCATACGTCCGATGACGTCACGAATATTCTTATCGAGTAGGCCGTGTGTAGTAGCCAGCAGGGGTTTATAATGCTTTGGCTGAACTGACTGCTTCCTTAAAAACTTATCTTCAATTATTCCATTCATTTTCCTTTTTTCAGAGTTTCTTTGCTGACCGCTTCTTTGCTTTGTTTGACGCGGATAAAAGTGGCTGGCTGACATTGGATGAGCTTACAGGAGGCTTACATCAGCTTACCAAAGGATCTCATCGAGAAAAACTCCGATTTCTATTCGATGTTTACGACGTCAACGGTAAATAGTTGCGGCAATATATTGTGCCTTTGAGGCGTGATAAGAAACGGCGAGACATATTATAAGGATAGCAGGTGGCGATGATTGCAGGTAGCGGGACTATCGACCGAGAGGAAGTGAAGGAGATGTTGAAGTCGTGCGTGGCAGAGAGTTCTCTGCGAGTCAGTCAAGAGGACCTAGAAGAACTGGCCACACTGCTGTTTGAGTCGGCCGATGAAGACAACAGTGGTTACGTCTCGTTTGAGGAGATGCTGGCGGAATTCGAGAAGACTCCTGAAACTATAGATGCTCTTACCATCAGGTATGAAGTAGCAAAACACTGTGTCATACACGGTAATGCCCAGGTCGACTCTGCATGTTCAGTATTACCGTAGCCTCACGCTGTTGATGTTCAGTATAACAGTAGCCTCACGCTGTTGATGTTCAGTATTACCGTAGCCTCACGCTGCTGATGTTCAGTATAACAGTAGCCTCACGCTGTTGATGTTCAGTATTACAGTAGCCTCACGCTGTTGATGTTCAGTATCAGTATCACTGCTGCTGATGTTCAGCCTCCTCACGCTGCTGATGTTCAGTATACCAGTAACAGTAGCCTCACGCTGATGTTCAGTATTACCGTAGCCTCACGCTGCTGTGATGTTCATATTACCGTAGCCTCACGCTGCTGATGTTCAGTATAACAGTAGCCTCACGCTGCTGATGTTCAGTATTACCGTAGCCTCACGCTGCTGATGTTCAGTATTACCGTAGCCTCACGCTGCTGATGTTCAGTATAACAGTAGCCTCACGCTGCTGATGTTCAGTATAACAGTAGCCTCACGCTGCTGATGTTCAGTATTACCGTAGCCTCACGCTGCTGATGTTCAGTATTACCGTAGCCTCACGCTGCTGCTGATGTTCAGTATTACCGTAGCCCTCACGCTGCATGTTCAGTATAACAGTAGCCTCACGCTGTTGATGTTCAGTATTACCGTAGCCTCACGCTGCTGATGTTCAGTATAACAGTACCTCACGTAGCCCTCACGCTGCTGATGTTCAGTATTACCGTAGCCTCACGCCTCACGCTGCTGATGTTCAGTATTACCGTAGCCTCACGCTGCTGATGTTCAGTATAGTGTTCAGTATAACAGTAGCACGCTGCTGATGTTCTCACGCTGCTGATGTTCAGTATTACCGTAGCCTCACGCTGCTGATGTTCAGTATTACCGTAGCCTCACGCTGCTGATGTTCAGTATTACCGTAGCCTCACGCTGCTGATGTTCAGTATAACAGTAGCCTCACGCTGCTGATGTTCAGTATTACCGTAGCCTCACGCTGCTGATGTTCAGTATTACCGTAGCCTCACGCTGCTGATGTTCAGTATTACCGTAGCCTCACGCTGCTGATGTTCAGTATTACCGTAGCCTCATGCTGCTGGTGTTTAGTATTACGTAGCCTCACGCTGCTGATGTTCAGTATTACAGTAGCCTCACGCTGCTACCGTAGCCTCATGCTGCTGATGTTCAGTATTACCGTAGCCTCATGCTGCTGGTGTTTAGTATTACGTAGCCTCACGCTGCTGATGTTCAGTATTACCGTAGCCTCACGCTGCTGATGTTCAGTATTACCGTAGCCTGATGCTGCTGATGTTCAGTATTACCGTAGCCTCATGCTGCTGATGTTCAGTATTACCGTAGCCTCACGCTGCTGATGTTCAGTATTACAGCCTCACGCTGCTGATGTTCCGTAGCCTCACGCTGCTGATGTTCAGTATTACCGTAGCCTCACGCTGCTGATGTTCAGTATTACCGTAGCCTCATGCTGCTGATGTTCAGTATTACCGTAGTCTCATGCTGCTGATGTTCAGTATTACAGTAGCCTCATGCTGCTGATGTTCAGTATTACCGTAGCCTCATACTGCTGATGTTCAGTATTACCGTAGCCTCATACTGCTGATGTTCAGTATTACCGTAGCCTCATACTGCTGATGTTCAGTATAACCACAGTCTCATGTTGCCCTCGACTGGTTGCACTATATCGCTTTACATCCGACCCTCTGTACTCTGTGTTCAGTGCCGTCAACTGGCTTAAACCTCCTACCGCGAAGAAACGACGCAGGGACAATGGATGGATGCATTATTTCTCCAAAACGTTCATACAAAATAACCTGAGACTTGTAGTGTTTTTGGTGGTTTACTTCCTAATCAACATTGGTCTCTTCGTGTTGAATGCCGTCCGTTACCGTGACAACAATGGCTTTGTCATTGTCGCCCGCGGCACCGGAATGACGCTCAACTTTAACGGAGCATTTGTTGTGGCGCTTATGCTACGCTACACATTGACCTGGTTAAGAACGACTCCGCTGAGACACGTACTGCCCTTTGACGAGAGTGTCATGCTGCACAAACTGGTTGGATACGTCATATGTTTTTTCACTTTTGTCCATACGGTCTGCCATCTAGGGAACATAGGTGAGTAATGATAACTAGGTTATATTGGTTGACGTTTTCAAACAGCTTAACAATATATAAGGTAAACTGATAAATACCGATAACTATATAATCAATGACGAGTCATTGTAAGGTATCACATCTAAATATTTACATGCATTCGCGCAACAGCCTTCATGTTTTACAATGGACATTATTACTATGCCAGGCTTAGTGGTCCATGATAATGGAGGAAATGGTACATCCCTCGCCTATTGGGAGTATCTGTTCACACTGCGGTCCAATATAGGATGGGCCGTACCTGGATTTGCTTACCTGTCAGGTGTTATCCTGGATGTCATCCTCGTCGTCATGTTTGTCTGCTCGTTGTCGTTCGTCCGGCGAGGAGGCTACTTTCAGGTGGGTTAGCGTTAGATATCTTTCTGTTTCTGGACGATTTTATTGCAAATGCGTTTAATAAATGATGCACTTTGTTGGCTGTATAACTAACATGACGATATGATGACATGTTATAGCACTTTGTTGGCTGTATAACTGACATGATGGTATGATGACATGTTATAGCACTTTGTTGGCTGTATGACTGACATGACGGTATGATGACATGTTGCAGCACTTTGTTGGCTGTATGACTGATATGACGGTATGATGGCATGTTGTAGCACTTTGTTGGCTGTATGACTAACATGACGGTATGATGGCATGTTGTAGCACTTTGTTGACGGTATGATGGCATGTTGTAGCCCTTTGTTGGCTGTATGACTGACACTAAGGTTTGATGGCATGTTGCAGCTGTTTTACTGGACACATTGCCTGTATGTCTTCTTCATCATCATCCTCGTCCTTCATGCACCAATCTTCTGCTATTTCTTCATCCTGCCTGGTCTATTTTTCATTTGTGAGAAAGTCTACAACAGCCGTCCTCTTCGTACGCTGCGGCATGGACGTTTTTATGTGAAGGAAGTGAACCTTCTCTCCTCCAGGGTAAGTAGTGCTTTGCGGCATGTGAAAAGCTTACATATAACATTGTGTAAACGCGACAATGGAACATGATTGTTTCGTAGACACTGTTTGTATACCATATTGCGATGACTTGACAGGTGACTCACCTGGAAATATCAAGACCTAAAAACTTCTATTATGAACCCGGTGATTACGTGTTCATTCAACTACCTGACCTGGCAGCAAATGAGTGGCACCCTTTTACCATCAGCAGTGCACCAGAACTCAAAGGTGTGGCCTTGATATATAAACAAACATATACTCTCCCACTCAATGCTGTGAAGGAAGTGAACCTTCTCTCCTCCAGGGTAAGTAGTGCTTTGCGGCATGTTATGTTCCTTTAGATGTGTTCTGGCTTCACATTCGCGGAGTCGGAAACTGGACCAATCGTCTCCATGAATTCTTCCAAAATTACACACCTGAGGTGAAGGACATAGAGGCGCCCGACCATGATGAGGGTACAATGCCGAACGGAGGTAGGTTTGGGTAAACATCCTAGAAAAATAGACAATTTAAACTTGTGTCGATGGCATGGACGTCGTGAAAACGTGCAAAGAGTTGTTATTTCCTGTGCCACAGTAAGCAATGGCGACCTAGCCAAAAGAAGGAAATCGTCAAATACCGCTCTGCATAAGAAGCAGGTGAGAATATCGTATTTCGAATGGTTAAAAAAGAAAAGACAGCATAACAGTCATCAAAACGAAAAGTGATTCAATGATTGTATGAAAATACAGAATACATTGTTATCTTCTTTACTGTAGATGGTGAGCACGAGTCGCGGTAAGAACAAGCGAGTGCGCGTGCGCTGCTTCATTGACGGCCCCTACGGCACGCCTACTCGGGAGATCATGAATACAGAACATGCTGTGCTTATTGGCAGTGGCATTGGTGTGACGCCATATGCATCCATCCTCCAGAGTATCATGTACCGTCACAGAGCTGCTAGGGTCAACTGTCCTCAGTGTCAGCATGTGTGGTATCCTGATATCCCAGAGGAACTCCTCAATGTCAAAAAGGTAACAGCCCTTGTCAATCAATAAAGAACCGTACTGGAAAGGGAATGTATCCATCATTTGTATGATGACAATAAATTGCTTAGTTCAGAGTTTTGATGGATAAATAATTGCTTAGTGTGATTTCTATGGTGACCGTTTGTCAGGTGGATTTCATTTGGATCAACCGGGACCAGCGCTGCTTTGAGTGGTTCGTCAGTCTGCTGACTCAGCTGGAAGCACAGGAGGCAGAGGATGGAAGCTTCGACAGCTTCCTTAACATGCAGATGTACATGACTGCAGCAGCCTCGAAGAACGACATGAAAGGCGTAGGTCTACAAATGGCACTGGACCTCCTTCATGACAAAAGAGGCACGGACCTCATCACGGGCCTCAAAACCAAAACTCGACCTGGCCGACCTAATTGGCAAGAGGTGAGTGGGAGAAGAAGAAGTCAGGGCGCTTCTGTCTCAGTCAATTATCAGTAAATCGTATACTATATTATTGTATAGTGAATTGTTATAGTGAATGAATTTGTTCAATACTTTCTTTGTATTCTTTGCCTTTTATCGAGTGTATAACTTATGATATGGTTCATATAAGTTTGTGTATGACTGTCTAAGGTTTTCTCTGAGATCAATGCCGAGAAGAAAGGCCACGTCAAAGTGTACTTCTGTGGACCCCCAACATTAGCTAAAGTATTGAGAAGCTACTGCGAAAAATTTAAATTTGAGTTTCACAAGGAATCATTCTAATTGCAGCATTGTGATAAATACGCATCCATGCTCCTGAATTGAACAGCTGAGCAAATTATATTTGCCACAATGCATTTATGCCCATGAATGATTGCTCCTCTACATGCAATTAACAATATACCGCTATAAAGCACTCCTGACCATCGAGAGAAGTTTGCAACCGCTTACCAAATAGATAACTTGTACGGCGCAAATTCACCAATTGTTTGAATAGACTAATGTCGGAAGATACTTATCCTATAACCATTACATCCGTTTGAGGTCACCTTTTCCTAAGTTACCTATAGAATATATATATATATATATATATATATATATATATATATATATATATATATATATATATATATATATATATATATATATATATATATATATACATATACATATATATATATATATATATATATATGTATATAAATATATATATATTTGTATATTTATATATATTTGTGAATATATAACTATTTATGTATGTGTTCATATATATATATATGTATGCATATGTATTTATATTTATGTATATATGTATATTTATATACATATTTAAATATATACATGTGCATAAATATATATATATATATATATATATGTATATATATATATATATATACATATACATATATACATGTATCTATATATATATGTGCAAATGCAGTTACTCATATGTGTATATTTATATACATAAATATATTAATATTTACATATAGACATAAGTATATATAAACATATATATACATATAAACATATATATATATATGAATATATATATATGAATATATATATATATATTTATATATATATAAATGTATATATATATATATATATATATATATATATATATGTATTTATATCTATTTATTATTCGCAAGTATATTGCAGCAGTAAGAGTCAGCTATTACACACCACTAATACCGTCGCCATTGTTGTCTCGCTGTAACTAATGCTCTGCTCCGTCGATGTTTTATATCTTGTAATATAGTCATATTTTGAACGTCTTGTTGATTAAATCACAGAAATGAGTTTCATGAATGGTATGAAGGAATGGGTGGCGTTCTTCCAATAATACACGACATGCGCCATGTCAATAACAGCTTATTGTCAAAGCACATTCAACAACCACTGAAGCATTATGAATGCAGCATTTAGAGCAAACCAATCTCGTTGTCTCGCTCTTGACTTTCTTCAGCATTTAAACCCGCTCATTGTATCCCCATCCCTCTCTCGGTACTCATTAGCGAAACTTTCTCTTGTCAGACGTGATAACAAAGCTTAGCACAACAGATCAGTCCCGTTTACAACGACCAACACAAAAGGAACAGTCAACACAACGCATCGACCTTGTGAACAAATCTTTACACAGTGAAGCAGTCCTATTGAAGAAGCTTTTGGACAACGGATCAGTCCTAGTCACAAACTTAACACCCAAGATCATTCATGATTTCTTCCCTCTTTGGGCAATTTGATTCCGATCATTAAGCGCTCTTACTTCGGTCGCAGTAGTCGAAAAGTTCCGCCAGGTGTTCACTGTTCAAGCTGCTGGAGCTGTTCGTTACAGTCTGTGCTACCCAGAGTGTGTTAGCGTCTAGGATGCTCAAGCTGCTGGAGCTGTTCGTTACAGGCTGTGCTACCCAGAGTGTGTTAGCGTCTAGGATGGGTGCCCCAGGGAGAGCGCTGTAGAATGGCACCTGTTTATGCACGTGCTGACATGGCATGGTCATTATCAAAGAGTATTGATTCATTCTCGGGGAACCAGTTCTCAAAAAAGTATATGTGTAATTTACTAGGATTCGATATCGTACTCGGTACATTATGCTTTAAGTCTTGTCATGGGCTTCAATTGGTTTTCATTTTACCATGGTAACAACTGTTACAGGGCATCAGGGAGAGATCATTCCCGTCGTGACACCATCGAAGTCCTCGCCTTCACCGCATCGAAATACCCGCCAGGACCCCACAAGAAATTCCCTGCCTTGACCATACCGAAATCCCCGCCGTGACACCACAGAAATCCCCGCCGTGACCCTATAGAAATCCCCGCCGTGACCCTATAGAAATCCCCGCCGTGACCCCATCGAAATCCCCGCCGCGACCCCACAGAAATCCCCGCCGTGACCCCATCGGAACCCCGCCGTGACCCCACCATAATCCCCGCCGCAAAGAGGTACGTATATAGAACTATTTGCATCAGGCTTGGTGCAGCCGTTTAGTAGAAGGAAAAACACCACAGACACGCGGACAGTCACAAAAAAATTCTCAAATATACATCGAGGACATATTAGCCTACAGTTTCCGGTTGCTATACATCACTAATAGAGCTATTGTGATTTCTCGTCTGCTAGCCTGAATGGCGAAGTCCGCCTGCCATCGACACTATTTGTTATCTATGGTTGATGATCAGGGTCATATGTCCTAGCATTTTACGTGTCAAATGGGTAGTTAACGCGTAAACGTAGCTTTTATGAGTGAGCGCCGTTTGCGTCGGCATTCAATATAAAAGGCCTCAGGGTTGATTCTATGGTTTCACATGGTCAGAACCGGCGTTTGTTTAGGGTAAACGATGCCGGTTAGGACAAGAAGATCTCGATTGTACAATCAAAACTTTTTGCGACGCATTCACAATACATTAAACGACTGCTTTAGACAGGGGAGCACGAATGGATTGCGATCCGAAACACGTCAGTGCTATATTACAAAGTATGTTACCACGTGGTCATTGAATCTCTTTGATTGGCGCTCAACTCATGTATGCGACTTTTAATTAGCTAAGACAACATGTATGCGACCTTTAATTGACTAAGACAACATGTATGCGACCTTTAATTAGCTAAGACAACATGTATGCGACTTTTAATTAGCGAAGACCACATGTATGCGACCTTAAATTAGCTGAAAAACATGTTTGCGACTTTAAATTAGCTACGACAACATGTATGCGACCTTTAATTAGCTAAGACAACATGTATACGACATTTGATTAGCTAATACAACATGTATATGACCTTTGATTAGCTAAGACAGCATGTATGCGACCTTTAATTGACTAAGACAACATGAATGCGACCTTTAATTAAGCTAAGACAACATGTATGCGACTTTTGATTAGCGAAGACAACATGTATGCGACCTTAAATTAGCTGAAAAACATGTTTGCGACTTTAAATTAGTTACGACAACATGTATGCGACCTTTGATTAACTAAGACAACATGTATGCGACCTTTGATTAGCTAATACAATATGTATATGACCTTGGATTATCTAAGACAACTATGATTAGCCTATAATTAGCTAAGAGAAAATGTATTGCGAAATGTGGTAAACCTACAACAATGTAGGCATCTACTGGACTGGACATTATACGCGTAAACGAGTATTTTTACATGTAAAGTACTAACAATGACTGGTTTACGCATTAACTACTTGGACTTATGGCCCTGATGGCTAGCCATAGGTATCACTCTCATTCGCGTCAGTCGCACATCAGGATGCAGCCGATTGGACGAGAAACTTCTTTAAACGCAAGTATGTTTAAGACAATAGTCAGATGAAGAATATGTGAGAACAATCATGAACAATGGAGAAACCACGACAACGTGCTCTGTCTCAGACAGAGAGAGAGAGAGAGAGGCGATAAGAACGCAGCCTCCCCATATCCTGCCTTCCAATAGTTCGCGTCGTTGTATACTACGTTAAACGCATAGTGAAAGGGGACATTGCACTTATCGTAAGGTCAAAAATAAAGTGGATGGTTTTGGAACACTCCATGTTTCTATTGAAGGTGAGGCAAATGCGTCCATTCCATTGCTTATGAATAACAATATCGAATATTCTCCTAACCTTTATATATACCCTTTCTCATGCAATAATTTCACTCAAATCGAGCAACATTTGCGCGCATTCTATGTGCCGATGATAGACCTACGTTGATTGGTTGGTCTCATTTTCAAAGGCCATCCATTAGTGTTTACCCGATCATCGATTTGGACGCAGATTAGCCGCTCGGTTTTTCGTAATAAGCACATCCCTTTCCCAAACTTGTAACAGCTTCATTCATCTTTATTCATTGCCCACTCTTACTTTCATTTTGATAAAGAGTTAGCCTGAAACCAGTCGGCATTGTCAGATCTACTTAGAGAGCAATCTTTGTTGGAGACCGACCTTTACGCATGTTGTGTTCGTCATTCACTCTGCCACTTGGTGGAGCTGGTAAAGAAATGGGTCCATGAATCTTGGAATTTTCATTCGTAAATAGGCGAATAGCCCAATAGGATCGAATGTCCAACAGGAGCTTGAGTGTGACAGCGCGGTGGTGGCGGTATTTGTTCTTATCCCTGTACCAGTCAGATTGTGTGAGGTTGTGTGAAGAACGCTGCTTGTCATCAATTCACAGTAAAGAAGGACACAATGAAGGATGATGCTGACGCGATGGTGGCCATCACCGCGCCATCGCAACCCGGGAAATATTCGACCAAGCAGGTTGCACCGTATGATTCGGGGGCTCGGAGGAAGTGACGACCACCAGAGTCAGGTAAATGACCCGCAAAGTGCCGTACAAAAAGCGGGCATCGGGCATAATTATAATCCAATTGGCCAAAAGTCATCCGCAGCTATTCAAAATACCCGTTAGGAAAACGCCTGCTCCGCCCATGTGTTTATAAAGTGTTGTGGATAGTAGCAGCTAAATACTCACAATGACAATGGGCGTGGCAAACTGCTTCTCGCGTAGGCAGTGACTGGACAACATTACCAGTAACTATGTCAGTGAGCAGACATTACAGCAACAAGGTTAAAACGTTTGGGATTGGTTGTTGAACTATCATCATATTTACATATTGTCAAATACTGACGCTGATTCACATAAACGCAATAAATGCTTGTGCTACTTTGCCATGTTGTCAGCGAACGCCAAGATGAAGACGCCACCTGGCTGCAGCATATGGAGAAACAATTCGCTCAGATCGCAGGAGATGATGGAGAAATTGACAAGGAGGAGTTCAAATCAGCCCTCAACATCAAAGATGTAAGTAACTTGACATGGGTCAGAGGGAAAGGGCGTTATCTGGGCGGAGGCGATTAACATAGGATGGCTTAGCCAGTAAGGAGAATCGAAGAGATAGATTGGATCATCCTTTTAATTTCAAAAACGAGGTTGTTATAAACCCACGCTAAGCTAGCTGGTCATCCATTACTTATCAATGAGGTTGTTATCAACCCACGCTAAGTTTGCTGGCCAGCCACTGCTTATCAATGATATTGCTATCAACCCACGCTTTGCTTGCTGGCCATCCATTGCCTATCAATGAGGTTGTTATCAGCCCACGCTAAGCTTACTGGCCAACCACTGCTTATCCATGAGGTTGTTATCAGCCCAAGCTAAGCTTACTGGCCAACCACTGCTTATCCATGAGGTTGTTATCAGCCCAAGCTAAGCTTACTGGCCAACCACTGCTTATCTATGAGGTTGTTATCAGCCCAAGCTAAGCTTGCTGGCCAGCCACTGCTTATCCATGAGGTTGTTATCAGCCCACGCTAAGCTTGCTGGCCAGCCACTGCTTATCCATGAGGTTGTTATCAGCCCAAGCTAAGCTTGCTGGCCAGCCACTGCTTATCCATGAGGTTGTTATCAGCCCAAGCTAAGCTTGCTGGCCAGCCACTGCTTATCCATGAGGTTGTTATCAGCCCAAGCTAAGCTTGCTGGCCAGCCACTGCTTATCCATGAGGTTGTTATCAGCCCAAGCTAAGCTTACTGGCCAGCCACTGCTTATCTATGAGGTTGTTATCAGCCCACGGTTTGCTTGCTGGCCATCCATTGCTTATCGCTCCTGCAGGTCTACAAAGTAATGTCGTCATATTCCCATCCGACCCCACGTTGCGCCCTCCAAATAGTGCGAAAATTATGGTTTTATCTAGAAGAATGGTTGTATCAGACAGACAACAGATACCTACTTACAATGTAAGCTAAAACATCACAGCTCCAGTCTGTAGCTGAAGTCAGATCACTGGTTAACGTAACACAATGTAGCTGATGAGGTGATTGTGTTGTGGCAGTGCTTCCTGGCTGACCGCTTTTTCACTCTCTTTGACGAGGACAAGAGTGGCTTTCTCACCTTGGAAGAGTTGATCGCTGGGGTAAAGCAAATCTCTAAAGGCTCACAACGGGATAAACTCAAATTTCTCTTCGACGTGTACGATATTGATGGTGAATATCTGCCTTTGTTTTTAACGTTAATATCTCAAATATCAGATTTACCTGCTCCAGTATTTCGCTAAACTCATCTATCAACGTAGTCATCAACATGGCATAAAGATACAACCGTCATGCTGTTATGTGAAGGAAGCGGAAGTATCGACCTTGATGAGATGAAGGCGGTGCTGAGGTCGTCGGTGAGTGAGAGCTCAATGAAGATCAACCAGGAAGATCTAGACGAGCTGGCGACGCTGCTGTTTGAGTCAGCCGACAAAGACCACAGTGGTTCTGTCTCATTTGACGAGATGCTGGCCGAGTTCAATAAAATCCCCGACGCCTTAGATTCCCTTACTATAAGGTACAACAAGCCAGTTTAGGGAATCCTTTTTCACTTTGAATGATTGCCTGATGAGATATTTTGGCCACAGCTACCGAACATTGCTAGTATATAGTCATAATTATTCGAATTCATTCATGTGGAGGTGACACTCACATCGTGCACACGAGTTTAATGTGATGTCACAGTGCCGTGAATTGGCTCAAGCCCCCTGCAGCGCGTACCAAGAGATATCGTAGCAGCGAATGGAGTCATTACTTCTCCAAGAACTACATTCTCAACAACCTAAGACTCATCATCTTCATCTCAGTGTATCTCCTCATCAACATGGGTCTCTTCGTGTTGAATGCCGTCCGTTACCGTGACAACAATGGCTTTGTCATTGTTGCCCGCGGCGCCGGAATGACGCTCAACTTTAACGGAGCATTTGTTGTGGCGCTTATGCTACGCTACACATTGACCTGGTTAAGAACGACTCCGCTGAGACACGTACTGCCCTTTGACGAGAGTGTCATGCTGCACAAACTGGTTGGATACGTCATATGTTTTTTCACTTTTGTCCATACGGTCTGCCATCTAGGGAACATAGGTGAGATATCTAATTGAACTTCATCACAAAAGCAAGCTTATTAAATGATTCATGCATTAAGATATGCCCACGCTTCGAGCAAGGCAACATGAGTTAGAATGCTGACATAACTGACAGAACTTGCATTAGTTTTAGTGATCCATGACGATGGAGAAAATGGTACATCCCTCGCTTATTGGGAGTATCTGTTCACACTGCGGTCCAATAAAGGATGGGCCGTACCTGGATTTGCTTACCTGTCAGGTGTTATCCTGGATGTCATCCTCGTCGTCATGTTTGTCTGCTCGTTGTCGTTCGTCCGGCGAGGAGGCTACTTTCAGGTGGGTTACTCATACGGCAAGTCACGTAGAGCTGTTAACTTCTCGTGTTAGCCTTCATAGCGAGCCTGAGCGTATTGTGTGAGCCTCCATAGCGAGCCTGAGCGTGTTGTGTGGGCCTTAATAGTGAGCCTGAGCGTGTTGTGTGGGCCTTAATAGTGAGCCTGAGCGTGTTGTGTGGGCCTTCATAGCGAACCTGAGCGTATTGTGTGGGCCTTCATAGCGAGCCTGAGCGTGTTGTGTGGGCCTCCATAGCGAGCCTGAGCGTGTTGTGTGGGCCTCCATAGCGAGCCTGAGCGTGTTGTGTGGGCCTCCATAGCGAGCCTGAGTGTGTTGTGTGGGCCTCCATAGCGAGCCTGAACGTGTTGTGTGGGCCTTCATAGCGAGCCTGAGCGTGTTGTGTGGACCTCCATAGCGAGCATTAGCATGTTGTGTGGGCCTCCATAGCGAGCCTGAGCATGTTGTGTGGGCCTCCATAGTGAGCCTGAGCGTGTTGTGTGGGCCTCCATAGCGAACCTGACCGTTATGTGGGCCTTGTTTAGTTGTTTTACTGGACTCACATCCTGTACGTGTTCTTCATCATCCTCCTCATACTGCACGGCCCTATCTTCTACTACTTCATCGCCGGCCCGGGAATTGTCTTCATCGTGGAGAAGATCTGGAACAGTCGACCACTGAGGACGCTGCGTCAAGGTCACTTCATTGTCAAAGAAGTTAACCTCTTGTCATCCAAGGTACGTAATCAGTCAACGTAACGTATTTGGAACATGCATTCAAGCAAGGAAATTATTAGCATCAGAAACTATTACTATCATTGTTTCAGGTGACGCATCTCATCATCTCTAAGCCGGATAACTTTCATTATGAGACAGGAGATTATGTCTTCATTCAAATACCTGACCTGGCTGCCAACGAATGGCATCCGTTCACAATCAGCAGTGCGCCGGAGCTCAAAGGTAACAAAATCTGCCAACTCAGCATTAAGCTGCTCGTCTAAATACTCTGTGCAGAGTAAACATTTAAGTTGTCACCACATACCACCGGAGAAAACGTAAGGGCACTGTTTGTTTCAGGTGAATTTTGGTTGCACATTCGAGGTGTTGGTAACTGGACGAATCAAATATATGAGTACTTCGAGGATTACAAACTTCAGGCCATTGAAGTGGAAGAAGCTTGGAGTCAAGGTATACAACTCAATGCAACTGAAGGACGATGAAATCACGTTTCGATTGTCATGTAACAGATTCATATTGGCTCCCTCTTTCAAGATCCACGAATGGTCTCATGTTGTTCTCATTTGTTAATGTATGGCACTATGGAATAGAAGGTCCTGCTGGTATCGGCAAGGAAAGACCCATCAGCAGACGAAGTTCGGAGCTCTCATCGACAAAGAGACAGGTGACATATAAAGCTCTGTACTGGTGTGCAGATTAAGGCAACGAAGCGGACTTAGCAATAGTGACTAAATAATTGCCGAATAAGGTTGCGTTCATTTCCGGACTGCTCCGAAACAAGAAATAGATTATAATGAATTCGTCGAGCGGAGATAGGTTGTCAGGGGATGCATCTCGTATCTGCTCAAATCTATGTGTATGTCAGATGACGAGCACGAGTCGCGGTAAGAACAAGCGAGTGCGCGTGCGCTGCTTCATTGACGGCCCCTACGGCACGCCTACTCGGGAGATCATGAATACAGAACATGCTGTGCTTATTGGCAGTGGCATTGGTGTGACGCCATATGCATCCATCCTCCAGAGTATCATGTACCGTCACAGAGCTGCTAGGGTCAACTGTCCTCAGTGTCAGCATGTGTGGTATCCTGATATCCCAGAGGAACTCCTCAATGTCAAAAAGGTAACAGCCCTTGTCAATCAATAAAGAACCGTACTGGAAAGGGAATGTATCCATCATTTGTATGATGACAATAAATTGCTTAGTTCAGAGTTTTGATGGATAAATAATTGCTTAGTGTGATTTCTATGGTGACCGTTTGTCAGGTGGATTTCATTTGGATCAACCGGGACCAGCGCTGCTTTGAGTGGTTCGTCAGTCTGCTGACTCAGCTGGAAGCACAGGAGGCAGAGGATGGAAGCTTCGACAGCTTCCTTAACATGCAGATGTACATGACTGCAGCAGCCTCGAAGAACGACATGAAAGGCATAGGTCTACAAATGGCACTGGACCTCCTTCATGACAAAAGAGGCACGGACCTCATCACGGGCCTCAAAACCAAAACTCGACCTGGCCGACCTAATTGGCAAGAGGTGAGAGCTCGCTGGTCTATATCCAAGTTGTCGGGTTAGAGATTTGATATACAATAAAGCATATTGCTGAGTGCTTGAGTGGGCCTCATGTTCTTTACCCACCATGCATTAGCGGATGTGATGTTCCCGTTGTTCTATCACGCTTCAATCAGGCATTAACCAACATTGTCTTGGACTGCAGGTTTTCACAGAGATTAAAAAATCACAGTTTGGCAAAGTCAAGGTTTTCTTCTGCGGACCACCCATGCTGGCAAAGGTTTTGACCAAGTATTGTGCCAAATTCCGATTTGAATTTCACAATGAAACCTTCTGATCAGTCTTGTGAATGTTTTAAACTGCTTGCTGTACGATGATGACCAGCTGAAGAGACAATAAAGTTCATTAATTATCTGAACCATTCTTACAATAACTAAATAATGTAATTAAATAGTGTTACTATTTCCACTGTGTTCTCTGTGATATTGGTAGATAATTAATTATGAGATTAAGCATTCCAATTTACTATTCATCTCCCATTTGCTTCCATCATTAATGCCAATGTTTACATTGAGCATGAAACTCTGTAATGCTTTCAATGACTGAATGTATTAAAGTGATGTATTCTATGATGTCCACAATGCACGTGATTCCATCGAGGAGCACAGCTCAGTGCCATAGCAACATGCAGCTGCTATGATTCAGCTTGGAAAACTCTCGCCTCTAATTCGACACTGGCCACTAGACACTAGCGGGGGTTGTGGATAGGATGAAGACGAGGTGACGGGGATGGATCGACTCACGTGGTAACGGGTGTTACATGATCAGATTGCTTACTCTAACGTAACACGTTTGTGGTGAAATGTCAAGCTCATTACTATGCAAGCATTCAACCTGATTATTGGTCAGGATGGTGTAAATAAGGTTCCATTCGTAGAGCGATGTGGTTGACCCATACTGAATGGAAACCACTGATTGTGTATGAAGTATTCATAAGAATCCCTGCATCAATATTGACAGCGCTGATTACCAGAAACAGGTTTAATGTGTGCATGTATCTGTTGGCACGTCGCTAGGTGTTGTGTGTTATATGACTGGCTAATCCTTCCAATGGAGGCCCTTCCTAGAGTAAATACTTGGATGTCAACTTAGGTGGGCAGCAGCGCTCGACATCGGCCCAACAAATGACGTAGCATTGGGTTATGACGTCAATAGTGACGAATACAAGTAGATATTTGAATGGGATTTAAAGGGACGGATCATGCTGAAATAACCACGGTTAGACAATTGCTCTTACTAGACAATGCTGCATTCACCGTAGTTAGACCATTCTGGTTACCAGATTAATTTGAAGTCACCATAGTTAGACCATTACCCTAACCAGACCATGCTGATTTCACCATATATAGAACATTGACCTTACCAGATCATACAGAAGTCACCATAGTTAGACCATTGCCCTTACCAGACCATGTTGAAGACACCAGAGTTAAAGCATTTCGCTGGCCAGGCCATGCAGAAGTCACCATAGCTAAAGCATAGTGCTTACCAGATCATAGTTAAACCATTGCCCTTTCCACACTTGCTTACCACCCAACACAGAATGCAAGCAATGCTTCTTCAGATTAACCCAGCCGTGAAACAGACAGCACAAATAAACATTACAGATCTAAGACCCTCTCTCATTTTCTTTCAAAGGCGCTCATTTAATTCGCTTGACCTCGATCGCCTGCCTAAGCTTACCATAGGGTAGGCGGCCATCTGCCTCCACCGCTCACAGCCACATCCTCATTCATCTCATCCAGCCTCATTAACGAGCATCTCATGAACGCCATCGAGCTACAAAGCTGAATCTGTAACGCCAACTAGGGGTGTGCTGCAAATAACAGACATCATGTCAGTTGCTACGGCAACACACAAATATAAACCCACACACAAATACACGCACGCGCGCGCACACACACACACACGCACATACACGCACACACACAGTTGGTTGGTGTTTGTCATTGGTTATGCGCGAAGCTATTATATAATACACTGCGTGAGGCAATTGTGTTGGTGCATTAGCGCTATTTAAAATGAAGAACTTGTGGTGTGTGTGATTACCAATTAATATTGATGATAAAACTCACTATAAAGGAATAAAAAGCAGATCCCCTCTCGATTCAAATGTCGAATCCATCGTTCGCACATGACGTCAAAGATCATTTGCGGAGATGAGACAAGAGGCCCGCCCTTATTTACCTCACCACTGTAGGTTACTGGGGAGTTATCCCTCAACTCATCAATGTCTAAAACTCAGAATAGGCATGTTTATCAAAAACCCTATGACATCTTCAACCTTTTTAAAGAAGATTATTCATCAATGAGGTTTTGACTACAGCTGCGCAAGCATCGTATTGGTGTTGCTATGTAAAATGGAGCTTATGAGAATCAGACAAACAAAGACAATAAACAATGGCGTTTTGCTCACGTTTGGATGTCAAACAATACAGTTGCTAGGGTGTCTGTCGTAAGCGATACGTAAGTGTATATATATCATAGTGTGTTTTTTTCCGTACGCAAGGTACCTTCTTTAATAAATGTGATCAATTAAGTTTTTTGAAAGGTAAGTGTCAAATTTTACTGAAAGAATAAAAAAGACATATTAGCGGCAATCTTACTCCAGCATAATGCTTTTTCATCAGAGGTTTTATATAAGAAACAAGATGACCCTATAGGCAATATAGTTATTCTGTGTTTGATCGAAGCGAATTTAATATAAATGCTTTTAAGGATTATGCAGATGAAGAACTTACATTGATGGCATCAACCACCATGTCTGAACCGGGGCAAAGGTGAGCCGAGATTAATGTACGGCTTCTCTAAATCATATTTCTATCAGTTCTTATCAGTTGCACAATCGCTCAGACCGGGCATATAGATCTTGAGAGAATGGACGCGTTGAGTCCCCTATGTACTGTTGTAGTTGCGAGCGAGCTGATGAGGTAGAGGTAGGTGCGGAGGAGGAGGAGAGGGAGAGGCGGTGGGTGGAATGGATGGAGCAGCAGTTTGAGCGCATTGCTGGGGGCCCTGATGAACTCATTAATGTAGACCAGTTCAAGTCGGCGCTACACGTCAAAGATGTAGGACGAATCCTCCGATATGTCTTACTGTATTACATATATACTGCCATCAGTTGGCAAATCGTGACGTCACTCCGGGCACAACATCTGCAATAATAAACACGACGTTTGACCATTGTATTCGTTTGCACTTTGCAGCCGTTTTTCGCCGAGCGCATATTTGCCTTGTTGGATCCTAAGAAACAAGGCTTTATTTGTAAGAAGACATTGGTGGAGGGGCTGAGGAAGGTGGCCTTAGGCGACAGCAATGACAAGCTCACATTCCTATTTGATATATACGACGTGCAAGGTGGGAGAGCCAGACACTTGCTATAGTTTACGGTTCTCACCTGTTATATTAAACGGTTCTCACCCTGTCATACTTAACGGTTCTCACCTGTTACACATAACGGTTCTCACCTAAATACTTAACGATTCTGCAATACCTATTCTTTGGATGATGTCCATGCCAAGTAAACTCATGAACAAACACTTTTTACGCAAATATAAATAGATGCCAAAATTCTTTAAACAAGAAAATTAGACATAATCGATGTGAGCACCACGCCCAGGTGAGAAGATTGCTGGCACCTGTACTGGTTGGTTGCAGGTACGGGTTACATTGACATGGCAGAGATGAGGGAGGTGCTCAAGTCATGTCTGTATGAGAGCTCGCTACAGATCAGTGATCAAGACCTAGATGATCTCACAGAGGCGCTCTTCACGGAGGCTGACAAGGAGAAGACCGGACGCATCTACCTCGACCAGTTCCTCGACGAGTTCCGCCACCACCCCGAGGCCGTCGGCTCCCTCAGCATCAGGTGAGTTCCGCCATTACCCCCGAGGCCGTCGGCTCCCTCAGCATCAGGTGAGTTTTGCTACCACCCGAGGCCGTCGGCTCCCTTAGCATCAAGTGAGCCGCGTCATATGTTGTCATCGTTACCAGCGGCGACCAATCAAAGAGAGGAACCACTTATCATAACGTTCCTCTTGCCTCCTGTCTCTATCAAATACCTTCAGTCATATAAGAACCCCGGCCTCTATATGTTCTATTCTTTCACATTACAGTATCCCGGCCTCTATAGGTTCTATTCTTCCACATTACAGTATCTCGGCCTCTATAGGTTCTATTCTTCCACATTACAGTATCCCGGCCTCTATAGGTTCTATTCTTCCATATTACAGCATCCCGGCCTCTATAGGTTCTATTCTTCCACATTACAGTATCCCGGCCTCTATTGGTTCTATTCTTCCACATTACAGCGTCCCTGCTTCTATCACTTCTATCTTGTCACATTACTGATACCCAGCCTCTGTCGTTCAGTGTAGCTCAGTGGCTCAGTCCCCCAAAGACGAATGTCTCAAGAAGGAAAGCCACTCGATGGAGGCTTACGCTTCCTTCTCGCACGTATCTTGTCAACCACCAGCGCCTGATCTTCTTCTTCCTGGTCTTCTTCTCCATCAACCTACTGCTCTTTATGGTCAACACGCTGCGCTACAACATCGACCACTGGTCCGTGGCTCTGGCGCGGGGGTGCGGTCTATGTCTCAACTTCAATTGTGCCTTAACCATCGTTCTCATGCTGCGCTATGTTCTCACCTGGCTGCGCGAGACACCTGTCTATGATTACCTGCCAATTGATGAGCACGTGGACATCCACAGGTATGTTGGGGTTGTCATCGCTCTACAGAGTGCGCTCCACACAATGTTCCACTTCATCAACCAAGGTGAGTGAAGTGGCATTATTTTGCATTAGTTGTAATCTGATAGTGGGAGCCACCTCAAAATAGACATTGGGGCAGCACCTGATAATGATCTCAGTGCCGTCCTTAACTACAAACCTAATCTCAGCTGGAAGAATGATGCCATATATGCTCTGCAGCCAATCCAGAATCAACACTCCACTTCTGGGAATACCTCTTCACGTTGCGCTCCGGTATAGGATTGATCCCAGGATTTGCACACATGTCCGGCTTGATCCTGCTGTTCATCCTCTCCATCATGGTCTTATGTTCCATATCCGCTGTCCGGCGCAGCGGTCACTTCGAGGTAGAGGCGCCTAGAATTACTGACGTGTTCTAGAGTAGATGATGGCCTAATGGTATATGGGTGTAATAGTCAGAATACTTGGGTGTGTTTGATATGTGATTCAGTAGCAGAATATCATAATACTTGGGTGTGTTTGATGTGTCATTCAGTAGCAGTATCTAACAAAACTTAGGTATGTTTGATACGTCATTAAGTAGCAGAATATCAGAATACTTGGGTGTGTTTGATATGTCATTCAGTAGCAGTATAAAACAATACTTAGCTATGTTTGATACGTCATCAAGTAGCAGAATATCAGAATACTTGGGTGTGTTTTTGATATGTCATTA
Organism: Urechis unicinctus; assembly: GCA_034190875.2. NCBI lineage: Eukaryota > Metazoa > Annelida > Polychaeta > Xenopneusta > Urechidae > Urechis > Urechis unicinctus. The sequence goes on along the minus strand of CM067350.1, from coordinate 74,878,793 downwards.
AGTAGCAGAATATCAGAATACTTGGGTGTGTTTGATATGTCATTCAGTAGCAGTATATAACAATACTTGGGTGTGTTTGATACGTCATTCAGTAGCAGTATATAACAATACTTGGGTGTGTTTGATATGTCATTCAGTAGCAGTATGTAACAATACATAGGTGTGTTTGATACGTCATTAAGTAGCAGAATATCAGAATACTTGGGTGTGTTTGATATGTCATTCATTAGCAGAATATCAGAATGCTTGGGTGTGCTTGATACGTCATTAAGAAGCAGAATATCAGAATACTTGGGTGTGTTTTTGATATGTCATTAAGTAGCAGAATATCAGAATACTTGGGTGTGTTTGATATGTCATTCAGTAGCAGTATATAACAATACTTGGGTGTGTTTTTGATACGTCATTAAGTAGCAGAATAGCAGAATACTTGGGTGTGTTTGATACGTCATTAAGAAGCAGAATATCAGAATACTTGGGTGTGTTTTTGATATGTCATTAAGTAGCAGAATATCAGAATACTTGGGTGTGTATGATACGTCATCAAGTAGCAGAATATCAGAATACTTGCGTGTGTTTTTGATATGTCATTAAGTAGCAGAATATCAGAATACTGCAATGTATTGATATCGTAATGAAAAGCTTGTGTAATTATCAGGGACGGGGATAGTTTAGTGTTCTTCGAGAGATATTCATCCCACCTTTCGAGGCGCCATATTACCCATTGGTGTTGGTGTGCCGTTAAACCCTATACTCACCCTACCTTATCTTGGACGTATTCGGATGCGTTCAGATATTCATGTGGTCCCATTTACTCTACATCCCCTTCAACATCCTCCTCATCCTTCACTCGCCTCACTTCGGCTACTTCTTGGCTGCACCTGGACTCCTACACATCTGTGAGAAAATCTACGCCTCCAAAGCCGTGCACCTTGCGCGCCACGGCCGAGTCTACATCCGACAGGTCACATTGTTGCCCTCCAAGGTCAGACAGGTCACATTTTTGCTCCGACAAATATCCTCGTTTGAGTGTCCTTTGGCACACTTATAACTCGTCCTATCGCCAATCGGTGTCCTTTGGCACACTTATAACTCGTCCTATCGTCAGTTGGTGTCCTTTGGCACACTTATTACTCGTCCTATCGTCAGTCGGTGTCCTTTGGCACACTTATAACTCGTCCTATCGTCAGTCGGTGTCCTTTGGCACACTTATTACACGTCCTATCGTCAGTCGGTGTCCTTTGGCACACTTATAACTCGTCCTATCGTCAGTCGGTGTCCTTTGGCACACTCATAACTCGTCCTATCGTCAGTCGGTGTCCTTTGGCACACCTATAACTCGTCCTATCGTCAGTCGGTGTCCTTTGGCACACTTATAACTCGTCCTATCGTCAGTCGGTGTCCTTGCTCATCCTGAATTGAGTTAACGTTGGTGAAAGCTTTTATGCGTTAGATATGGCTCGGGTTGTCGCACATTCAGCAGGTGAATGCTAGGGGTTAATTGCATTATTACCATGGGGTGTATGTCAGGTGTAAATGTGGCGAGTGAATATTATCAGGTGTAAATGTCGTGGCTGATTAGCATGGATGTCAGCAGTTGATTGGCTTGTATGTCAGGTTACACACCTGGTAATCACACGCCCTGATAACTTCTTCTACCAACCCGGAGACTACGTCTTTATCAACATACCTGCCCTGGCTTCTAATGAGTGGCATCCCTTCACGCTCAGCAGCTCTCCAGACATGGCAGGTACGTCGCCCACGTGCTTCTCGTGTGTGGGGCTGGCTATACATGATTTGAACTGCCCTATGAAGGCTCCATATGATGTGAGCTTGTCGTGCTTGCTCATTCCAGACGATCTCTGGCTTCACGTTCGCAGTGCAGGCAACTGGACCAAGAAGCTGTATCACTATTTCGACACATACAGCGAGGTGGAGCATTTTGGCGTGGGAGCCCGGGAATCTGGTAGGATCCTTTCCCACTGTCGTTCCTCAATTTCGAATAGGATTAGCTATATCACAGCACGAGAACATTGATAGAATGCTGCAAATGAAACGAGTGACCATACATTGAACAACTCTTCGCCGTGTGTTTTGCAGGAACGCGGCCTTCGACCGCCATGGGAGTAAGTATCGGTTCTATTTTAATATCGTCTACACGAAGCGAATAGGGTCAACAAAAAGTTATTGATAAACAACGAATCATATTTCAATAGGTTATCAGTTCCTTTTGAAAGTTGGTAAGGAATAATAAACAACAATCTGACTGGTTGTATATGTTAACGTTGATTACAAAAGCTCTATACCAATTGCCTTACCCGCCAATGTACGTCCACACCTGCCATGTCTGCTTTTACACGCTTATACAAGTCAATGCTTGTCCACACCTGCCCAAGCTCTGCAATTCCCTTCGTGTCTGTATTAGCCTGAACACCTCTGCCATACCTGTGCCACCTGTACACACCTGAACACCCTACCTGCCTTATATATACACACCTGAACACCACTGCTATACCTGTATCACATGTACACACATGAACACCTCTGCCATACCTGTCCCACCTGTACACACCTAAACACCTCTGCCATACCTGTCTCGCCTGTACACACATGAGCACCTCTGCCATACCTGTCTCACCTGTACACACCTGAACACCTCAGCCATACCTGTCTCATCTGTGCACACCTAAACACCTCTGCTATACCTGTCTCACCTGTACACACCTGAACATCTCTGCTATACCTGTCTCACCTGTACAGAGGACCAAGTCCGTGATGCCCTGCTCCTATCACATGAATGCCACCAAACACGTTCAGGTCAAGGTGAGATCACATATCTATACGAGCCCACACATACGACGCTATAGTCGCGCCATGCCTAATACTCTCTATTATACCTTTCTATTTTAGCATCAATCGGGCATATTCACACAATCAATTACTAAATCTGAGAAATGCTTGTTATCTAACGAAAACTCCGAATTTGGTGCGTTGCACTTTTCTGATCAAGTATTCGAGCCCGCAGTGCCCAGGAGGTTGACCCTGTCTGGCTATATTTCAGGTGTATTTAGATGGTCCGTATGGCACGCCGACGCGTAAGATAATGGCCGCGGAGCATGTCGTCCTGATCGCGTCTGGTATCGGAGTGACCCCGTACGCGTCTATTCTACAGACACTCGTGTACAACCACATGGCCGGCCAGGTCGTGTGTCCCGAGTGTGACGCCCGCTGGTATCTAAACACCTCCAACCACAACATGAAGAAGGTCTGTGACCTTCATCCAAGGCTTTCTCCAGTGTAGTGTGTGACTTAAAGACTGGCTGACACATAACAGCCGTCCTCCAAGCAGGCTCCCCTTCTCCTACATTGCTATGCCTGTGCGTTTCAGGTAGATTTTATCTGGATCAACCGGAATCAGCGCTCCTTCGAGTGGTTTATCAGTCTCCTAACTCAACTCGAGGCATTGGAATCCGAGTGCTTCGGTTTTGACGACTTCCTGGATATGCAGATGTATATGACATCAGCGGCGTCCAAGAATGACATGAAGGGAATCAGCCTGCAGATGGCGCTCGAGTTGCTTCACGAGAAGCGAGGTCAGGACCTCATAACGGGTCTGAAACGCCGGACCAAGCCTGGGCGTCCTAACTGGGCAGAGGTGAGCGGTATTCCTTGCAACATGGTCAATAGTCTCTGCTGGGACGCATAGCAAGCAAGCAATATTCCTTCTGCCTGCTTTAACATGGGCGAACCTGTGGGGGAGTGACTGATCTGGTCGTGCTGTGTGTTAACCATTGACTCTATCTTGGGGGTTTCTTTTGCACAGGCATGCCACACTGTACAGCAACTTAGAAATTATAGTTGAACACTGTTTGACAGGTGGTTAGCAATGTGTGACAGGTAGTTAGCAATGTGTAACAGGTGTTTAACAATATGTGGCAGGTGTTTAACAATGTGTGGCAGGTGTTTAACAAGATTGACTCTGAAAAGCGCGGCAATGTGGAGGTGTATTTCTGTGGAGCTCCTGCTCTAGCCAAAGTGATCAAGTCCCACTGCGAACGGCACAACTTCAAATTCCTTAAGGAGCATTTCTGATGGAAGTGACAGCGCGTTATGAGCAAGCGCATGAGTTTCATCTGTCCTCAAAAACCTAATAGTAGGCAATATACCGCGGTCATCAGATCTGACCGTAAAACATATGAATAGACTAAGCAAAGAAATAAAAGCCGTTGTTTGTACGCTGTAATGATTTATTTCTGAAATTATCAAGACATTTCAATAACAACAGCAGTCAAATAACGTCAGGTCGCCAACGAGAAGTCACGAGAAAACACATACATAGAAGAACAACTGACCAGTTAAAAGATCCAAATAGTCTAAGCCGAAGCTATATTCGCTTGCAAGGGTGGTGTTGATGTACCAGTGACGCCACCTACCGGGCACTGATTGGCGCGTTCCTCACTGTAGCGTGTCATGTCTCCCTGTCTCAGACAGGCAGCCGTTTCTCGTATAACAAGTCAAAGACTTAATTGGGATTTTTGAGAACAAACTGTACAGATTACAATATATCATTTTCTCTATGATGTGTTTAACCTGGTATGTGAACTGTAAGAAGTGAATGTACGTACAGCTATCTGCCAAGATAATTATGATCAAAAACATCCCATTCAGGAACAAAACATTACATGGAACAATATAACAGACGTCATGCAGTATCGTGCAACAGCAACATAGAACGACTCGCAGACGACTCGCCAACGGCAAGCATCCGATGTAACGGCCAGTATCGGCAAGCATCCGATGTAACGGCCAGTATCGGAAAGCATCCGATGTAACGGCCAGTATCGGCAAGCATCCGATGTAACGGCCAGTATCGGAAAGCATCCGATGTAACGGCCAGTATCGGAAAGCATCCGATGTAACGGCCAGTATCGGAAAGCATCCGATGTAACGGCCAGTATCGGAAAGCATCCGATGTAACGGCCAGTATCGGAAAGCATCCGATGTAACGGCCAGTATCGGAAAGCATCACTGACTCCCCCGCACCTGGGCAGATACGCAATCAGATTCAGGTGTCGAACAGACAGTAGCAGTAGTGACTAACATTTCATCATCCAACCAGAGTGGCGGACGCTTGACGATGACAGTGGGAAATACGGGGAGACATACTGCGATCACGAGATCTGCTGACAGCGCCCTCAAGCGGGGACATAACAATAAACGATATCTACAGATATGTCGTATCTTGATGGAGTAAGTTCAGCGGGGTCACCATGGTCTTGCTAATGACGCCAACGCACACTGGAAGCGGGGTTAGCTCTTCTCGAATGTCATTCATTACGAAGTCACAATGATGTCAAGGAATATCATCAAGTGAAGTCACAATGATGTCAAGGAATATCATCAAGTGAAGTCACAATGATGTCAAGGAATATCATCAAGTGAAGTCACAATGATGTCAAGGAATATCATCAAGTGAAGTCACAATGATGTCAAGGAATATCATCAAGTGAAGGAACAAATCGATCTAATTAATGGTGAAAACAAATAGAAACACTGTGTCAAGTGTTATCTCTTTAATGTGTAACCATTCGGGTAGGTAATAATTGCATCGCATTATCAGCGGCTTGTGTTATCAAAGGACAGTACCATTAAAGGGCAGTGTCGTCAGTAGGTCGTTGTATCAGTTACTGCTATCAGTCGTGATGTCAGTAGATTGTGTTATTAGTGGGTTGTTTTATCAGGGATTGTGATATCAGTATGTGTGTTATCAGTGAAATTGTTTTATCAAGGATTGTAATATCAGTATGTGTGTTATCAGTGGATTGTTTTATCAGGGATTGTGATATCAGAGGGTTGTTTTATCAGGGATTGTAATATCAGTGGGTTATTTGATCAGAGATGTTGATATCAGTGGGTTGTTTTATCAGGGATTGTAATGTGTTTTTTTATCAGAGATTGTGATAGCGGATTGTTTCATCAGGGATTGTGATATCAGTGGTTTGTTTTAACAGAGATTGTAATATCAGTGGGTTATTTTATCAGGGATTGTAATATCAGTATGTGTGTTATCATACGGGTGTGTTGTATGAGCCCTATACTTCCAGTGGGTTTTTATTACAGTCTTGCAGCAAGAGGGTCTGCAGTTTATATTCCCGTGAGTAATGCTATGAACAGATAGCGTACATGGCCCATCCACTAACAGTATAGCATAGCGAATAACAATAACACATTGGCATGTAACAGATCTACGGGGCGAGGTTTCCCAAGCGCACATGTCCGACACGTCAATCTTCACTACATCCAAATACAACTACAGCAACTCAAATAGCTTCTTCGCCGGATATATCCTACTTGCGGTACTCATCCAATTCTACGCGCGTTTAAACATGGATCAATAGAGACACAATAGGTTATATAGGTCAATCAAATGTATAAACTTATGAATGTAGTTAAAAGTACGGTTAGTGTATAAGATCTACGTCACGTGACACCCTATCCCTTACATTCAGTCAGACAATGCTCAACCGTAGTGCTCTATATAAATATATACATTGGGTGGTTTGAATCCGTATTTGTCTGATGTGATCTCGCTCTGTCCTACTCTGGTGGTCGTGTGCCGATGGCGAGCTGACCAATTAGGTGATGGAGACTTTAAACAACATACAGCTAGTCGGTATACGTTAGTATTAAGTTTGCACCAATGACCAGCTTATGTGTCTATGACGTCAGGTCAGGGCAGACTCGGTGAGGTACGGTTAATGCAGAGGGCAGACTCGGTGAAGTACGGCTAATGCAGAGGGCAGACTCGGTGAAGTACGGCTAATGCAGAGGGCAGACTCGGTGAAGTACGGTTGTTGCAGAGGGCAGACTCAGTGAAGTACGGTTAATGCAGAGGACAGATTCGGTGAAGTACGGCTAATGCAGAGGGCAGACTCGGTGAAGTACGGCTAATGCAGAGGGCAGACTCGGTGAAGTACGGTTAATGCAGAGGGCAGACTCGGTGAAGTACGGCTAATGCAGAGGGCATACTCGGTGAAGTACGGTTAATGCAGAGGGTAGACTCGGTGAAGTACGGTTAATGCAGAGGGCAGACTCGGTGAAGTACGGTTAATGCAGAGGGCAGACTCGATGAAGAACGGTTTATCTGGAGGAAACCAGGCAGAACAGCCCTCTCCCTACAGTTGAGAACTCTGGATGACGTTGATGCGGGGTAGATACTGAGCGGTGTATGGCTGCCGAGGTGGGGACGCGCGTCGCAGGCTGCGTCGCGTCACGTGATATACACTACCTAGCGATCTGTAGGAGTATCTACATAGCGCTGTAACCATGCGGAGATGGTGTCGTGGTTGAGGTTCATCCACTTTATATTCGACCTGACGACAGACAACCGTACGCCATAGTTACAACTTTACAGGATAGAAACCGACAAGACAGCAAATGACTCAAGCTGGTGATATGAAATGCGAGGAGACGGTAAGGTGTGACGGTACCTGATGAGCGCTAGGGAATTGTCAGCGGCTTTGCTGGCCACCCCGGCTGGCGGTCGGTCGGAGTAGAGACGGTAGAGCTGTCGACAGTCACACACACACACACTACCTCTTCTTGTATACATGACAATACATAGTAAAGGGAAAAGATGGAAAAACAACTGCTTTCGAAGCTCGAGTTCAAACGAGAAGCCACCAGGTACCATAAGCACTCGAGTCATAAAACGCCCCTCTCTTTAAACTCCCAGTATGTATATAGTCTAAACATACTAGAAGTTAAAGGGGAGGGGCGTTTTATGAGTCGAGTGCGTGTGGTAAGGTCTGTGGGTGGTGGCGCTGACCGACCTGGGTGAACTCGTACTCTGTGTTGATCATGCTGGTGGTGGCGTGAATGATGTCCCTCAGCAGGAAGCTATCCATACCGAACCTGGACAATCACAAACCACGGGCTCATGGTCGGGGTGCAATGGAGGCCGACGTCGCCCAGACACATGCTACCTTCCGGTCTTAACATTTATAAAACATTGAAGACAATCATGGTGTCTGCAGAACCAGTAATTAAGTTGAGATATATTTCATCGACCTACTTTTGGTTGATTTCATCCCAGTTGGTGAGAAGGAACTGCAGCGACACCGAGCGGCCAAGAGGCGTAGCCGCGAAGTAGGTGAAGAGATTGCGAACGTCCTGCATGCGTACCATCGAGCTGTCTAGTGACCAGCGAGCATACCTGGCAACAGGAAGCGCATATCACGTGATCGATGGTACAATTGGAGACACAGGATTATGACCACAAGAGCATCGAGCCGCAATGATTGTCTCACCTCCAGAGCAGCCAGGGTCGCTGCGTGAAGGCCAGCGCGCTCATCATCATCTCCGCCTCGGAAGGCACCTTGGTGCTGTGGGCTTGCTCCCATAGGTGTGACCACTCCTTCTCACCCCCCAGTCGGATGCCCACGGCGTATACGATAGCCGCGAAGTCTGGCTCCGCCCTGACACCGCGAAACCGGCCATTACGGTCAGCGACCGCTTAAAACTCAAGAACACGCTCTCAATGTACACTATTTAACCTAGACTTGAGGACAGCGTTAACGCAGGCATTACGACTAACTTTCTGAAGCTACTCCTTTCATAAACAAACTCCTCGTTTCTTAAGCCTCATCGTGAGGCTACAGACGCTACTACGCAGGCGTCGAGTTAGCCGAGTGAGTTGTCAGAAGCCACCTACTTGCTACCGTACGTGTACCAGAGGTTGAACGTGTTGGTGGCCCACTCGACCGCGTTCTGGACCCCGACGTTACACGCCGATTCCACTATGGCTTTCTTCAGGTTGATGCTGGCAACGGCGGAAGCGGGTACAGTTATCAGGACAGAACTTGTCAATAACATACTCATTCACCAATTGAAATGACCAGATTTAATAATCGAAGTTTGTTGCATACAAAGAATGACAACAATAAATGGGATGGAGATGTGTCTCGTAGCATGAAATGCAGAGGTTCAGTGTAAAATGGGATTTTACCTGAGCAGTTGTCCGTCATCCGACACGCCTATGCGGTCATACTGCGGCTTCACCTTCTCATAAACGTAGCGCTGTCAACCAATCACACAGAGGACATCAAACCCGTACCGAAATCAACCAATCACACAGAGGATATCAAACCCGTACCGAAGTCAACCAATCAGACAGACAGAGGATATCAAACCCGTACCACAGTCAACCAATCACACATAGGATATCAAACCCGTACCGCAGTCAACCAATCACACAGAGGATATCAAACCCGTACCACAGTCAACCAATCACACAGAGGATACCAAACCCGTACCGCTGTCAACAAATCACACTGGATATCACACAAGAAACTTTATCCACCAATTACACAGCGGGTACCAAACACGTAGCTCTGTCAACCAATCACACAGTGCATATTATTTACGTACCGCTGTCAACCAATCACACCGTGCATATCAATTGAGAACTAACGCTGCAGTTTCCGCTGCTATAATGAGTTCAAAGCTATCATGTTCAATACAACCCGAGATAGCAGTGTCTGCCGTGTCACCTGTAGCTTGCCATACGCGTTGCTGGTGGAGAGCATGCCTTGCAGAAACTCGATAGAGTCGAGGAAGGCTTTCCAGGGAACGTAGTCCTGTTCCTCGTCGAGGTAGGAGGTCAAGTTGAGGGCCACATCGTAACTTAGCTGGTTGGCCCTGACATACACCAGGAGTTAAGCGGGCAACTACATTACTCTTATCAAGACAAAAATGTTCATAGTTTGGTAATGAACGTAGCAGGCAAAGATAAAAGTTACCTGGCCAGGTTGAAGGCATCGTTGATTAAACCAGCGCGGTTGGCGGCAGAAAATACCTGCAAACAGTGATATTTCATTAACGTGCATGAGATCCAGAAAATATCCACCCACCCTAGGAATCCAGCCAAACTTACAACATGTTCCAGCTTTATTAATCCAGCAAGACTTACATTAAGTTCTTGATATAGTAATCCAGCCTGACTTACATTAAGTTCTTGATATAGCAATCCAGCCTGACTTACAGTAAGTTCTTGCTTTACTTATCCAGCCTGACTTAAATTAAATTCTTGCTTTAGTAATCCAGCGTGACTTACATTAAGTTCTTGCTTTAGTAATCCAGTGTGACTTACAGTAAGTTCTTGCTTTAGTAATCCAGCCTGACTTACATTAAGTTCTTGCTTTAGTAATCCAGCGTGACTTACATTAAGTTCTTGCTTTAGTAATTCAGCGTGACTTACAGTAAGTTCTTGCTTTAGTAATCCAGCCTGACTTACATTAAGTTCTTGCTTTAGTAATCCAGCGTGACTTACAGTAAGTTCTTGCTTTAGTAATCCAGCGTGACTTACATTAAATTCTTGCTTTAGTAATCCAGCGTGACTTACAGTAAGTTCTTGCTTTAGTAATCCAGCGTGACTTAGTAAAGTCCAGCCTGACTACATTAAGTTTCTTGCTTTAGTAATCCAGCGTGACTTACATTAAGTTCTTGCTTTAGTAATCCAGCCTGACTTACATTAAGTTCTTGCTTTAGTAATCCAGCCTGACTTACAGTATGGTCCCTCTTAAGTTGCTCCGTCAGCTGGCGCCACATGTCCGCGTCGTAGTTGGTGCGGAAGAAGCCCATGTAGTTAAGGTTACCGATCACCCAGGCGTTAGCGGGAACTTGGATCTTGGCATGAGTCATGTTCATCCATACCGTGTGTTCCTTTTCATCTCCCTGGATCTTGTAAATAAACGGTATCTTCCACTTGTAGCTGTAACACGGAATCGATTCCGGATAAAGCAATCAGAAATAATGTTAACAGCCTCCATAAAGAAAAAGGAAAGCTCAGTGCGAATAAGATGCTCATTGGTAATTAGTCATGAAAACTGTTTTCATGTAAAAACCACCAATCCGCAAAACAGTATAACCATCAACGCACAACATTACCATCAACGCTCAGTATAACCATCAACGCTCAGTATAACCATCAACGCTCAGCATAACCATCAACGCTCAGCATAACCATCAACGCTCAGTATAATCATCAACGCTCAGCATAACCATCAACGCTCAGTATAATCATCAACGCTCAGTTAAATTATCAACGCTCAGTATAATCATCAACACTCAGTATAATCATCACCGCCCAGCATAACCATCAACGCACAGTATAACCATCAACGCTCAGCATAACCATCAACGCTCAGTATAACCATCAACGCTCAGTATAACCATCAACGCTCAGCATAACCATCAACGCTCAGTATAACCATCAACGCTCAGTATAACCATCAACGCTCAGGGCTATAACCATCAACGCTCAAGGCTATTACCATCCATGCCTAGCATAATTATTTAAGCAAAATATAACAATCGACACATATTATAACCATACCCCCCCCCCCCTACTTCATAACCAGCCATGCATATTATAGCCACCAACGCATATTGAAGCCATCTTTGTAACGTTTACAATAAACGCGTACTACCCCACCCGAACATGCTGTCGTCATGCTGGTAGTCGGGATCCGGGTTGAGGAGGAAGCGACTCTGATCCAGGCGGTATTCCGTCCGGGATAGCTTATGGAAGGACACGACTGGGAAGCCCATCTGTCGCGTCCAAGTTTCCATGATGCGTCCGATTTCGACTGTGTGGCCCGTCGCCTGGCGAACAATCCGCAGTCAAGCTCCATTACGTCATTACAACCATTACGTCATAACAACAGAGGGAATCCCCGAATATAACTAATAGAGCAAAAAGAGCGTAATTAGGCGGGCTTACTTCTTCAAATGTTCGCCAGAGTTGCGTCATGTCAGCATTTCTATATTTGTAGGTTTGCACGTACATCTGAATCATTACGCAACTGAATGAAATGTTAACCACATATAGCATGGATTCTGTCAAAGTCGTCTATTGCAACTAGATATCCCTAACGCGCTACGAGTCACCGGCCGTCAAAATTAGCTGCTGCGGGGATGTGTCGCTTTTCGAGAACACCATACCTGTAATCCCTTCTGAAAGTTCTCCCAGCCCAGGAAGCCGCGGAGCAATCTTAAGACGGACATCCCCTACACACACACGCACACACAGACACTCAATTACACCGCCATCACGCAATATGCTTGTAAGGGACGACACCATTAAGCAATCCTAGTTCATTTACCTTATCGTAAGATATCGTGTCAAAGAACTGAGCGATTTCATCCGGGTGGACGATAGGTGTAGAAATGGCGTGCGAAGTGACCAGTGAGTCCTTGGTCATCACTGGGTAAACGTTGATAACGAGCTGCATATCAAACTGACACACGCCAACAACACATCATCATTTCAAAGTCATCGTCATTTTACTCATGAAATTATAGCACTGTGATCAGATGCGCCACGAGGTGGACAGGTACGTTATGACTTACGACATTCCAGCTGGGGTAGATGGTGTCTAGAGCGAAGTACATAAGCGTGTTGGCGAATCCCTCGTTGAGCCAGAGATCGTCCCACCAGCGCATTGTGACCATGTTACCGAACCACTACAACCAGCACGTCCACCATAAAGCAGCGCTTAATCCCACCTCGGCTCGACCCTGTCAAATCTCATCAATGATGTCTAGAATATTGCAAAAGTTGCTAGCTTCATAAATTTACGATATTGCGTTACGCAGCAAGTTGATGGTGTGGAGAATGGATACGGGGACTTACAGTGTATGCTTCTTCGTGGGCAATGGGGTCTTACATGGTGGGTTTCTTACATGGTGGATAATGGGCACTAACAGGATGGAATACTACATTGTCAATAAAAGATGTGGGCAATGGAGACTTACAGTGTGGGGTACTTCGTGGGCAATGGAGATTTACAGTGTGGGGTACTTCGTGGGCAACGGCGACTCACAGTGTGGGGTACTTCGTGGGCAACGGAGACTAACAGTGTGGGCTACTTCGTGGGCAATGGAGATTTACAGTGTGGGCTACTTCGTGGGCAATTTAGACTTACAATGTGGGCTTCTTCGTGGGCACTGGAGACTTATAGTCTGGGCTACTTCGTGGGCAACGGAGACTTAAAGTGTGGGCTTCTTCGTGGGCAATGGAGACTTACAGTGTGGGCTACTTCGTGGGCAATGACCAGAGAGACGTAGTATTTATTGGAGATGGCCGAGCTGTCCTCGTCATAAAGTAGCGAGGTTTCCCGGTAGAGCACGAGACCCCAGTTCCATGGCTCCCGCGCTGAAGTCTGGTACAGCTACGTGGTCTGGCAACACAGGCACGAGTGGCTGACAATTGCTCGCCTCGTCACACTACACATTAGGTATCGACGGTCGCCATAAGCAATGAGATCAAAGACAGGGCTATGTCGGTGCTAAGAAGTGCTATCCTTATAACATGTTATTGCAAGAACTGACTAGTCCTAGGCATTAAGGAATGTCATGTCGCTTGTAGCAGGGTCTATTGTATGAGGTGTACAGACTGTTTGAGCCTGGAGTATGCAATCGCAGCAATCCGGTGAGGTTTTGCTTATGCACTCGCACACCAGTCTATTCCCCAAATCACGGCCACTACCACGATAAGTGCTCTGTAACGGAAGAGAAAACGAGAGTTCCCCGATGTTAACTACGCCATCCTTCACCTCACCAGTGCCCAGGTGACATGTTATTGCCTCTAATCTGCCACTCTTTGATATACATAAATGAACCGACAAATGAACCGCTATCGTAAAATATTTATGGATGACGTCACGTGAGAAATAATCGATTGCAAGGACAGCTTCAAAGCAATGACAAATGGCGACTGCCCGTAGATACTCAGCTGCTGGCCAGCAAGGAGGCGAGCGCAGGAGGAAGCAAGGAGTCATTGACAGCGGTATCAGAAAGGACATGGCGACGAGGGAGGCATAGGTGTAAAAAGAGCAGGTTCGGTATACAGTTAACTAAGGAGATGGAAGCAGCAGCACATGATGGATGATGATACCAGCTTATAGATTACACTAGATAAGGTTGGTTGTAGTGACAGTACATGATGATACCAGCTGATAGATTACTATATATCAAGTTGGTTGTAGTGACAGTACATGATGATACCAGCTTATACATTACTCTATATCAAGTTGGTTGTAGTGACAGTACATGATGATACCAGCTGATAGATTACTCTATATCAAGTTGGTTGTAGTGACAGTACATGATGATACCAGCTTATAGATTACTCTAAATAAGGTTGGTTGTAGTGACAGTACATTGTGATACCAGCTGATAGATTACACTAGATAAGGTTGGTTGTAGTGACAGTACATGATGATACCAGCTTATACATTACTCTATATCAAGTTGGTTGTAGTGACAGAACATGATGATACCAGCTGATAGATTACCCTATATCAAGTTGGTTGTAGTGACAGTACATGATGATACCAGCTGATAGATTACTCTATATCAGGTTGGTTGTAGTGACAGTGCATGATGATACCAGCTTATAGATTACTCTAAATAAGGTTGGTTGTAGTGACAGTACATTGTGATACCAGCTTATAGATTACTCTAGACAAGGTTGGTTGTAGTGACAGCACACAATGATACCAGCTGATAGATTACTCTATATCAAGATGGTTGTAGTGACAGTACATGATGATACCAGCTGATGGATTACTCTATATCAAGTTGGTTTAAGTGACAGTACATGATGATACCAGCTGATAGATTACTCTATATCAAGTTGGTTGTAGTGACAGAATTTGATGATACAAGCTGATAGATTACTCTATATCAAGTTGGTTTAAGTGACAGTACATGATGATACCAGCTGATAAATTACTCTATATCAAGTTGGTTGTAGTGACAGTACATGATGATACCAGCTGATAGATTACTCTATATCAAGTTGGTTGTAGTGACAGTACATGGTGATACCAGCTGATAGATTACTCTATATCAAGTTGGTTATAGTGAGAGTACATGATGATACCAGTTTATAGATTACTCTAGATAAGGTTGGTTGTAGTGACAGCACACAATGATACCAGCTGATAGATTACTCTATATCAAGATGGTTGTAGTGACAGTACATGATGATAACAGCTGATAGATTACTCTATATCAAGTTGGTTTAAGTGACAGTACATGATGATACCAGCTGATAGATTACTCTATATCAAGTTGGTTTAAGTGACAGTACATGATGATACCAGCTGATAGATTACTCTATATCAAGTTGGTTTAAGTGACAGTACATGATGATACCAGCTGATAGATTACTCTATATCAAGTTGGTTGTAGTGACAGTACATGATGATACCAGCTGATAGATTACTCTATATCAAGTTTGTTGTAGTGACAGTACATGATGATACCAGCTGATAGATTACTCTATATCAAGTTGGTTATAGTGACAGTACATGATGATACCAGCTTATAGATTATAGATTACTCTAGATAAGGTTTGGTTGTAGTGACAGATTGCACAGTACATACCAGCTTATGATTGCTCCAGCTAGGTTGTTAGATAGAACATCTAGTTTTATTGTTCTAGATAAGGTTGGTTGTAGTGACAGTACATGACGATGATTACCAGCTTGGTTTTTAAGTGACAGAACATGATGATACCAGCTGATAGATTATAAGGTACATGATGATTGATAGTGACTCTAGTACAGTACATGATGTTACCAGCTGATGGATTACTCTATATCAGTTTGGTGTGTAGTACATGCTGTACATGATGTTACCAGCTTATGGATTACTCTATATCAAGTTGGTTGTAGTGACAGTACATGCTGATACCAGCTGATAGATTACTCTAGATAAGGTTGGTTGTAGTGACAGTACATGATGATACCAGCTGATAGATTACTCTATAATAGGTTGGTTGTAGTGACAGTACATAATGATACCAGCTGATAGATTACTCTATATCAAGTTGGTTGTAGTGACAGTACATGATGATACCAGCTGATAGATTACTCTAGTTAAGGTTGGTTGTAGTGACAGTACACGATGATACCAGCTGATAGATAACTCTATATCAGGATGGTTGTAGTGACAGAACATGATGATACCAGCTGATAGATTACTCTAGATAAGGTTGGTTGTAGTGACAGTACATGATGATACCAGCTGATAGATTACTCCAGGTAATGGGTAGAATTAGAGTACATAGCCATACATAACTGTATCTGATCTACTTCATGGCACATGTTAACGTAGACCTACCAATTAATGGACATCAATACAAGAGGATTTATTCGGAAAAATACCCAATGGACGTAGGTATGTTTAAGGTCAACAATGGACGTAGGTATGTTTAGGGTCAACAATGGACGTCGGTATGTTTAAATGGGTGTAGGTATGTTAAAGGCGACCAATGGACTTAGGTATGTTAAAGGCGACCAATGGACTTAGGTATGTTAAAGACGACCAATGAACTTAGGTATGTTAAAGGCGACCAATGAACTTAGGTATGTTAAAGACGACCAATGAACTGAGGTATGTTAAAGGCGACCAATGAACTTAGGTATGTTAAAGGCGACCAATGAACTTAGGTATGTTAAAGGCGACCAATGAACTTAGGTATGTTAAAGACGACCAATGGACTTAGGTATGTTAAAGGCGACCAATGAACTTAGGTATGTTAAAGGCGACCAATGGACTTAGGTATGTTTAAGGCAACCAATAGACTTAGGTATGTTTAAAGCAACCAATGGACGTAGGCGTGTTTAAGGTGCCCATTAGACGGTTGGTAGGCTCGACAGGAACTGAGGATGGTATAAACCCATCGGTCGTAATCTGCATTACTTGTGTAGTCCTGCGGCGGTATACGTGGTAGTAAGGAAGTCAATTGGCGGGACTGCTGGACGGAAGGCCATGGATATGGTTTAGAATGATACATGTGATGACAAATGAAATTGGGTAACGATTGAGCTTATAAACATACGTGTCTATGGTGTGAGCTGATAAATAGACATGGCTATGGTGTGATTTAATTAACAGATATTGGTATGGTTTGTTGTGATTAACAGACGTGGGTATAGTTTGAGTTGATAAACAGACGTGGGTATAGTTTGAGTTGATTAACAGACGTGGGTATAGTTTGAATTGATAAACAGGCGTGGTTATTGTTTGATATGATTAACAGACGCGGGTATGGTCGGGTGATAAATAGCTTGAGGCGTGCTTTCACACACCCATGGCTATGTGTTGTGTGTCGTCGGTTGAGCTTACATAATGCTAGGGGCATCGTTAGCATTATAATAGCAATGTCTATGACCTGAGACGAGCAATAGAATTGGTTAGCACATAGTGCTGGCATTATATGACCTGGTTAGCACATAGTGCTGGCATTATATGACCTGGTTAAACTGACGATTGGAGTGAGATACTGATTGATTATGTGGTTAATAGCAAAACACAAATCATCGAGGCAAATAGATTAGGCTCGAATTGGTGCTCGGCAGTAAACGTGGTTCAAGGTGACGACGAAAGACGAAGAGGATTGCTTAACAAAATTCGATGCTACAAACCTGCTTTCGGAACTACTTCCGGCATGCCAAAATAATCATCAAAGAATTTGTAGGATTTCTCCGCGAAATCGACAGCATACAAGGTTTGTTCGTACATGTCTGGCTGCGCCCACACCCGAATCTGGCACACAGAACGCTTGCGATGAAAACATTCATATCTCGCTATTATGGACATTGAAAAATGTCAGAACATTGCATATTGAGTGAAATGAGATGGTGCTCTTTAGAGAGGCGCTCCGGGTCAGCAGGTTCCGTGAATCACTGGTTTTCCAAGCGAGAACAAGCTGATTAAATCCCAGAGGTTTTATAGGGTGATTTCCTGCTGAGTGAAAGTGACCTCAGCGCATCAGAGGGAATGCACATGGCTATGAACCCTCGCCATGAGCTCGGTGACCATCCCACCTTGAGACCTGACTCTGTGACCTTCCAAGATTGACCCTAACTCTGTGACCTTCTCATCTTGACTATGTGACCTTCTGACCTTGAGCACTGACTATGTGACCTTCTCACCTTGAGCCCTGAATCAGTGACCTTCTCTCTGGGTTTGAAGTCCGCTACGACAAATGCTAGTAGGTAGGTGGACATGACCGGTGTGACGTCATACTCCTCTCGTATCCAGTCGCCATCGAGTGTCTCGTTATGGATGGCAGGCATGTTGGACAGCGCCGAGTACTCTGTAACAAAGCCATGGGTCGGTTGTATATCAATGAGAGTGTTTTACACGTAAAGCCTCCAGGCGTGTTGCTGTTTAAGGCTTTATAGAGACCAAGATAGTTGGTTAACGTCAGAATGTTTAAGTGCAGTTTGTTAGCTAATTGGAGGGTCAGCGAGTGCAACGAGACCGGGACTCGTTGATGTGTTGATATCATCAGATTGGCATCTACAAAAGCTGGATTAAACATACACCTACGCTACCGAACTAACTATGTACACGGTACGCACCGGCTACTTGTAGCCGCACAAATAGATTCCCACTTAATGTCCTTCAGATAGCCACCAGATATTTATCAGATACCTATCAAAAACCGTCCATATACTAATCAAAAACCGACCAGGTAATCATCAAAACCCGACCAGGTAATCATCGAAAACCCACCAGATAATCACCAAAAACCCCCCAGATACACATATATAACCCCCCAGATACTCATATATAATCCCCCCAGATACTCATCTGAGACCAATCTGACACCAACCCAACAGATAACCACAAGGTCCCCAACACGAGCACATTTTACGTATATATATATATATGTACCGGTCGCCTATGAAGCACGACTTACCCAACTTAAATCGAAGCCGGAGAGGACGAACAGTGACTCATAAACATTGCTTATCAGTTCCGATAAAAAAACTACTATGATGGTAACTGTACGTATTATACGCACAGAATAGCTATGGTGAGAATAAAACTGTAATTTTCCATGATTCATGTAAATGAAAAACTGATGATCTAAAGGATTGAATTTGCGGAACAATCGGGGAAGCACTTACATCCACCGCATGGCTTTACGGCAATCCACAGTTTTATTGTACAGCATGATGGAGCAGGGCTTCGTACCAAGACGTTAGTTGTTGATTACCACTGCGCGCCATGCATCAGCGCATTGTGCTATTGTTGTCCTCGTCATTACGTAATGATCCATAAAAACAACTGCAAGATGCCTATTGCATCTTGGGCCGTTGGGTGGCGCTCCTGTCATACGTCTCAACGCCCACGGTGCAAGACGTCGATCGACGGTACCCCCAATACCTACCACTGGAATGGCAGCAAAAACCTAGGATGGGGGAGAGGCGTGCGCTGTTAGCGGCTACCGAGAGGCTGAGAAGCATTCTCGCTCGCCACAAGCATGCATGCATTATTGACAATGGCCGCTCCTGCTCCTGATGGATGACGGCAGCACGCATGCGCCAAGAGAATCCAGCCAGTGATGCTCTTGTCTTATCTTACGGATGCTACAGCACTCCAAAGAGCATGATGACGCAAGGAGATTGAGTCCGAGGATCGATGATGAGCGGGTGATGCACGGCGGATTTGACGTTGTGTTCGAGCACCAACTGGCCCGGGCTGTAATCGGATTCGCGTCCGGTCGACAGGGGTCGCGTTTTCCGCATTCGGTCATAAAGTTATCGTTACATTAATGAATTTCTATTTATTCCAGTATAACTGGACTCCATCCGGTTGCATAATTCGGAATAATTAACTTAATTGTAGGCGCAAGACAACATGAGGACCGTCAATTTGCCAGTAATGACACCCCAGTCAAACAGGCGGCGCTATATGTCGCTCTTTACTGGCTATAGTAATGTAAGTATGAAAACATCAGCAAGCTCATGTTGAATATCTCCCATGGGAACAATAAAAACAATAACAAATGGGCGATTTGATGCAATGCCTGAATTGAGATTTGAGATTTGAGTGATCTGAGTCCAGTGACGGTTTCAATCCACTCGACCCGTAACAGGCGGTTCATTACGGACCATCGACAGAGACCCGTAACGGGCGGCTCATTACGGACCATCGGCAGAGACTCGTAACGGGCGGTTCATTACGGACCATCGGCAGAGAACTGGGCCACTTATTAGGCTCTCACCTCGTTTATGGATAATGGTGACGGAAAAGTTAGCCTTGAGGTCGGGTTCATCAAAACACGGGAAGACCTTCCTGGCGTCGATCGACTGTAGCTGGGAAGCCGCCAAGTACCTGTCAGCAGAACCAAGACAATAGTAAGACAGTGTGTAGGTTGGTGAGGGGGGGGGGGGGGCACCCTTCCATGCTATGATATATCTAATGGAACACAGGTGGCGAGTAACGAGGCTAATGTCATGACGTAAAGAGCCTCACTTCCTCTGCCGGGTCCAAGACGAGGACTACCCCGATACCATACAGTCCTCACCATACCCGATACAATACAGTCCTCACCATACTCCGATGCCATACAGTCCTCACCATACCCCGATACCATACAGTCCTCACCATACCCGATATCATACAGTCCTCACCATACCCCGATACCATACAGTCCTCACCATACCCGATACCATACAGTTCTCACCATACTCCGATACCATACAGTCCTCACCATACCCCGATACCATATAGTCCTCACCATACCGGATACCATACAGTACTCACAAAACCCCGATTCGGACATTTGTTATGCTTTCTATGAGTCAGTAGAAGCGACAGAGGTGAGACGCTCACGACGCGACAGAGGTGAGACGCTCACGACATCCGACAGAGGTGAAAGGCTCACGACGTCAGACAAAAGTGAGACGCTCACGACGTCCGACAGAAGTGAGACGCTCACGATGTCCGAGAGAGGTGAGACGCTCACGACGTCCGACAGAGGTGAGACGCTCACGACGTCCGACAGAAGTGAGACGCTCACGATGTCCGAGAGAGGTGAGACGCTCAAGACGCGACAGAGGTGAGACGCTCAAGACGCGACAGAGGTGAGACGCTCACGACGTCCGAGACGTTAAGCAAGCAATAGGCCACTTGGAGGATACTAGCGTCACCGATTCCACAATTGAACCTCTCCAGTCTCACACAAAACAGAACGATATTTTAGTTGTCCGTTGTAAAAGTAGCACTCAGAGACGTGGATCGGTCCACGAAACAAGGAATTGGCAATGAACATAGTTTTCCTTAAGTGTCCGGAAACGCTGAAGTACTGTTATTATGGAGAACAGTGGATCGATAACTGGGAGCTACAAGCGAGGAGCAAGTGGGATGGGAGAGGAGGATACACGAAGAGCTTCGTCAAGTGGGATGGGAGAGGAGGAGACATGAAGAGCTTTGTCAAGTGTAGTGGGAGAGGAAGATACATGAATAGCCTCGTCAAGTGGGATGGGAGAGGAGGACACATGAATAGCCTCGTCAAGTGGGATGGGAGAGGAAGATACATGAAGAGCCTCGTCAAGTGGGATGGGAGAGGAGGAGACATGATGAGCCTCGTCAAGTGGGATGGGAGAGGAGGAGACATGAAGAGCCTCGTCAAGTGGGGTGGGAGAGAAGGAGAGAAGTCACATGACGATCCTCATCGAATGGGCCACGATTCTCTTGAGAATCTTACCCTAAAGGTCTTTGCTTAAACAAATACGATTAGAAAGCAGTCATAGCCATCAAGCGGGATATATATGCTAGATGTGACGTAACTTCCATGAAGAGCGTCGTCAAGTGGGATGGGAGAGGAGGAGACATGAAGAGCCTCGTCAAGTGGGGTGGGAGAGAAGGACACATGACGATCCTCATCGAATGGGCCACGATTCTCTTGAGAATCTTACCCTAAAGGTCTTTGCTTAAACAAATACGATTAGAAAGCAGTCATAGCCATCAAGCGGGATATATATGCTAGATGTGACGTAACTTCCACCCCCCCCCCCCCCCCCCCCCCCCCCCCCCGAACCACTAAGGTTCAAGCTACCACTTTGGCTATCCGTGTTCGTTTGTTGCCATCTGGAATATAATGTGAAATTCTGGAGCGCCTTAGTGCCTCTCTCTTGATGGAATGCTGGTGATGACAATGTGTCGCGGATATACGTCGCCATCACCTCGACGTTCTCCGATCTCATCCAATCAACGACGTCCAACTGACGACGGAAAACTCAACATATATCAACATCGCCCCGCATACAGCTCGTTAGTCTGTCAACATTTATCGTTGTCTCGTTGGCACAATGTGTGCATGGAGTTGATGTCTCGTTAGTCTGTCCACATTTAACGTTGTCTCGTAGGCACAGTGTGTGCATGGAGTAGATGTCAATAGAATCCCCAATATCAAGTCATCAGCCTATGCATATGAAACATGTCGGTGAGGCCGGGTGTCAAATTGACGTGGTTAAGCTGCCTATTGTCAGTATTCTATTAGGCGGCCAGCCGTGCAGGGCCTGGGTCCATCAATCCTAGCTGTGGGGCCACCACAGCCTCGGATTGCTGGGTGTTAGCCTGTAAAATCAGCGCTGCCTGCCTCTCTTGTTCCGTTATCGCTTTGAGCCAGCTGCAGAGGCAATTGGTACGTGATTCATGTGATTCTGTGGGGGTTGGGTAGTGGGGAGTGGGTGAGTGTGTGTGTGTGGGGGGGGGGGGGGGGGGCGGCTTGGCCGGCCGCCTACATATGACAATGATACTATGGTGTATAGAGAACGTTATCAGTGAACACGATTTACGGCTGGTAAAACAAACGAGTCCTCATCCGTGTGGTAACCACGCAGTAGAGCCTCTCAGCTCTGCGGTGTCTCAACTACAGCTAGTCTCTCCTTCACTGATATTGTTGTATTCAAAATGCCTCACATGGAAACAATTATCCTTAACGAAGTGATACTAATGGTGTATTGAGAACGTTATCAGTGAACACGATTTACGGCTGTAAATCAATGGTGTAATGCAGTCCTGGTCCATGTGATAATCAATGGTGTAGAGCAGTCGACTCAGTCTGCCGCGTGTAAACATCAATGGTGTATTGCACTGATATTGTTGTATTCAAAATGCCTCACATGGAAACAATTATCCTTAACGAAGTGAGCTAATGATGTATTGGTCGACTGGTCCATGTAAACATCAATGGTGTAATGCAGTCGACTGGTCCATGTAATCATCAATGGTGTAATGCAGTCGACTGGTCCATGTAAACATCAATGGTGTAATGCAGTCGACTGGTCCATGTAAACATCAATGGTGTAATGCAGTCGACTGGTCCATGTAATCATCAATGGTGTATTGCAGTCGACTGGTCCATGTAATCATCAATGGTGTAATGCAGTCGACTGGTCCATATAATCATCAATGGTGTAATGCAGTCGACTGGTCCATATAATCATCAATGGTGTAATGCAGTCGATTGGTCCATATAATCATCAATGGTGTAATGCAGTCGACTGGTCCATATAATCATCAATGGTGTATTGCAGTCGACTGGTCCATGTAATCATCAGATTTAAACGCCAGATTTAAAGTGTATAAAATTATCAACAACAAACGATGTCTATTTACTGGACATTTAGACAGCAAGCATCCATGTACGGGCAGGACCATCCTCCATCTCCTATCCATATACGGGCAGGACCAGCCTCCATCTCCTATCCATATACGGGCAGGACCAGCCTCCATCTCCTATCCATATACGGACAGGACAAGCCTCCATCTCCTATCCATATACGGACAGGACAGCCTCCATCTCCTATCCATATACGGACAGGACCAGCCTCCATCTCCTATCCATATACGGACAGGACCAGCCTCCATCTCCTATCCATAAACGGGCAAGACCAGCCTCCATCTCCTATCCATATACGGGCAGGACCAGCCTCCACCTCCTATCCATATACGGGCAGGACCAGCCTCCATCTCCTATCCATATACGGGCAAGACCAGCCTCCACCTCCCGACCCTTGCCCAACAGCTCCTGTGTCTGTTCCGCTGACTGCTATTCTACAATATTGCCTTTGCAGTTCTACCATATTAGTGGGACGCAGTAATTGGCTCTTAATTGTTTTCTTTGTAGACGCCACCTGGGCTGAATATGGGCCAGACTTATATCTAGGCGAGGACCATTATTTGTACTTGTTGCTTAAGAGAAAAACACATTGCCAAGTATCAGAAGGAGCTGGGCCGGTCTAGGTGTCATTTTTAATCCTCCATACCCTGAGTTGCCTTGTGCTCCTCTGCGATCTGCCTAATGGGGTATCTATGGACGTTTATCAGCATATATGATGCAGCTGTAGAACATATGGTATGAATACACTGGACATTTTAACAGGTGACTTACAGGATTAGAATTCACACGTGTTCATTTTACCTCACACATTCAGGGACGGCACTCTACGTCGAACAATCAGAATCAGCACCCTACGACTAATTCACACCACCAGCAACCTACGTCTAATTCGCATCACCAGCACCCTACGTCTAATTCGCACAATCACCACCCTACGTCTAATTCGCACATCAGCACCCTACGTCTAATTCGCACCACCAACACCCTACGTCTAATTCGCACCATCAGCACCCTACGTCTTATTCGTATCACCAGCACCCTTCGTCTAATTAGCACCACCAGCACCCAATGTATAATTAGCACCACCGGTACCCTACGTCTAATTTCACACCACAAAAACACCCTTACATCTAATTCGCACCACCAGCACCCTACGTCTAATTAGCACCACCAGCACCCTACGCCTAATTCACACCACCAGCACCCTATGTCTAATTCACACCATCAGCACCCTACGTCTAATTAGCACTATCAGCACCCTACGTCTAATTCACACCACCAGCACCCTACGTCTAATTCACACCACCAGCACCCTGTGTCTAATTTACACCACCAGCACCGTACGTCTAATTCACACCACCAGCACCCTAAGTCTAATTCACACCACCAGCACCCTACGTCTAATTCACACCACCAGCACCCTACGTCTAATTAGAACCACCAGCACCCTACGTCTAATTAGCACCATCAACACCCTACGTCTAATTAGCACCACCAGCACCCTACTCATTCACTGCATCAACAACCTACTCACTGTATCAACAGCACAAATTCACTACTCATACTCATTCACTGGCATCAACAAACCTTCTCCCTAATCGAAACAGCTACTCATTCACTTCTTCAACAACCTCATCATTCGCTGCCTCAAGTACCTATGTACTAACTACATCAACAACCTGCTCAGTCAATGGTTTATTAACCTACTCTGTCATTGCATCAGCGATCCACTCATTCTCTTCTTCAACAACTAATCGTTCATTTCATCAACAACCTAACCATCCCCTGTATCATCAACCATGCCCCGTGCCCTCAACAAGCGCTCCTCGTGCTGCTACACCATCAACCATGCCCCTTGCCCATAACAAGCGCTCCTCGTGCTGCTACACCATCAGCCATGCCCCGTGCCCTCAACAAGCGCTCCTCGTGCTGCTACACCATCAACCATGCCCCAACAAGCTCTCCTCGTGCTGCTACACCATCAACCATGCCCCTTGCCCATAACAAGTGCTCCTCGTGCTGCTGCACCATCAACCATGCCCCATATCCTCCTCATGCTGCTACACCATCAAACCATGCCCAATATCCTCCTCATGCTGCTACACCATCAACCATGCCCCGTGCCCTCCTCATGCTGCTACACCATCAACCATGCCCCATATCCTCCTCATGCTGCTACACCATCAGCCATGCCCCTCATGCTTTTGACCCTCAACCAAGCGCTGCTCTACACATGCTGCCCACCATCAACCATGCCCCCCGTGCCCTCCTCATGTTGCTACACCATCAACCATGCCCCGTGCCCTCAACAAGCGCTCCTCGTGCTGCTACACCATCAACCATGCCACGTGCCCTCAACAAGCGCTCCTCGTGCTGCTACACCATCAACCATGTCCCGTGCCCTCAACAAGCGCTACTCATGCTGCTAATGTGGCATTTTGTATGTTCGTTTGGTGCCATCCGCAATATCTTCAACTTCAGTTACTTTTACCTATTTAGAGGCACCTTAGTGCCTCTCAGACACACCATAAACCTTCGTGATTGTGTGGACACAGAGTGACTGATGCGTTGACTGGTGAGGCACGATCTGCCCAACTGACGGCGTCATTCAGCGCGTCACAGTAGTCGTGAGTCAGCGTCATCTAACTGACGGCGTCATTCAGCGCGTCACATTAGTCGTGAGTCAGCGTCATCTAACTGACGGCGTCATTCAGCGCGTCACATTAGTCGTGAGTCAGCGTCATCTAACTGACGGCGCCATTCAGCGCGTCACATTAGTCGTGAGTCAGCGTCATCTAACTGACGGCGTCATTCAGCGCGTCACATTAGTCGTGAGTCAGCGTCATCTAACTGACGGCGTCATTCAGCGCGTCACATTAGTCGTGAGTCAGCGTCATCTTACTGATGCTGTAAGAGATATTTCCACCAGGGATTTTTAGGGGATTTTTATGAGGTTTTATTTCCCACAAAACGTCAGTTGTGTTACTTGCTGGTAAAGTCTGCCTGTCGGCGGTTCTTGTGGCCAGTTGGCTCACACCGAAGAGAGACTGGACTGCGATATGACAAAATGGAAGTGTCATGTGCGCGGCCAGCATGATCGATATTGAGACTTGTTGTGATAGCAGCGGTCATGGATTATGTTGATCCGTTTGATTAACACTGTCTCACAGTGAATCAACGTGATCATTCTCTCTTACCACAGTGGACCGACTGCCAGCAATGTGAGATGATGGATATGACAGGCTCACTCCTTCATCTGTTACCACAGAAGACGACCGACTGTCAACAGAAAACTCATATTGTTGACTTTCCATGTATCAACATCGCCCCGCATTCAGCTCCTTATTCCGTCATCATTTGTCGTTGTCTCGTTGGATCAGTGTGTCATCTGTTAGCCACAGAAGTCGAAGGCGGGCTGTCTATATGCAGAAAACTCATATTGTTGACTTTCCATGTATCAACATCGCCCCGCATTCAGCTCCTTATTCCGTCATCATTTGTCGTTGTCTCGTTGGCACAGTGTGTGCATCGAGCCAAAGCATGTCTGCAAGGCGGGCTGTCTATATGCAGGGAGTGAGACTTCAATTACGCGGCTAAGCTGACGATTGTCCGTATTCTATTAGGTGACCAGTCGTGCAGGGCCTGGGCCCATCAATCCTAGCTGTGTGGTTACCGTAGCCCCGGGTTGCTGTGTGTAAGCCTGCACAATCAGCGCTCTCAGACCTCGCTGCTCTCTGATCATCTCAAGGCAGCTACGAGGCCAATTGGCGCCAATTATTCATGTATTGGGGTGTGGGGTGACCTTTTGGACATGGCGATGGTACCATGGTGAAATAAAAGCGTCACTTATGATACACAGTTATGGCTCTTTAAACAGAATCAATCATCATCCGCTCTCACCATTGCCATGAGACAAGAGTAATGTCACGCTGCCTTAACGTCAACACCAGTGCGGTCGTTATCCGGTCTTTATACGATGTGATTATTGAGAGTCCTCACAAATGTACACATCTCCGTATAAAGCCACTCACAAAGTAAATAAAATCATCAAAACCTTAATGATATTGAAAATGCGAATCATGCATCTGCCGTCCTGTGGACATCACCAATCCAAGTTATGGTAATTAACGTCAACAACCAGATTGAGCAAATGACACATCTCCGTATAAAGCCACTCATTGTAGTAAATAAAATAAAATTGTGCTCTGGAACTGCAAAACCTTAATGAGAATAAAACAACATTGAAAATGCGTGGTCATTCAATTTTCCAGCTTTTATGGTTATATTCCAAGCCCCTCCTGTGGACAAAATGTTCAACAAAGTTTGTCGACTGATCCAAGTCATCCACCACTGTCTAATGATGTAATGGCATCGACGAGATTCTTTGAAGGCCATATTTGTCAATAACTCCATATTCAACTCGCATATGATTATCAGAAACACACAAAAACCGTCTGCGGGAGCTCAAGACGACAAGCCACAACGAATCAGCATCTGCCCCGCTCACAAACAACCATCAGCGGGAGCTCAAGACGACAAGCCACATCGAATCAGCATCTGCCCCGCTCACAAACAACCATCAGCGGGCGCGACCCAGTTATTTGCTCAAGACGGCACTAGCCACATCGAATCAGCATCTGCCCCGCTCACAAACAACCATCAGCGGGAGCTCAAGACGACAAGTCACATCGAATCAGCATCTGCCCCGCTCACAAACAACCGTCTGCGGGAGCTCAAGACGACAAGCCACAACGAATCAGCATCTGCCCCGCTCACAAACAACCTCTCTTTCTCTTCCGTTGACCTTTTTTGCACTTCGTTGTCTTTGCCGTTTTACCATATTGGCGCGACCCAGTTATTTGCTCTCCATTGTTATCGGTACTAGCTCTGTAGACGCTACTCTGCCATCTGCACCTATGGCTTACTCACACAACCAGTAATCCACGCCAAACTCTCGCCATCTGCACATACGTCTAACATACTACAGGAGCCAAAAACACTTTGCCAATTAGCCCAGAAGGCGACTAACACACACAACCAGTAATCCACGCCAAACTCTCACTTTCTGCACCTACGTCTAACACACACAACCAGTAATCCACGCCAAACTCTCACTTTCTGCACCTACGTCTAACACACACATCCAGTAATCCACGCCAAAACTCTCGCCATCTGCGCCTACGTCTAACTCCTACAACCACACAACCAGTAATCCACACCAAACTCTCACTTTCTGCACCTACGTCTTACACACACAACCAGTAATCCACGCCAAACTCTCACTTTCTGCACCTACGTCTAACACACACAACTAGTAATCCAAACCAAACTCTCACTTTCTGCACCTACGTCTAGCACACACAACCAGTGATCCACGCCAAACTCTCACTTTCTGCACCTACGTCTAACACACACAACCAGTGATCCACGCCAAACTCTCACTTTCTGCACCTACGTCCAACTCCTACAACCAGTAATCCACGCCAAACTCTCACTTTCTGCACCTACGTCTAACACACACAACCAGTGATCCAAACCAAACTCTCACTTTCTGCACCTACGTCTAACACACACAACCAATGATCCAAACCAAACTCTCACTTTCTGCACCTACGTCTAACACACACAACCAGTGATCCAAACCAAACTCTCACTTTCTGCACCTACGTCTAACACACACAACCAGTGATCCAAACCAAACTCTCACTGTCTGCACCTACGTCTAACACACACATCCAGTAATCCACGCCAAACTCTCACTTTCTACACCTACATCTTACACGCCACCACTCCGCGTCCTACCGTCACCATCAGCAGCCTGGTTTTCTTCCATTACATCAACACGCTTCTTTTGAACGTAATCATTACTTGAGATCTCACGCGCAGCCATGTCCGTGACGGACCTCGTGGCCAGATTGGGTGCTGGTGTGGATGTAAAGACGGTGGGGTATTACTCGTTCCTACGCTGCTGTCACACGCTGGAGATGGCAGGTTTTGCTGTGAGATTGTCAAGCCGATATTGACTATTGTGTTTTAAGAGCCATAAGTCATTCAATGGCGACGTTTCTACTACGCCAGGGTGCCATTATCACGCGTGGGTGGCCGAGCGTCATATACACTACCCTTTACCACCCCGTGACAGCCGCACCCCCCTGCACCCCCACACCACACCCCCACATGAACAGAACGCGCTGATTGCCTCTGCAGCTGACTCAAGGCGATAACGGAACAAGAGAGGCAGGCAGCGCTGATTTTACAGGCTAACACCCAGCAATCCGAGGCTGTGGTGGCCACACAGCTAGGATTGATGGGCCCAGGCCCTGCACGGCTGGCCGCCTAATAGAATACTGACAATAGGCAGCTTAACCACGTCAATTTGACACCCGGCCTCACCGACATGTTTCATATGCATAGGCTGATGACTTGATATTGGGGATTCTATTGACATCTACTCCATGCACACACTGTGCCAACGAGACAACGATACATGTTGGCAGAATAACGAGCTGTATGCTGGGCGATGTTGATACATGAAAAGTCAACAACATGAGTTTTCCGTCGCAAGCTGGACGTCCTTGATTGGAAGAGATCGGAGAACGTCAAGGTGATGGCGACGTATATCCGCGAGACATTGTCATCACCAGCATTCCATCAATCGAATCAAGTTCTAGTCATTGATCAAAAGGATGGAGGTAATCCATGACCACCGATATCACCAGTCTCTGTATCACCCATGGCAGCCTCAAACATGATACTTCTATCTGAACGTTTGGACAGCTGGCCGTCATTGCTGCGAACCTAGCGGGAGCTCGACCATCCGTCTTAACAAGTGCGACAACAGACGTTTTCTGGGAAACTGAGCCTTATGCAAATCCCCAGAAGAATCCCTGGTGGAAATATCTACAGCCTCTTACAGCATGACTTAGATGATCGTCACTAATGACAAAACAAACCTCATTGTGCTCCTCTGTTGCCTTATACAGCGCCTAAAAGCAGGACCGCCATGCTTGCAGTTCCCCCTGATCTAGTCACGGGCCCTGGGGCGCTACGTAATACTGGGCTATCTACGCTGGAACATGCGCGTCATTTGGTTGTTAGCTGCTATGAGGGATGTCACATACAGGCCCAACCAGTCAACATATCAGTCACTCTGTGTTCACACAATCACCAAGGTCTATGGTTTGTCTGAGAGGCACTAAGGTGCTTCTTAGTTACACAAAACACTGCAGGCCAGCACATTTCTGATGGCAACAAACGGACATTGCCAGAGTCAAAGTGTTCCTACGAGCGTGGCTGGATGGGCACAGAGCATGGTCCTAGGCACCTTATAGGGCTAATTGTTTGTGTTCTAGAAAAGGTACGACCACTCTGTAGCCATACCGTCATGGCATAGCATAGCACACCACAACACCATAGCCATACCGCCACAGCACACCATCACACTATGGCAATACCGCCCTGGCATTGTAAAGCACACCACCACACCAGAGCAATACCGCCATGTCATTGTAAAGCACACCACCACACCATAGCCATACCTCAACAGCACACCATCACACCATAGCCATACCGCCTTAGCACATCACCACACCATAGCCATAGTACCAAAGAACTCATGTTGTATAAAGCACCACCTCACCATAACGAAGCCACTATGAGATACAGATTGTAAACCATACCACCACACCACAACCATGTCGCTAATAGATGAGGGTTGTAAACCCTACCACCACCCCACAGCCATGTCGCTTATAGATTAGGATTGTAAACCCTACAACCACACCAACACCATACCGCTAATAGATGAGGATTGTAAACCCTACCACAACATCAACACCATACCGCTAATAGATTAGGATTGTAAACCCTACCACCACACCATAGCTACATCGTTTATAGATTAGGATTGTAAACCCTACAACCACACCATAGCTATATCGCTTATAGATTAGGATTGTAAACCCTACCACCACACCATAGCTATATCGTTTATAGATTAGGATTCTATACCCTACCACCACACCATAGCTATATCGCTTATACATTAGGATTCTATACCCTACCACCACACCATAGCTATATCGCTTATAGATTAGGATTGTAAACCCTACCACCACACCATAGCATTATCGTTTATAGATTAGGATTGTATACCCTACCACCACACCATAGCTATATCGTTTATAGATTAGGATTGTATACCCTACCACCACACCATAGCTATATCGCTTATAGATTAGGATTGTATACCCTACCACCACACCATAGCTATATCGCTAATAGATTAGGATTGTAAACCCTACCACCACACCATAGCTATATCGCTTATAGATTAGGATTGTATACCCTACCACCACACCATAGCTATATCGTTTATAGATTAGGATTGTATACCCTACCACCACACCATAGCTATATCGTTTATAGATTAGGATTGTAAACCCTACCATCACACAAACGCCATGTCGCAATCCTCGACCATGCAGGCTGTTTGTATTATGGAGTGCGCCTTGAAGACGTCGTCCTGGCGGCGGTGAAACACCAGAGGTCATTCTCGACATCATTTCACCACGATTTATATGCGCCTTATCAAACAGACTAATGATATGTGGGTCCGGCAAAGCTCGCCATTTCCTTGTCATATTGATTACCTTAGGATGGTACGTCTCCCTAGACAGATAGTTAAATCCGCCATCCATGGTACCGCATAAACATCGCCCAATATATATATATATATATATATATATATATATATATATATATATATATATATATAGATATAGATATATATATATATATCTAGAGAGAGATATATATATATATAGAGAGATATATATATATATATAGAGATATACATATATATACACACACACACACACACACATATATATATATATATATATATATATATATATAGATATATATATATATATATATTATATATATATACACACACACACACACACACACACACACACACACACACACACACACACACACACACACACACACACACACACACACACACATCCCGGTGGCCTCGCCTGTATCCCTGACTCGAATGGTATATATATGTGCCCATTGCGGTCTACAAATTATGCTCTCAATCACTGAGTTGACGTCATGCCGCGTCGGCCATCACACATTGCGCCATCATGCAGCAGCCAGGGATACCGGGCAGTGATTGTAGCGAATATATTTATTCATATTGCGCAACAAAGAGAGATTACAGCTACAAACGGCGTCAGTACACTCGTGTTATTCACATATACCGCACTCGCCCGCATAGAGGCGCTTTGATTTTAAATATGTCGACTTCCCTATTGATTGCTCGCATGCGTTATAAGCATCGCCACGCTCGGTGGGCAAATTGTTATTATTCAAGAAGGTTGTCACAAACATGTCAGCAAGAGGTGAAGGCTATATCACAATTAATCATTTCTGAAAGCTGCGAAGGTTTTGTATTGCATGCTCTACAACTGTCCATGAACAAGGTCTATTTAACAACGAATATTGACAGCTTCCGTCGTACTAAATAGCTGGCCAGGAAAAGCTTATGGTAGGATGAAGGGCAAGGTACAGATGGGCAAGTCATTATCACCTCACTCATGGATGATACGCGGGCAACAGGGTTTAATGCTTGCAGCCAGCCGACGAGGTCATCGCCTGTAATGCTTGTAGCCAGCCAATAAGGTCATCCGATGCAATGATTGTAGCCAGCCAATGAGGTCATCCGATGCAATGATTGTAGCCAGCCAATAAGGTCATCCGATGCAATGATTTTAGCCAGCCAATGAGGTCATCCGATGCAATGCTTAAAGTCAGCCGACGAAGTCACAGTAGGTATTTGTCGAGTCACGACGCGTCATCCCAGGTAACGTCACGACGCGTCACCCCAGGTAACGTCACGACACGTCACCCCAGGTAACGTAAGGGTCGTCGAGTGGCCCCAGGCTGTAGTCATGGTGTTGAAGCAGATTGTCAAGTGACCGAGGCCCTCTTGCGAAGCCCCCTTCGCTAGAATGAGACATATCTGCGACTATATCTCTATCTGTACCTCGTTTATAACACTGCGTACCCTCGAAGCAACATCGATTCGCTGCGTGTCAAAACACTGCTTATATCGACGTATAATTAACTTGTTCAAAATATGTATCTAGTA
Organism: Urechis unicinctus; assembly: GCA_034190875.2. Taxonomy (NCBI): domain Eukaryota; kingdom Metazoa; phylum Annelida; class Polychaeta; order Xenopneusta; family Urechidae; genus Urechis; species Urechis unicinctus. The sequence goes on along the minus strand of CM067350.1, from coordinate 74,845,134 downwards.
ATGCCACGACCGGAAGACTACCCTCCATATGGGCAATTGCAAGCGTTGACCCAAACTTACAAAACGTGCTAAGCGGCTATGACCTGTTGCAACATTTTAGGAATAATCGGGTTCTAATCGATAGCATGAAATGAGAGAAGGCCGAGTAAGGAAGGTCATACGGTTCCGATGGTTCTACCTGGTAGGCAGACTTCAAAGGACAATCTGTATGATCGAGTCAACCTCATATTCTGAATATATGTCGGTATAGCTGACAGTTTCTTTCTAAACTTAATTATGGTAGGAAGGTGTACATGATCCGTCACCCCACTTACAGCTCGGCCTGCACCAACCAGTCACCAACCAGACAGATGAGGTGAGCCAAACATTGTCAGGGATTCATGTGCCTGGTATCATCGGCCACCAGCTAGGCCCAACTTGGGAAAACATTTCACTTCCCTTTTTTGACCTCCAAGACATATTCGAGCTCTCCAATCTATTTTCCTACTTAATGTAGTTAACCATTGCATTGTTAGTCTAGAAGGATTTCTATTCATGCACCCAACGGGTTTGCTTATTTGATGATTTAGTTGGGGGTTAGCCTAACGGTAGGATAATGAAATACACCAAGTCCCTATGATGCCCATACCACATGGTATTCTTAATGACTTCTGATCCCCTGCGCACAGATCACTTTGTTCGACTAGTAAGTTAATCTATTTGGATATCCGTGTCCATCAGACACAACAGGAGCGGGAAGATGCCCCTTAAAATAAGTCACACTACAAGATAAATGGCTCACAACTCCTAGTGTGTCAGCCCATTAGCACCTCACATCACCTGCGTGGCCTTGACTCGCTACAGGTAGGCAGACTGAGGACCGGATCAAGTCGTCGAGCGGACCGGAACACACATCGATCTGGAGAAGCTTATGCTGGGCTGGATGAACACTGACACACGACAACAGCAGCCTTGATAACAAATACATTGGCCGTTAGCTGTCCGGGCGACTAAGGACACTACCCGCTTGTCAGTCCATTGGAGGGTCATAAAAGGGGAAATGGCGTCACTAGAAAAAGTGTCATCTTCTCTTTTCTATAAATGGCGACGTGGTACGTGAGTTTCTCGCGCTTCTCCCTTCTGTATTTTTGAGGCCAGTCTGACGGTGCTTCCCACAGGGCATGACGTACACAGCAGAGCTTGTCGGACAATGCTGGACATTACGGGCATTGCTGCTGTCATTGAAGGGTTTTCGTCCCCATGGAAACAGTGATTCATGATTATACGAAAGCGATGTGATCCCCGTGAGGTCGAGGTCGTTACTAACCTTCGTATCCATATATTGGATGCAATTTGAGTCATAAACAAAATCAAGACGAATGTAAGGGTCAAGGGTGATAAACAATATCGACAAATCATAGCCACAGCTTTTGATGAGAGCGAACAATATTAGCTTGATAACGCAAATGGAGGTGGTTTGCAGGATGCAGCGGGGGCGCTCTGAGCTGTCAGGGGTTTGCAGTATGCAGTGGGGGCGACCTGAGCTGTCAGCGGTTTGCAGGATGCAGCGGGGGCGCTCTGAGCTGACAGGGGTTTGCAGTATGCAGTAGGGGCGCTCTGAACTGTCAGGGGTTTGATGTATGCAATGGGGGCGCTCTGAGCTGTTATTTGTTTGCAGTATGCAGTGGGGCGCTCTAAGCTGTCACTGGTTTACAGTATGCAATGGGGGCGCTCTGAACTATCAGGGGTTTTCAGTATGCAGTGGGGGCGCCCTGAGCTGTCAGTGGTTTTCAGTATGCAGTTGGGATGCTCTGAGCTGTCAGGGGTTTGCAGTATGCAGTCGGGGCGCTCTGAGCTGTCAGGGGTTTGCAGTATGCAGTCGGGGCGCTCTGAGCTGTCAGGGGTTTGCAGTATGCAGTGGGGGTGCTCTGGGCTATCTTTATCGTCCTCCCACACCGGGCTTCATTCTCCAATTGACAGATGGTGATAGCGTGGATGACCACTGCATTTCTTGTCACAAGCCGAAGAACATGAATAGAATCTCGCCGATAGTTAATTCCATCTCTGGATATTGGTTTGGGTGAGGACGATGATGTTGTTAGAATGGGAAATCAAAGGGGCCATCTTGATGTGTCCACTGCCGGATGACCAATATGGATAATGATCGTATCACTCGATATTCCCATATCAATCTGGGTATAATTTGCTCTGAAATATCATGGTGTCTCCTACACAGGGAAATTTATGGACGGGCGTACACACTGGCTTCACCTACACAAGGCAATAGATGGGCAGGAGTTACCTTAGCGTTTCCTACACAAGGCAATAAATTGGCAGGAGTTACCTTTGCGTTTCCTACACAAGGCAATAGATTGACAGGAGTTACCTTAGCGTTTCCTACACAAGGCAATAGATTGACAGGCAGACAGGAGTTACCTTAGCGTTTCCTATTTGTTACCTTAGCATTTCCTACAAGGCAATTAATTGGCAGGAGTTACCTTTGCGTTTCCTACACAAGGCAATAGATTGACAGGAGTTACCTTTGCGTTTCCTACACAAGGCAATAGATTGGCAGGAGTTACCTTAGCGTTTCCTACACAAGGCAATAGATTGACAGGAGTTACCTTTGCGTTTCCTACACAATGAAATAGATTGGCAGGAGTTACCTCATCGTTTCGTGGACAAGGCAATATATTGGCAGGAGTTACTTTAGCTTTTCCTACACAAGGCAATAGATGGGCAGGGAAAACCATGACGCCTTATTCATAGGGCAATATATTGAAACGTACGGAGCTATTCAAAGCGGATCACTAAGTTGGTTTATGGGAAGATGGAAACGTATACCGCCATTTAAAGAGCACCACTCTATCTTACCTTGGTTTGTCGTCCTCCTGGTAGTACACACTTCGGTAAAGACCCTTGAGATCGTCCCCTATTGTACCGCTAAACTCCAGGAAACTCAGCTTGTAGAGAGTGTTCTTTTGTAAATCGCTGGCAGTCTCCAAACATGGAACTGATTGAGAGGAACATGAATATGTCTGACAATGGGTACCTGCTGACCGGATCGTCTGTTTACCAGCGAAATGCGTCTCCTGTTCAGCTGCAGCGCGTTCACGTGTACAATGACATATTTGGTTTCTTCCACACACTCAATGTCAATGTCAACTGAGCCTGAGAAATTGAAGAAGTCTAAGTCGACTTTGAGTTCCAGTCTGTAGAATGATGGAATGAGGGTGAGAGGGAGGCGGAGGTCCGACCAGGGTAGAGTGGGGTTAAGAGTGGGTCTCGGAGTAGTCACCCTGTGTCTGGGGAGAGCGGTGGTATCCTGGTCACATGGACAGCGAGTACTGCCGAGTAGTGCTGCTGCAGCTGCCAGTAGGATGATGACGACCAACACGACCAGGGTGATGATGAAGCCCTGCACGCGAGTTAGGTAGCAGCCCTTCCTTTTGCTCCTGTTGCCTCGAGGTTGTCGGACCTCCACTGCCTGTTGACCGTCCCCAGGTCGCCCTTCTGAGCCCTCCACGTGGTTGATGGGCGTCTTCTCTTCCTCACACTGCCCTCCGTTCACCTCATGATCCTCAGACATACCGATGCTGGGAGTAGCGCTGTGATAGGGATCCAAGTGACACTGGACTGGCTCCTTGCTAGCTCTCACTTGTGGCTTAGGTCTCCTAGTAAGCCCTCAACGTCGAGCGCCACCAGCCAAACTTGACACAGGGGAAAACAGCTTTGTTTGTCTCTAGCTTGAGGAGAGTGCTACCTCAACACGGCGCCGAGTAGCATTGGCTGTCGTGACTCGGGGCTTCACGACGAATGGTCAGCTGAGAGAGAGGTCAGCAGGAGTGAGATACAGGCACCTACTTCACGCGACACGAGATGAACAGACGCTGCGTCAAAGATGGAGGTAAGCGATAAAGGCAGCACACAGCATGGAGGAGACAAGATCGCCGTCGTGTGCGTCCAGGGTCAGCGAAATCCTGGGCGACACAGCAGGCGAGTCACGGGAGGCGAGTCACAGGAGGCGGAAGCTCGGGAAGCCTGTGTAGCATACGCCGAGGAGAAGCGGCAGTCGGCAGTGAGCTGAAGCCTCACAAACCTATCATTATTAAGGCTGCCTTAGAAGGAGAGCTCGTGCCATTCTATAGGACATGTTCCCCCGTAGCACAACAGAGCGCAGCACCGCAGCCTCCACTAGAGGGTGTCAGCGATCAATGAGGGCGAGGAGGAAAGGTAGAGAGTAGTAGAAAAGCTGGCTCGACGATGAGGGATAGCGCCGAGTGGGTAGAGGGGTCGGGGTTTGTATTTTCGACAGGAAGTGTGCCTGGCAGCAGGTGGGGAGACAGCCCAGTCACCTGCTCTTATAATGCTATATTATCGCTCATTTATTATGCATTGCATAGAATAATCTGAGGGGGAAAGGCACGCATGGGTAATACATACTATCCAGTTTATCAAAGCGAGGTGCTATTCCGAAGAGGTAACGAGACGGTTGAGAATATCTTAATTAACGGCGCCGAACTAGATTTCATATATAAATGGCTATGGGAAAAGTACCATCTCTAGTCAATATTGCGTCATGTCGGATGAATATGTCTTCAACCATCGTGTAAAAGCTAACAATCACTAAATACTAAAATGGTGAATATTGAGGGCGATTCATTATTAACCGATGCAAACGATTAAGTTGGTGAATACTGTATCAGGTCTGGTTAATAATACACCGAAGTTGGTGAATACTGTATCAGGTCCGGTTATCAATACACAGAAGCTGGTGAATACTGTATCATGTCCGGTTATAAATACACAGAAGCTGGTGAATACTGTATCATGTCCGGTTATCAATACTCAGAAGTTGGTGAATACTGTATCATTTCCGGTTATCAATACACAGAAGCTGGTGAATACTGTATCATGTCCGGTTATCAATACACATAAGCTGGTGAATACTGTATCATTTCCGGTTATCAATACACAGAAGCTGGTGAATACTGTATCATGTCCGGTCATCAATACACAGAAGCTGGTGAATACTGTATCATGTCCGGTTATCAATACACAGAAGCTGGTGAATACTGTATCAGGGCTGGTTAATAATACACAGAAGCTGGTGAATACTGTATCATGTCCGGTTATCAATACACAGAAACTGGTGAATACTGTATCAGGTCTGTTTTCAATACACAGAAGCTGGTGAATACTGTACAAGGTTTGGTTATTGATACACCAAAGTTTGGGAATACTATATCAGGTCTGGTGAATACTGTATCAGGGCTGCTTAATGATGCACCGAGGCTGATGAACACTGCATTCATATTGCATTTGGCAAAATTACTAGTTATAAGCCAATTAATCTGGCAGGTGTTCCGCGCTCCTATCCCCGGGGATCCCACCAGAGCCATGGCAGTCCCCAGTCTAAAATGAGTATTCCGACTTTCCCATTGACATCTGCAAACAAAAGAGACGTCCACACCATTAGAATTTTTGTTATCTGGAATCAGAACATACGGTACAAGTAAGGAAAACGCATCCCTGCAGCCTGGGATCGAAATTGACGCCTGACTGGAATCTAACACCCACGTATCGGCCAACGATTGTTCGACAATAGCTGTATCGCCTTTCCTTACCAAGAGACAAGTCTTCAAAAACATTTCGCGTCAGGAGGTGCAGTTTGAATAGGGCATGTTCTCTTGAATGAGGTGCAGTAATTATAGTGTGTTGTCTGATGAATAAGGTTGAGTTTTTTTAGAGCGTGTTCTGGTAAATGAAGTGAATAGTTGTCGTGTGAATAAGTTGTAGGCGTTACAGGAAGAGTGACCGGACGCCTTACAGGACGTGGTACAGGACGCATTACAGGACGCGTTGCAGGGAGCGTTACAGGACGCGGTACAGTACGCATTACAGGACGCGTGGTAGGGCGCGTTACAGGACGCATAACAGGACGCGTGGCAGGGCGCGTTAAAGGATGCAGTACAGTAAGTGTTACTGGCCGCGTTACAGGACGCATTACAGGACGCGTGGCAGGGCGCGTTACAGGACGCGGTACAGTACGTGTTACTGGTCTCGTTACAGGACGCGTTGCAGGACGCGTTACAAGAGGCGTTTTGTTGATTAATGCGCAGTTTTTGTTTGGCTTATTCCTGTGAACGTGACGCAGTAATATTTCAATGAAAAATTCTGCACGACAACACTAATTTAAGACTGAAGATGCGACGCTATTATTGCTCAGTCACAGCCGGGTTAGAACACTTTCTGCATTCAGGACTATTGTTTTGGCTCATGCATCTTGACTAATACATCTATATATGGAATGATTAATGTGGGTGATTCGGCCAAACTCATGGTCAAAACCCTGTATAATCTATAAAGGATCAGCGGATATCCGAATGGAACAGGTAACATTTATAAAGTAGTTGGTGTAGGGTGAGTGAGGGAGTATTTTGTTTTCATTTGGAAGGAAAGGAATCTTTATAGGTTTTAAGTTGGAGTGGGGTGGAGGGCTAGAAAATATAGACACCCTGCAGATAAATGATAAGCGTTCTTCAGATGGGAAATAGATCATTTACCACATATTTGGCCGAGTTGCTATAATTCGTTCATGCCGTTTTCTCAACCCGTTCCGCCATGATGGCCTGTACGAGCTGTCCTGGTTGTCGCAAGTGGCACCATCTGTTGTCCAGCGTTTAGATATACCGTGATCTAAAACGTAATCCACTTATTATCATTTACTCTCATGTTGGCAAAGAACCAGTGTAGAAAAGATAACTTCTAGATACTATTTGAGTGGATGAACTATTTGAAAGACAACAAATGCAGGTAAATGTAACTGATATCAAACTGAACCAATCTGAGAGTACAAAGGTATTTCAGTTTCCCTTATAGACCTTGCTTAAAAAGTAGTATAGAAGATAGAACATTACCATCCCTGCCTCAAGCAACCCCAGACCACAGCGCCCCAACCCCAGGCCACAGCGCCCAAACCCCAGACCACAGCCCCCAACCCCAGGTCACAGCGCCCCAAACCCCATACAACAGCGCCACAAAACCAGGCCACAGCGCCCCAACCCCAGACCACAGCGCTCCAACCCCATACAACAGCGCTCCAACCCCAGACCACAGCGCTCCCACCCCATACAACAGCGCGCTCCCAACCCCCCCATACAACAGCGCCCCAACTCCAGGCCACAGCGCCCCCAACCCCAGACCACAGCGCTCTAACCCCATACAACAGCGCTCCCACACCATACAACAGCGCCCCAACCCCATACAACAGTGCCCCAACCCCAGGCCACAGCGCCCCAATCCCAGACCACAGCGCTCTAACCCTATACAACAGCGCTCCAACCCCAGACCACAGCGCGCCAACATCATACAACAGCGCCCCAACCCCATACAACAGCGCCCCAACCCCATACAACAGCGCTCCAACCCCAGACCACAGCGCCCCAACCCCAGACCACAGCGCCCCAACCCCATACAACACCGCTCCAACCCCATACAACAGCGCACCAACCCCAGACCACAGCGCCCCAACCCCAGACCACAGTGCCCCATCCCTAGGCCACAGCGCCCCAACCCCAGGCCACAGCGTCCCAACCACAGGCACCACCCAACCAAGTTTCTCAGCATCCATCCATTTTCGTTGAGATCAAAACACCATCAGAGCCTGCGAGGGAGTTGTTTGTATTGGACGCATCATTTAGACACCCACTATAAGAATCACCAGATATTGAAAACATACCTTACTGGATTTTATAAGGCAGAACATAGCAATTTAACAGTTCATTCGTAAAAGAGCTCTGCAGCGATCACAACAGGTCCGTTTCCAAAGATGGAGTGAATCAATACTACGGAAAGGGTAGTGAGATCATATGGGAGGCAATACAGCTACAGCCTTACTTACCAAAGGTGTGTTAGCCAGAGGTGTGTTAATCAAGGGTGTATTAATCAAAGGTGCTACTCGAGCGTGCATAAGGTATTAAAAAGCGTGTTAGGATATGTTTGTGATTCCAATGTGCTGCGTTACCACCAGAACTATCTACAAGAGGGAGGAAACCTACTATACTATCAAGTGTATGTGGTACCTAATTCCTATATGTTGGACAAGCTCATGGTTGCTACATTGATGAAAAGTTCTCACAAGCTGCAGAGTCTGTAAAAGCACTGATCACTTGTAAGGAGTAGGAATAAGAAGGATAGATGAGTCGAACTGATATGTTTGACAGGATATACCGCAAGAATGCCGTCCAATCTCGATGGCTATACCAGGCTCACCTAGGCAATGGGTGCTACTACCGACCAAACCCCACGTAGCTTAATCTAAGGCAGTGACAGACCAGAGTGTTAAGCTTTAGTTTCTATCGACCAAAGACGCCAGACACCGTGGAGTGATCCTAGAGTCTTTCTCGACCAAAGACACCAGACACTGTGGAGTGATCCTAGAGTCTTTCTCGACCAAAGACACCAGACACCGTGGAGTGATCCTAGAATCTTTCTCAACCAAAGACACCAGACACCGTGGAGTGATCCTAGAGTCTTTCTAAAAGGTATATGCCTGCAAGAACATAAGAAATTAACATACGAGATTAACGGTCTAAATGGCGTTACATTCCAGCGGTCACTGAAGGTGCTGCTCAGGACGGACAATGGTGAGGGCCACTCAAACTATTCCAGTCCTGTGCCGCGGCATAAGCTGGAGGGTGTAAAAGCTCCAGCAAAACAATTATGCTACGTAAGACTACGACAGAGCATTCCCCATGATACAAGAAACCATTGAAAAGGAATTGACGAGGGGTGGGCAGTTGAATCCATGAAGTCCCTTGCTAACTGTCCCCCGGAAGTGGCTTGTATATAGCGCACCTGACAAAGTAATCATGAAGCAAGCAAAAGTTAACTGAACACCTAGATCGCCATAATTCCCAGTAGTCAAGTCAAAAACGATAAGAGCAGATCGTCCATTTTACAGACAGGTCCCTCAGCAGAAAAAAGCAAGATCGAAGATTTGTAGACTAACATCAGGGTATGAATATGACTCAGTTAGACTGGTGCGCCCAAAACAGATTAAGCAATTATCATATATGCAAAAAGCCAGATTAGTCCCAAGCAGGACGACTCGCGTCCTCAATCACAGTCATATCACTGGGACGTACAGCCCACAAGGCTAGCAACCTGAAGCTGCGACTGAACCCCAATACAAGGCCTTATCCAGTGTCCTTCCACAACCTACGCTACTATTGCTCCAACCAGAGAATGCAGTTTATCAGCCACGTGGGGGAAATATTCACTACTTCTCCATAAACTTTCACTTGTGCTTCATTACTTCTTAGCCATGACCACCACGTACAAACCGCGAACAGCAACATGGTAGCGATTGTTGCACGAGGCTGTCTGTCCCGACTCATCTACAGAATGTAGGAAGAAATGTCATGCCTAACACTCGCCTAGGAGCAAGGCAAGATGACGATTAGAGATGACGAGTATCTCATGGACTTTCAGAATCTCTTTGCTACTAATCTGTATGTCTGAACCAGCCACCGACAACAGGTTCTATCGCGTTAGAAGATGAGGATAACTTTAACTTGCTAGAGAATAACATACAGACACAAATGTGAAGTTTCCACAGCTATTAACTGGAGGTTGAGCCGGGGTATTCTTAGGAGCTGTATGATGCACAGAACACATTATCTAGTACCTTAATATATAACAATGAGAAGAACAATAGTTGTCAGAATACATTAGCAAACTCATTGATGTTGTGAGGATAAAGAATCAGCAAGCTTATCAAGATGCCACTCTTTGTCATGAGAGCACCCATAGCACGTCTGTGTATATGATGAGAGGCCGGATGGTGTGCTATCCGTTCGGTGTCAATCCTTCTTTCCTCGCTGTTTCTAATCGCATCACCACGCAACACAATCCTTCGTTTCAAGGATGCACTAGCCTTTAGTACAGGTGATTGAGTGAAAGCCAACACATAGATCACGTCCAGGTGGGCGGGCAAGGTCTACCCGGCCCAGGTGGGCGGACAAGGTCTTTTCAGCTCAGGTGACTACAGAGGCCCTAGCCATCCTGGCTTCCCCTTTGGTGATCTTCTATTACAATGAACTTGTCCAGGTTGTTGACCAGCTCCGTCCCTACAGACGCCGTTATGGTGGCACCAGTCATGTTAGCGCTAGTTACAGACTGAGTAACCATCTCTACGTTTTTTTGGACTCTCAAAATTGGTTTGGCAGCATGGCCAGGACAGCATTGGCTAGCTCATTTGGATTTTTGTATTTCGGAAACATCAACATAGCCTGGCCTTTTGCTTCATGAGTTTCAGTTGCAGCGGCTTGTCCACCACTTCCGGTGATCTCTATACCGGTAGCTTCCCTCAAACGCGCTTTCCTATCAATTAGCGTCAACTTCTGGTCAGTTTGATACAATCTCTCTCATATAAAGACTCTCAGAAATCATTAACAGTCAACTGCAAGAGCTGCTGAGAGATGGAGCGGCACCTCCCACGGCCTCATCGTTTACCGCTACCAGCCACTCTGCTTGTCCGCCGCTACCAGCCACACTGCTCGTCCGCCGCTACCGCTACCAGCCACACTGCTCGTCCGCCGCTTCTGCTACTAGCCACACTGCTCGTCCACCGCTAGCGCTACCAGCCACTCTGCTCGTCCGCCGCTACCGCTACCAGCCACTCTGCTCGTACTCCGCTATCGCTACCAGCCACACTGCTTGTCCGCCGTTACCACTACCAGCCACTCTGCTCGTCCGCCGCAACTGCTACCAGCCACTCTACTCGTCCGCCGCTACCGCTACCAGCCACTCTGCTCGTACTCCGCTATCGCTACCAGCCACTCTACTCGTCCGCCGCTACCGCTACCAGCCACTCTGCTCGTACTCCGCTATCGCTACCAGCCACACTGATTGTCCGCCGCTACCGCTACCAGCCACTCTGCTCGTCCACCGCTATCACTACCAGCCACACTGCTTGTCCGCCGGTACCACGACCAGCCACTCTGCTCGTCCGCCGCTACCTCTACCAGCCACTCTGCTCATCCGCCGCTACCGCTACCAGCCACTCTGCTCGTACTCCGCTATCGCTACCAGCCACACTGATTGTCCGCCGCTACCGCTACCAGCCACTCTGCTCGTCCGCCGCTACCGCTACCAGCCACACTGCTCGTCCGCCGCTACCGCTACCAGCCACTCTGCTCGTCCGCCGCTACCGCTACCAGCCACTATGCTCGTCCGCCGCTACCGCTACCAGCCACTCTGCTCGTCCGCCGCTACCGCTACCAGCCACTCTGCTCGTACTCCCTTTGTCCTTTCACGTGGGTGTTGACTCTCATGCACGATTGCAGTGACAGGGTAGGCGTGCTAGTTGAAGACCTTGTCCGTGCCATCCAGAGCACCCGGCCCCCTGTGTGGCCGGGGTTAGAATAAGCCTACTGTATCCTGCTGTATGCCGTAAGAAACGACTAATGGGGCCACCTGTTTGCCGTGGTAAACAGTTAGTTGGAGTGCTCTGACCCAGTCAATCGACTGGTGGAACAAGTCCTAGGATGATGGCTTTTACTATGGATTTCCCTCTTTTCACCCCCGTTTAGCCTAGAAGGCGGCGGGTTAATCAGGTCAATATATCTCTTCATTTTCACTTTATTTATGGAGGCACTATATTATAGATTAGTGTTAGTATACCGTTAGACACCACACATACCTTACCTTACTTACCGTTGCCATGGCGACCACCACACTTGCCATAGATACCCTATCAACGCCGGGGTACCGCTAATACACCTGGGGTAGATTTTCGGTCACATTGTCCTCAGGTCGCCGCCATGATTGGTGCAGTTTTTAAATATTGATTCATCAGGTCTATCTTTGTAAGGTTGATATTTAATGCTCTGGACGCCGATCGCTTCTTGACTGGCGAAGGTGAGGGTCATCCCTGGGGCGCTCGTTTTGGGCTGGCAACAACGGTAGGTTTCTGGAGGGCTCCCACGAGAGGTCCAATCAGATACCCTGCCGCTTCCTGTGTACATCCTGCAAATAGGGTCAGCATGTATTCTAGCTTGTCGTAGTGGTCGCAATAGGCATCTCCAATGTTGTTCTTACAACCATAAAAATACAATATGCTGATGATCGACTTAAGAAAATGATATACTGGAGTCGAGTACAGATTTCTGTGGTCAACATAACCACTCGCTATGCAATACGCTGCTTGTTACATCACACAAATGATCGGCCTCTTCATGTGGAAATACCTTAGTTGACCATCTGTGTGGCAATGACCGCCTCAACCAAGGCCCCATCTTTTCTATGGTGAACAACAGCGATCCAACACATCACCAAGCAACCCGTGTAGCCCGACCAGAGGTGATGGCTTAGTCAGTTATTGTTAGTTCCGAAGCAGCCCCCCATCTCACCCTGATGAGAGGGGTGTGTTGATGTAAACCATTGCGATGGGTCAAACAAACACGTCGTTATTCAAACACTGTCGCAGCCAAGGAGCGAAATCGGTCTGAAAAAGGTCCCATCCTAGTTTTTGTTAGCGATAGATTATCCTTAAGCAATACTAGACCATCAGTTGTCCTTTTCTTATTCCGAAATATACACTAGGTAATGTACATATCCATCGCATTCCAGAGAGATTATTGAAAATCAGGTATCGGCTAAAATGCTAAACATTAGCAAATCATTTGATTTGTATTAACCACCCACCAACTGAAACCGAGCGCATTAACCACCCACCCACGGTAACCGGACGTATTGACCACCCACAGACGGTAACCGGACGCATTAACCACCCACCGACGGTAACCGGACGCATTTACCACCCAACAACGGTAACTGGACGCATTAACCACCCACAGATAGTAACCGAACGCATTAACCACCCACCAACGGTAACCGGACGCATTAACCACCCTTAAACGGTAACCGGACGCGTTAACCACCCACGAACTGTAACCGGACGCATTAACCACCCACAGATAGTAACCGAACGCATTAACCACCCACCAACTGTAACCGGACGCATTAACCACCCACCAACTGTAACCGGACGCATTAACCACCCACCAACGGTAACCGGACGCATTAACCATTCTAGTGGTGACATTCTGAACCATACTTCTTTTGGGCACCCATCTTATCTGCGGATGGTCTTATTGCAACTGACCCTCCATAGTGGAGCGCTTTAATTTGCAGCTCATTTTTCCGTAGTTAAAGTCAAAGATTATGCGAAGTAAAATTATGATAGAACAAAAATGTATGTGATTATTTTCCATTGCGTTCGTTGGCACAGTCTCACACCGACTGCTCCCTGCTATACCAGCATTGTCGCCGTCTACAGCGTGTGGCTGTCTACAGTGTGTGGCCGTCTACAGCGTGTGGCTGTTATCGGCCGTCTACAGCGTGTGGCTGTTATCGACCGACTACAATGTGTGGCTGTTATCGGCCGTCTACAGCGTGTGGCTGTTATCGACCGACTACAGCGTGTGGCTGTTATCGGCCGTCTACAGCGTGTGGCTGTTATCGGCCTTCTACAGCGTGTGGCTGTTATCGGCCGTCTACAGCGTGTGGCTGTTATCGGCCGTCTACAGCGTGAGGCTGTTATCGGCCGTCCACAGCGTGAGGCTGTTATCGGCCGTCCACAGCGTGAGGCTGTTATCGGCCGTCTACAGCGTGTGGCTGTTATCGGCCGTCTACAGCGTGAGGCTGTTATCGGCCGTCCACAGCGTGAGGCTGTTATCGGCCGTCCACAGCGTGAGGCTGTTATCGGCCGTCTACAGCGTGTGGCTGTTCTGTCTGACAGACATATCGGCCGTGGTGCATCTATGAGTAACAGATCAATGACAGGTAATCAGTGGAGCGGTAGATGAAAGCAGGTCTGGTGCCAGGTGTATTAACCAGCGTGTTATTACTGTATGAAGACAGGTCATGTGATGTAATATCAGGGTAGGGGAGTCATTCATGAAGAAATAGGTATCTAAGTTGCGGCAGCATGTGCTCACAATGAATGCTCCATAAGGAGGAGGATTCAATAGGGAGATTATTAGACACTGAGTATCTAAGTATCTAAGTTGCGGCAGCATGTGCTCACAATTAGCTGTGTTTAAGTTATGGAAGAATGGTTTACAAAAGCCGTTGACAGATTCCGAATGTGCAGAGCAAATGGAATTAAATTGATGATTAATGTGTTTGCGATGGTGCTTGTGTTTTACTGTGAGCCACACGGCTTCCTCTCTTTGGTGAGAATCAAATGGAGATATCCCCTTCTTTGACACAGCAAGATTTACTAACATTTCCAGATTGGTAACAAACAATAGAGGGTTGATTTGTTGATTTGATGGGAATAGTTGTCTTCTCGTTATGGGGCTAACTCGCCTTTGTTTGTTAATACGGCCTTATTTATGGTGACGGCGGCATCGGGCCGTGTGGCCTTTTGGTGGCGTGCATCAATAGATCACGTAACACCCAGGGAGGTTTAGGATATAAACACATTGAAGACTGTCTATAGGGACTTGATTTTGCCATTTGATTTCCGGTGGTTTATTCGATGATTTGTCCGTTGAGCGTCCCCACGTTGGGAGTGTCTCTGAATGTTTCCCCGCGATGTGAGTGTCTCTGAATGTGTCCCCACGCTGGGAGTGTCTCTGAATGTGTCCCCACGCTGGGAGTGTCTCTGAATGTGTCCCCGCGTTGTGAGTGTCTCTGAATGTGTCCCCGCGTGTGCGTTGTGAGTGTCTCTGAATGTGTCCCCGCTGGACGAATGTGTCCCCTGCTGGAGAGTGTCTCTAAATGTGTCCCCACGCTCGCTGGGAGTGTCTCTGAATGTTTCCACGCGTTATGAGTGTCTCTGAATGTGTCCCCACGCTGGGAGTGTCTCTGAATGTGTCCCAACGCTGGGAGTGTCTCTGTATTTGTCCCCGCGTTGTGAGCGTCTCTGAATGTGTCCCCACGCTGGGAGTGTCTCTGAATGTGTCCCCACGCTGGGAGTGTCTCTGAATGTGTCCCCGCGTTGTGAGTGTCTCTGAATGTGTCCCCACGCTGTGAGTGTCTCTGAATGTGTCCCCACGCTGGGAGTGTCTCTGAATGTTTCCCCCCGTTGTGAGTGTCTCTGAATGTGTCCCCACGCTGGGAGTGTCTCTGAATGTGTCCCCACGCTGGGAGTGTCTCTGTTTCCACGCGTTATGAGTGCCTCTGAATGTGTCCCCACGCTGGGAGTGTCTCTGAATGTGTCCCAACGCTGGGAGTGTCTCTGTATTTGTCCCCGCG
This sequence comes from Urechis unicinctus, assembly GCA_034190875.2. Lineage (NCBI taxonomy): Eukaryota > Metazoa > Annelida > Polychaeta > Xenopneusta > Urechidae > Urechis > Urechis unicinctus. The sequence goes on along the minus strand of CM067350.1, from coordinate 74,829,885 downwards.
TTGTGAGCGTCTCTGAATGTGTCCCCACGCTGGGAGTGTCTCTGAATGTGTCCCCACGCTGGGAGTGTCTCTGAATGTGATCTACACTTACGTTGATGAGTGTTAAATATCTGAAAGGGAAGGATGGGTGTCCCAACGCTGTGGGAGTGTGCCCCATGCTCATCAAACGATCATTGCATCACGCTGTGAGTGTCTCTGAATGTGTCCCCACGCTGTGAGTGTCTCTGAATGTGTCCCCATGATGTGAATGTCTCTGAATGGATTAATTTAAAGGTACGGGTGAAAGTTGTTGAATCTCTTGTGTATTTGTCCCAATGACGAAGGTGAGTGTCTCTGAATGTGTCCCATCGCTGGGAGGGTCTCTAAGTCGATTTAATCAACTCTGACATGTACCCGATGCTTCCGTCAGAACTTTAAATAAAGCAATAGACTGCAGAGAGCGATGGAACCCAAAACACACGATCCAACCAATCGTTCAAGGCATGACTTAACTTGTCTGTTTATCTTAATGGGAGATATGACATGTTGCACGACCATTAGTATAACATTATGATCTACAAAGACGTTGACGTCAAGATCATTTAGATATATGTTGAGCGGAAGGGAAGGATGGGTTGTTACTCGTAAATCAACGAGCGTATGCATGCTCATCAAACGATCATTGCATCAATCAATCATTCAATTAATCAATCCGACAAGCAATAACTCAATCACCCATTAATTTCATCGAATGGGAATAATTTAACGGTACTGGGTGAAAGATTCGTTGAATCCAATTGGTGTAGATTCTGTCACTCAATGACGAAGGGTAGGAGTATGGAGACCACTATGTAATAGTTACATCAGTCGTGGAATAAATGACGATGCAACAATCTGTTTCCGTGGTTGAACGGCAACTCCTATGAATTTATACCGAACGAAGAGTTCGTCACTGGGCTATGTAGTATTCATGTGTTAGATATAATCTGTTTGATTGGGTGATTAAGTCGATCAACATTAATCCACTCTGACAAGTACCCGATGCTTCCGATCATGAACTATAGTAAATAAAGCATTAGACTGCAGAGGGCGATGGAACCCCGAGACAGTCGCTCGCACGATCCAAATACCAAGTCGTTCAAGCATGAATTAACATAATAACTTAACTTATAGAACGTTAGGTATCATAATGGGAGATATGGCCGCGAACGAACACGACCATATACATACACATTATGATTGCAAAAAGACGCAACAAATACGTCAAGCAGAAATCATAATGCGGCGCGAAAACCATTCGTACCTTGACCAAACCTTGACCACCAGGGCTAGCCTGTTGATGTTTGTGCAATAACCAGTCTCAGCCAGGTATGGAATCAACGAGCGAGGAAACTCAATGGGGGGTCTCGTGTTCGGGGGTTTCCCCCTGTGCGAATTTCTTTATCATCGATATGCAGTACTCACGACATCTTCATGTTGTAATGTAAGGGAGATTCTTATCAATACGAGCTGTAATGTATCATTCCATTTCTGAATGAACGGAGATAACGACAAATGTCATATAACGACCAGTATGGACCGGTGTTGATGTTTCATGTGAATGCTAACAGCAAGGTGTGGAATAATGACGATGGAGCAAAGTAGGAAACCGCGAGCTCCACATGTCCGAGCCTCAGTGTAAAACCCCCAAATAGGACTAATGACATATCGACTGTCACTGCTCACTAATGAATCACCCAGGTATTTTCGCTCCTTGAAATATCCTGCACTTTGGGGGGGACACCACGGCTCAAGGTTGTCTCTCCTCGAAAAGGATAACGTTGAGCAGCAAACACATCATAGCGTAAAGACACGTTCGCAACTCTGCGTATCATAATGTGGCATTTCACCGCATAGCATCCTTCATAACGCTGTTGTAGTTGTTGTTGATTCAAATTTAACGCTGTTCGGCTTCTTTTGGCCATGTAGAGCGAACACGGTGGAAACAGGAGAGTTGAAGATATTGAAATAAATAAATATTTTTTTGATGTATGAGCAGGGAGTTACGAGCTGCAGACAGGCCACCTTTTTGTTTTAATTAATTAAAATAATAGGAACAGAAACAATAAATGAAGTGTACCTTACACAGATGGAGGAAAGTGCAAATAAGAGGATTTCACATACTGGGGGCTACCCCAGTGCATTAAAGTAAGAATAAAAGAAGCCCAAAAGATCCAAAAGTAAACTGTAAGTGCAGAGATGATGGGAAGAGGAAGAATAATACCAATTTAATAGATCAACAATTAAAAGTGAAAGAGGAAAGTAGTGATGATAAGTTAGTTGTTGATAGCAAAACGTTTGGTATTGAGAATGTAAGTGATGGTAGTTTTGATAATATTGGAGCAGAAAAGATTTGTAATGTTTAGCAAGTATTTGGCTTGTTTAATTTTGTTGATGAGAGGAACGCTGAGAGTGATAATTACGTTGTTATTACTTTTAGCTTTATAGTTATTGAGAGGGGGGTGTCCCTATGCTTTTGAGGTAAGGATTCGGTCTGAAAGAGTATTTGGATGAAATATTTGGGGTTTGAAATCTATTGTAGGTTTGATTAGTTTAAATGAAGAGCTCCAATATTGATACCAGGTTTTAGGCGATAAGATCCTTAATGAGTAGATAGTGAATGTTTCGATCAAGAGAAATTGGTTGATGACTGATAGTTTTACCTTGTCGAGAAGTGTAAGAATACCAGGTTTCTTTAAAATAAATTGGGTGGAGAGGTTGTATGTGACAGGTTTAGTTCGATTAAAAGGTAGGTTTTGAGTATTTGGAGGGGAATGGGAGGAGTACCAGTGGATACCTGAAGGGAATTTATAGATGTAGATCGGTGTGTTCTTGTAATGGCTCGGAGCGTTGTGATTGTATTTTCTTTTATTTGAGGATTGTTGTCTTAGATGCAATGATTATGGCTGGGGTCCCATGAAGGAATGGGTTGCGTGTATTTTACAGGATATCTGCTTGTTTGCACCCCAGGAAATGCCGCTTGTGTATCTGAGGAGGTTGGTGACCTTTTGACATTTTGTTACTGTGTGTTGAGTGTATTCCCTCCAGGTAAGACCTTATGTAGAACGATACCTAAACATTTAACGGAATCGTGTTTTGGGATGGATTTATAAGCAATGAAGAAAGTGGGAGTTTGGTGAGCTTTATTTGTATCAAAATAAACTACTGGTTTTAGAGGGAGAAAATGTGACTCCCCATTTAGAGGTCCATTTGTCAATGCTATTTAGATGTGTTTGTAGGGTTTTGGTTAATATAGAAGATAATTTGCCAGTAGCTCAGATGGTAATATCATCAGCATATATAGTAGCAGAAGGAGGAATGGGAATATCATTCATAAAGATGTTGAAATTTCTGTTTGGTAAAAAGATATATAGCATGTGTTTTTGCATCAAATATTAAACCTTTGTTAATGGAGTCAGAGATGAGAAGAATGTTATCAATAGTACTGCGCTCAGGACGACAAGCAGATTGCTTGGGATTAATAAGGATATCGTGATACATGTGCCAAGAGAGGCTGTTATTAAGGATGGTTTTGCAAAATTTAGAAGCTACAGGAGTAAGACTTACGGGACGGTATGAAGAATAAAGGTGGGGATTTTGGCCAGATCTCAGAATAGGAATGATGATAGAGGTGTTCCAAATAGGAGGAGCTTTTGATGAGATCCACAATTTATTAAAGATTTAAAGGAGTACCTCAAGGGACTCTTGGGGATAGGTGATAGAAAAAAGGATAAATTAAAAGATCTTTACCCATTTTTTAGTATCATTAAGATTTCTGTAAGGGTAAAAGGTTCATTGAGGGGGAAGTTAGGGTTAGAAGGATAAGATTGAGTACAAGAAATTGACTCTGGGTTGAAATCTGAAGGAAGATTTGTATTAGAGCTAATTTGGGTAGGATATTCAGCTAAAAGATTGATGACTTGTTGGTTGTTTTCAGTGTAAAAATTTTCATTTTGAAGTTGAAAAGGAGGGATGCGAGATAGAGAATATTTGCCTTTGAGCCTGTTTTGGAGAGTTCTTTAAGATTTGTAGAGTTACGAGGTAAGCATTTGTTGCGCCAGAAAAAAAGCATTTTGCTTGTTTTAGAGTGAGTTCGACAGTGACTTATGCACTTTTATACTGGATATAATTTTCAGGGGTTTTGTGATGATAATATTTATTTCTTGCTTTGTTTTGGATTTTATGGCAGAAGAACAAGAGTCTGTCCACCAAGGATGAGACTTAGGCTGATTTTTGTTGTGTGATGTAAAGGGGATAGATTTATGAGCAATATTGATGATTTCCTTTGTAAAAATTATCATAAGAAGTGAGAGGATCAGATGAAATGATGGTTGCAGTTAACTATTTTAAGCATAGTTGTTTAAATAGAGGCCAATTGGCTTTATCGACATTCCATCTTGGTTGAGGAGAAGGATTAGTGGATTCAATAGGGATATTATTAGACACTGAGATTATGGAGTGATCACTCCCCATTGTGTTGAGGTAATTAAGAAAGGATAATTTGTGGGAGATATCATTAAACAAGAGAAATAAATCAAATACATTTGTTCCATATTTATGAAAGTGAGTGTGAGTTTTATCATTATGTAGGGTAAGGTTGCTATCCTGAATAATTTTGAAAAGAGAGTTACCTTTGCAATTAGAGGAAGATTGATGCCAGAAGGAATGATGGGCATTAAGGTCCCCTGTTTATATAGACTGAGAGAGGTCCAAAATAGGATGGTATTGGTTGGAATGAATAGTTGGATTGCTGTCATACATATTGGAGATGTGATATGTTTGGTTAGCAATGATAATTGTAATGTTCAAGGACTGAAGGCAGATTAATAATGGAAAAAAGGATATCTTTATAGATTAGCATAGCTAGATCTCTATGATCGGAAGAGAGATGATCATTTCTAATAGTTAAATAATTGGGAAGGTTAAATTAAGAATTGGGCTTGCGAAAAGTTTCTGGTAGACAAATGACATTAGGTTTGGGATTTGTTTTGATAAGAAACTTCGAGGATTCATTCAATTGAGAGCGGATACCTATACAATCCCATGACCATATGGTTGAGTGATGATTGATAGCTGGGTTGGAAATAAGGGACGGTTGGGTTAATTGCGAAAGGTTGGGGAAACTAACGATATAGGCTAGGATAAGGGTTGTATAAATAGTAGTGTTTATGGTAAAATAATCATGTTGGTAAAAATAGGATAAGAAGTGAATTAGATCTAGTGAGAAGAAGAATGTTTGATGATTTGGTGTAAATGACTGGTCACTTAAGCGTGATGATGTTTGGCATAAGCAATTGTGTAAGATGCAATGTTGACTTTAAGGAGTTCAAAAGCAATGATGACAAGAGTTGTATATTTTGTTTCAGTTGATAAGGGAGAAGATAAGATGGCTGTTGACAAGTAGACAAAATGAGAGTTATTATTAAGATTTTTGCGGTGTTGGAGGAATGTTATCTGAAAGGGGAGATGAAGAGGGGATGGAGGGAGGTTGTGATTGGGCCTTGCAGGCAGGCTGAGTAGGAAGAGACGTAAGGGCAAGAGGTTGGGGAGGAGGGAAGGGGCGGGAGGGGGGGGGGGGCGTATGTTATGCAGTCTTTGAAGGCTGCACTATGAGATTCACCACAATTGAAGCACTTGATTGGTGTGGAACATTCCGAATAATTATGGTGTTTCCCACAATTGGAACAGGAGAGGTGGTATTAGGACTGTAGGTTACTGTATGGTCAAACTGGTTGCACTTGAAACATCTTATTGGAGCGGGGATGTAATCTATGACGTAATGGAATGAGTGACATATTTGAACTTTGGAAGGCATCTGGGATGTGGAGAAAGTGAGTCCAACTGACTCAGTGGGATTGACTTCTTGTCATGGCAATCAACAATTTGTCACCTACCATAAGATATACGGAACATTTGCTAATAAAACACAAAGTGAAAAAAGACGAGCGTCCTCTCATAGATTGATGGCAAGGCACGATACACTTTCAATGACAACAAAAGTGATTCAATTTTGACGCAGCATACAGTACAAAAAAGATGACCTAATATTTTTAAAATTTCTGTTCATAGTACTGTGACAGGAGCGGGTTTTCTCGCCAAGCTGCCTCCCATACTGGGCGGGAGGCCTGACTCGCGGAGTGCATGATAGGTGTTATGTTCTATGCATTTGTTGCATTTGCGAATTAATGTACTGTTATATTGATGTTTCCTGTGTATATTGATGTTTCCTATATTTTAATATAATGTGTAACATATATTGCATATTTATGTATGTCTATGCTTTTATCATGTTGTTAACATTTCGCATTCAAACCGTGTTGTCACGTGACCTTGTGTATATAAGCGGTGACGTCTTCCGCAAACGGGAGATTTTTGGGTCTAAAATAAATAAGAGTAGTTTTATCACAAGAGCTTTCCTGAAATTGTATTAGTGAGTTCAATTAAGTGAAACCATATTGCTGGTATTCGTGTTAGTCAGAGGTGCTGTGGAGGTCCTGTAAAGCGGAACCTAAGAACGGCACGGCTGACTATCTTGTATTATGGCCAGTTGCGCTGAACCAATAGTTGTCGCTGAATCATAACTGAAGTTAAGCTAACATAGTACATATATCACTGCACAAGAAGACCATGTTTACTTCAACAGTCAGTGGTCACATTTTTTTCTGGAGGTTTTCTGTAGGAAAATTAACTATAAATTCGTAAATGGCTTGCTCTAGAGTGTGGCGAGACATAATTGTTTTCTTGATTTCTTTGTAATGCAGATATTGTTCTGTCTGTTTGTCTAATATAATTTGTTATAGTCCAAAATATAATCAAAAACGCACAATTACCATTGGCTTAACAAGAGGAACTTAAATTCGTAATGCTTAGAAATTTACACCAGTGACCTACAGTTTTTATCTTATATTTCTTTAGCTCTATATACGAGCTTACGCTGTACAAAACAATCTGAAAAGCTATGTACGAATTTAGAGCTGTTGCAATTATCTTTAAGCAGGCCACAGGAGGGTGGCCGCCCAGCCAATGGCGACTATGCCGGAATAAAAAACAACAACTGTATTTGTCCTTAATATAATATAAATCATAAAGAACAAATCGCTGTGCCACAACTTAAACACAAACGTATGTACCACGAGGAATTGAACAAAATAATGAAAAACACCGATGAAGCGCTAATAATCTCTGCAGATATCGCTTATCCTCTTGGCGCGAAGTCCATTCTGTACCTTCATAACGCACCTTGCAGGGTTCCTCAAATTCAGCTTCTGCATTATAAAGTGTCTAATTTATTTGACAATAAATGTTGTGCTGGCAATAAGTTAATGCCCCGCGATGATAAAGCTATGCATTTTCTGCAAAGCGCGCTTCAGATGGCTAGAGTGAGAACCCCGTAGAGCTCGGAATATCGCTTTAAAGACTGTTGTGATAAGATAGCGGATAAGCTGATGTGGGGTAGGGATGATAAGATAGTAGATAAGGTGATGGTGGGTAAGCAGCAAGTGATAGCAACCTGCGAGGCGGCGCATGAAGTACTTGCCATCCGGTACGATTTAATCATAATGTCTAAGACCCAAGGTTAAATGCAATATTCGCCCAGGATTTCCTAGAGATCCGAATTTGAGCAGATTCTCATATCGAATGAAGTGAAATGCGGTGCAAATTATATCAACTACAGGAGGTGTTTGTTATGCAAGCCAATGTATATGTTTATCAAGATGTCTTGGCGAGAGATATACGACATATACTCGCTGGTGGCGTCATCCTGATGGGCTCACATCTTCCTTCAACAATCCAAAGCATCCACTCCAAGTCCGGTGTTTAATCTCTTTGCTCCTGAACACAATCACCAGAAATTGTTTTGTTCGAAACTATGTAATAAACGATTCGTTGGAAAGTTGACATCAATCAGTAATTTGCCAAACTAATCGGTCCGTCCATTAGAATTTCTTTTCAACCTGTCATTGCAGACAGTGCTACCTATCTCACATATATCCCTGAAGTTGGGTGTCCAAACCGATGGATTTTTCCTAAGTAGCTAGTAGTCAGTTTGGACACTTAAAGGGTCCTGTCAGAACCATGTTGCCATTGTCTCATTTGTCTCAGCCTCATCGTGTCATTCAGTCGCATTTGCAGGCTGACATTGAAACGAGTCTGTCCGAGCGGTAAGAATGATGATCACAAAAAAAATATAACGAGCTAATCAATCGCCTCAAGGTACATCAAACACAAGTTTAACGAAGACTCAGGTTCCCGTGACCCAGAATGATGAGGAAGTCTTGTGGACCTGGGGTGTCATCAACCTGGATACAGCTAAAGGACTGTCTTACTGTGTATTTTTCTACACATGCAAAGTGTTTGTTCTGAGAGGCCGAAAATAGCACACCAATTTGCAGAAGGACTAATTCCTGATTGGGTTAGACGAGCATGGTGGCCGCTTTCTGGAATATTCTGAAAGACTCACACAGACAGTAAATGACAGGATTCTAAGGTCAAACCGAAAAGAATTCACCAACATGAAGAGTCAGGTAAGGAACGATGCATTGTGGGGATGTTTGCATTGTACATGTCTTTGTTGCACAGCAATTCTTCTCGTTTTTGACTAGCGGCAGCTGAGTAAAGACAACAACATTTGCTTTTCGCAACAGCATGAATTCTCTACCCAAGTACATGCAGACCATTTTCGACCAGGCCGGAATCTATTTAAAGGCTATATTATGGTATAGAATCTGAATGTAGTGTCAGCTACATATACGCGTGGACGGCTAGTATATTCATCTATGATATGCAGATCTGAATGGCATCTTCATGTTGTGAGGAAGGTTGATTATTGACAATATGAGCTGTAGTGCATTGTGATATTGGTGGAAATTCTTAAATTAACATCATGTAACAATGCCCATGAACGTGTGGGACGTGAACGTTTTATGTGAATCATCATTAAGGTGTTGAATGGCAAAACTGGTATATTGTAGGGGACGGAATCGATGCGCTCAGCATCCAATAGCTGGTCACCAACATGTTCCAAGGACGCAGATTGACCCTAACACTTGGTGAACTCAAAGTCAAGTGAGAACTTTAATGTTAAACAACCAGAATGAATGTGCTACTTAGATAGTATGTATTCCCTCCAACATATCATAGCGTGATGCCATTCTAGCATCATAACGTTACGACTCACTGCATGTGGTCCGTCATAATGCAGCTCACTTGGTTCCTTCTATCGCGTTCCTCTACACCATAACATGTATCATTCATTACTCAATCACAAGAAAAACCTCATGCAACTCAAAGATAAAACCCTGACATTTCCACACAAGGGCGGCGTTTGTTAATTAGAGCCAAGCACTGCAAAGGATACTTTTGCAGAGGACGTTCCTAGCCATAGGAAGCCCTTAGCTTCCCAAATAAGTTTTAATATTCAACACAGCAGGCAAAGCGATGGGTTTAGTCTCCAAACAAGGTAACAGTATATGCTATTTAAATTCTGCCGAATGACCTTCAAATCGAGCCATCGTCATTTATTATGCTGATTTAGAATCGAGTTACTGTGCTAGGCATATCGTGCATGATAGCAATCATGGATTGTGTCACAGTACTGGGCATATCGTGCGAGTAGCAAACTTTAGATGATCAGCCCATTTGTCAAAATAACATTTAAGATTGGAAACAGAAGTTTCTTTTTCAATTCAAGCCCTTACTTTTGTCTACATCTTATGTATACAATAATTCCGCTCAAATGCGTCTGAAATAAGTACTTACATGCAACCACATATCTCCGACATTTGTTATTGTTTACTAGCTTTCATATCAACCGTTATATAACTGGATATGCAATGCACATAGATAGACAGACTGAAGGAACTTATGCTTTTAACGTCAATATGACAACAAGAGTGATGAAGGGCAAATCGCACTATCATATACTGAAAGATGCATCAGCCTCTGTCAGTTACACTAAGAGCATTTCACGACCTGCTGCTGTTTGTGTGTATTGCAGTGACCGCATCAGGTGGCTGTTCACACTACGTAGTCCCTTCACGTGGGATCACACATTATCTATGGACGCACCACTGTGGAATGTGTGGACGTGAGCATTTGCGTTACATTGTTCTATAAACAACGCTCTCCTTAGTCTTCCTGATGTTTTTGTTGGGCCAGAATCCGTCCTTGTGGACTGCCTCGTGTTGTCAGTGAACGCGGTCGTCAGGGATGAATCGGTCAAAAAAGATGCTGACGGATTTGTTGACACACACTGCATACTTCTTTCCATTACAGTCAACACCATAATCATTAGAAAAGACTACCAGACCCCACGTTACGGAAGAATAACTACTCCATCAGTAGCGGATTTTTAATCTGATGTCAAACAGCTTATACTGGTATATAGTGCAGCAAACACATCATAGCGTGACGACACTTTAGCATCATAACGATACGACTAAGCGTATGCTTTCTGTCATGACGCATATTTCAGGGTTCTTTCTTACCAGCTCACGTTCTTTATACCATATCATGTCTCATTTATTCGCCTCTCAAGATATTTCATTGAGTCAATTTGTGCAGAGGAATTACCTCATGCAACTCCACACTCGCGAGGCGGTTGGTAATTTGAGACTTGCATTGCAAATGATGGTTTTGCCGAACGTTTTCCTATCCCTAGACTTAGCAAATGACCTCCTTTTTCAAAACATAAAGCAAAGAAATTGTGTGAGGCGACCATTACCGTCTCTAAACAATGTATCGGAATATTCTTCTCCAACCTCTACGAAATCTAATAGTGGTCGTCATTTATACAGCTAATATTTTTACAGCTTTTTACAGTATGGAAACCCTTCCAGCAGATGAGTATTTATTTAGCTGGCATTTGTTCACATTTAGCTGAAATAATAGCTGTTGCATATTTATTCTGTGGACGGCTGTCTAAGGCCTCCGTTTAAGAATGACCCATACCATTATCTGGTGTTGTATATTGTGTGTAGAATAGTCTACAGACAGAACGGCGGCTAAGGAAAGCTTCATTCCCCTGTAGGCCCCCTATCACATACTAGGTCCATTACTAATGAATGGGCACAAGCAATTTGTTGTTTTGGAATGAATCACCCAATCATAGAAGAGGACGGCTGTGTTGATATACTTTGTTCCCACCCCGGACGTACTTCAAGCGCGTACATATGCTAACACACGACATACTTACTCCATGACAGTCAGCACTGGAACCATTAGAAAAGGCTACCTGACCATCGCATTACGCGTCAGTTTGACCTCGGTCAGCTGGCTTAGGTCAGATAGCTGTCGAGTATGCGTAGTGCTATGTATATGGATGTGTATGGGAGGCTAAGTACGGGTGATAAGATAAATGATAAGCTGATGGAGGAGGCTTGGTACGGGTGATTAGATAACTGATAAGCTGATGGAGGAGGCTTGGTATTGGTTATTAGATAACAGATAAATTGATGAAGGAGGCTTGGTACAGGTAATTAGATAACAGATAAGATGGTTGGGGGATGCTAGGTACAGGTGATAAGATCACGGATGAGGTGATGGTATCAATACAGCAAGTAAGAGCTACTTGATAGGGACTGAGAAGGCACATGATATATGTTCCATCCAATACGATTTAATCAAAACTTCTGAGGCACACGATGTAAAGCAACTGGACCTGGGTTTTCTATAGCGTTTCATCCATATTAGCGCAGGATGCAGCTTGTTAAACTCAGTGGTTTATTGGGAATGAACAGAAAGTGGAATGGTTATGAAGCATTGTGGTGTAAATGCAATTAACTGCCCTATTCATTTGTTTTTTAAAGGAATGTATATTTTTATATTTGGCTTGTCGTGGCTTGAGTTGTACTCGTAGTTGGTGTCAACCTCAGAGGAATGCTTCCTCAATCTTCCCATGCGTCCAATCATCATCTGGTGATCAATGTCTTTGATCCAGGGCCTGATTTGCAGCAAATTGTTTTTCAACAAGTAATTTGTCTATCTATTTTATTCACACACCTGCCTTAACATCCATATAAATATTAAACAGTCATAGTTTCAGTTTACAGCCGAACCTGACCATGGAATAGCGTTGCAAATCTCGATTTAAAAGTCATATCGAGTTGTCAGCTAGGCAATAACACGAATAATGCATGGAGTCAAATAATCACTTCCAACACGAATCAAACAGCCCCAACCATTCAACACATCAAGCAAAGATATGTTACTAGACTGTTAACAATTACTGAACAAAGTAATAGCGTATGCTTTGAAATATCTGCCAAATGTTCTTCATACCGTCATTAACACAACTAATATACAGCATGGAATGTTGCTTCATGCTTATCACAATGGTATCACAGTGCTAGACATATAGCCCATGGATCCAGCTGCATTTCACAAACCCACTTCTCAAAGCTGATCCACAGGTTAACGAATGGAAACTTAAGTTCCTGCTTTCATTTAAGCCCTTACCCATGTTTCCATTTTTCGTTCAAATCAGTTTGAAACAAGTCATTATATCAAACCACATTTGTGATTTTGACTTTTTTCATTGTTTCCTCGACTTTTATGTCAAACTTTTATAACTGAACTTCACATTTGCAGAAGGTCAAAAGGTATTTGTGATATTGACGTCAATGAGACACAAAAAAGGAGAAGTGCAAATTGCACGTTGATATATTGTCTCGTGGCGCTTATATATATCCTGCTCGACAAAAGCCTGTTGACACGGCTAACATTCTGTTGGCGTTATATGAGCCATAAGTCTACTCTGGTTCAAGGCTGGATATCATTATTGTGTATTATGGGTAGTCCTCTTCCGGCGTGGATACGTAATGTCTCAGCAAATCATACCTGCTGTGACAAAAGCTACCATCAGTGATATACAGCAATGAAAACCATCCGGCTTCCTCAGGCTGTTATCCGCCTGCAATTACACAATATGTCTCCCATTTCAGCAGATGAGTATTCATTTAGCTTTTGTTCTTATTTATCCATTTCTCATTTGTTATTTTACTTGTCTCTGATCAAGGTTACAGTATGTGCTATTTACATTCTACCAAATGACCTTTAAATCTAGTCATCGTCATTTGTTATGGTAACATAGAACACTTAATCGTGCATGATTGTATTCATGAATGATTTCATTACGCTGGACGCATTACGCATAAATAACATGCTCTTAATTACAAACCCATTTCGCAGTATGTATTCCCAAGATAACGAGTACAAACAGAAGTTTCTTTTTCATTTTAGCCCCTACCTTTGTTTGAATCTTATGTATGCAAAACATTCGTTCGAATACTTATGAAATAAGTCGTCATATCAAACCACATCTTTCATTTCAGACCTTGTTTTTGTTTTGTTAGCTTTCGTGTCTATCCTTATATAACTTTGGCTTTGAATTTCACAAATTGCATCGCCATATGTTGTCTCGTGACGCTTATACATCTGTCCTGCTCGACAAAAGCCTGATGACACGGCTAACATGCTGTAGGCGTTACATGAGCGATACGCCTGCTCTGATTCAAGGCCAGTATCGTTTTAGTGAATAATGGGTAAGCCTCTTGTGGAAACGTGATGACTCAGCAAATCATACCTGCTATGCCAAAAGCTACCAGCAGTAATGTACAGCAATGAAAACCATCCTGCTTCCTCAATCTGTAATACGCCTACGATAACACAATATGTCTCCAATTGCCTGTGTGAAATGGAAACCCTTTCAGCGGACAATTATTTATTTAGGCAGCGTTTGCTCTTATTTATCCATTTCTCAAACAATAGCTCCGTATATGTTTCTCCTGTAGAAGGACCTCTAAGCATTCCTCGTTAGGTTGCCCCAATCCTTTATCTGTTGTCCGTATTGTGTGTAAAATGGTCTGTAGCACTGCAGATGAGCAAAGCGTCGCTGCCCTGCAGGTCATCTTACATACAGTGTTGAAGTAACTGCAACATTCATGAAAAGGACAAACGATGGATCAGCCCCCTGTCATTTACAAATCGTGCAAAACACAGCCTGCTGCTGGTGAAGAGTATGACAGCGACCGCTGACAGTGGCTGTTGACACGACGTAATCCTTGCATGTGGGGTCTCAGTTTCCTATGTGTGCGCCACTGTTAAAGCGTGGGCGTGAACATTTCGTTGTTACCTTTTTGATAAAAGGTGCTCTCCAATATGTAAAAATCACGCCGCCCCCCCACATAATGGGGGAGGCAATATACGGTTGATTAGCTGGCAGATACACTGAAGGGAGAGGCTATGTACGATTGATTAGATAACAGATAATATGATGGGGGCAGCTAGGTATGGGTGATTAGATAACAGATAAGATAATGCGGGCGGGTTAGGTGCTGGTGGGCGAGGTACGGATAATTAGCTAGCAGATACGCCGATGGTGGCTTGCCGTCCAGTAGGAGCAACTTGTTAGGGATTGAGGTGGCTCATGCCATAATTTTCATCTGCTACGATTTAATCAAAACGTCTTAAACCTGTGGGTTTAAAACAGTATACGCAGAATTAGATCATGATATAGCATGCTCAACGCAGAGTTCCATTGCGGATCAAAAAGGAATTATATGATCATGTTGCACTGTGGTGCAAATGATGTCAACTTCCGCATTCATTAGGTGTGTGATCTAATGTATATGTTTATCAGAGGTTTGTCCAGGCGAGATATGTATTCGTAGTTTGTAGGGACCTTATGAGTTCCCAATTCAGTGATAACTTCCTGCAATCATTCAAAGCGTCCTGTGTTAATTGACTTTTCTCTCGAACACAATTAGCAGAAGATGTTTTATTCACCTACACGTTGACGTTGTGCGCCTTAACTGACAGCACACATTTCATTTGGCAGGTTTGTTTTTTAGAAGTTGTGGCTCAGAGACGGAAGTGTTTTCGTCTAATTTTGGATTATTTTGTGTGTAAGTGATCCGTGAACCGGGGCTGGTGCGCGGTGGACGCGTGAAAACGCAAAATGATTGGAATTTTTGTGAATTTCTTGCCGTTTCTGAACTGAAAGCAGATATTTCTCAACCACCAATGGAGACTAATTGCAATCAACTTCAAGCCTTAATGTTGTTTCCGTTGACCCTGACTGTCAACCGAACTGAAATTTTTGTCCAAGCATTTATGTCATCTCCGCTTGATTACTGCAATTCGTTGCTGTATGGCGCCCATTCGTACCTTATCGCAAAACTGCAGTCCGCCCGTCTTGTTGCAAAAAGAAAGCACGAGAATAACATTCAATACATGATGCGCACCCTTTATTGGCTTCCTGTCGAAAAACGCATTATAAACAAAATACTTCTACTCACCTGTTAGGCTGTTATTAGAACCGCGCCAAGCTACCTACAGTAACTTACTGCTGAATACCAACCTGCAAGGGGTCTTCGATTTGTGGACAAGTTTCTGCTTCAAGTCTCAAAATCACCCAATTTGTATTCAAATGGTGCCAGAGCGTTTAGTAATGCCGCACCAAGTTTGTGGAACGCTTCCTATCGCCGTTCGTCGGTCGAACACATTTCTTTTTTGTCAATGCTATAACAACTAACTGCTTAAGAGCTTTTGAGCAAGAATATTTCCTGGAAACAGGCGCTATAGAAATGTATTATATGTCATGTTATATGTCATGTTGTTTGAAACTATGTAATGAGCGATTCGTTGGCAAATTGATATCAATCAGTAATTTGTCCAACTAATCTATCCCTCCGTTAAAACTTCTTTTCATCCTGTCATGTTGCAGACAATATTACCTATTCACAGCTACACATGCTGTTGCTTATGTTCGATATTCCAACCGATGGAATTTTCATAATAAGTCAGTAGCCAGTTTGGACACTTAAAGGGTCCTGTCAGAATCATGTTGTCTCTGTCTTATTTTTCAGTCTCATTCTTGTCATGCAGTCGCATTGATATGAAGATATGTTTATATATATATATATATATATATATATATATATATATATATATATATATATATATATATATATATATATATATATATATATATATATATATTTATATATATATATATATATATATATATATATATATATACATATGCGTGTGCGTGTGCGTCAGCGTGTGCGT
>CM067350.1:74644738-74813696 GCA_034190875.2 Urechis unicinctus | reverse complement strand
ATGTATAATGTTCCAAACGGAAGGCACTTGCATTCGTTGATACTCGATCCAGATCTTGCTTCAGACCCCCAGAGGGACGACTGCTGGAAGCTAGCACCTCTGTCCTGATATATGTCGAATATTCTAAAGTATTCTTGTCAAACGCTGTATATCCATGAGAGGTGAAATCTTTAAGGAATAGTCCAATAAGCTGGAAACCGCATGTATCTGTCGATAGAATAAGTATTAGGGTGAGAGGCTACATCAAAAACATCCTGAAAGTAAAAAACTCGATAAAAGCACATTTGGATTTATCTATATTGCATGAGGTTTAAAGAAGTGTAAGCTGTATGATGAATGCAACATCAGATCCCATTTAAAATGAATGAAGACGCATTCAATGTCACCATCTTATTGAATGTAATAGGAAATCAGGATAATCATGCATTATATCAACTATTCAACCAATGATATTCTCACCTGCGATTGTGACCTATACCGGTAGAGAACTGAAATAAGCTAGTTATAACCATTAGATCCTCTAAAATATTTCAATATTTTGCAGTACAAAACAAAATGAATATTGTATAGCATTTTTAATACTAAGCCTATTGTATTAAATTCTCCTTCCATCCCTGCAATAAAGCTGCTTATCGAAATATTGGTGTCTTCCATCATGATTATGGTACATACGGATTGGAAGCCTTGCGAAATATCCCATGAAACGAAGTCCATCTGAGCATTGAATAAAAACAGCATTAACCGGTATATTGATGTGACATGACCTGATACGATATTGGTAAATACTGGTTATGTTCTCTTATAAGAATGACTGTTCCGTCTTAGCGGCTTGATATCAGTCAATACTGTATCAATATAAACTAATGAGTTTAGCCCTAGAGAAATGTATGAGCCTTTCAAGAAGTCAAGGCCGCCCATAATAGCACAAATATAGCATATTTCATTCGGAACCCTGAAATATTATATTTTTATGAAAATATAGTTCTGACCTTCACGAGGCGCCTGTGGTGACGCAATGAATAGTGTAGCCGACCTACACAAATAGATCAGACATGTTTATATACTGTTAAAGGGTAATGCAAATACACACATAAGCTGTAACATTTTACACCTTAAAACAAGTAAACGAGTTTCCCTTTACATATGTATGGGGACAAAAAGATACCTGAGTCAAAAATACAATGGGTAAATGGCTATTGTATTTTCTCTCGTAAGATATCCCACTCAATTCTAGAAGATCTCGTTAAGTCAAATATGTTTTATGTGAAACAATTCCAAAGTGTTAACCCACTCGATGCCGTCAAGCTTTTATTTGGCATCTTGTCTGCCCTACTAATTTCACATATTCGTTGCTTGTATTCAGTAAGCGCGAATTCCACCCTGGCGGAGATGAAGTGAAAATACGGTATGGCTATCTACTAATGTAGGCAGAATAGCTGCTGTAGATAGAGTAATTGTATGTCTAATTAGTGTCAGTGACGAGAACGGGTTGAACAGAGGTGAACAACAGAGTTCATTGGTGGCGGAGATCCTTTGATGCAGATTGGCATTCAGCACAAAACCTCGAAACAAATCTTCTTGCAATAAAGGTTCGTCACTTAGTGCATTACAGATCTTCCTAGCGCCACTAATGTCAATATTCATCGAATGTATCAATTCATAGTCACCCATTAAGCGTAGTTCTGTAGCTGCTTACAAATGAACCCGTCCAGTACAGGATACCAGTAAAGTGCAGTCATTCATAGTTGCCCTCTCCCTGACATTACCTCTTTCATGTCACTGACGTCCACACTAATAATGTCGCTGTAGGTATTGCCAAGTTGATGAAATACATGTTATTGGTTTGCTCTATATTTATGTCAACATAGCAGATCAGAATTGCCTTCAGAGTAATCCAATGACTACCACGGCCAAAACAAGAAAAGCACAGAAGAAAAATATAAAGTTTTCCTCATTTTCGGTTTAACGTTAATAGGGATAAAGAGTCCCTGTGCGCAAGTGCCCTGCATAGTCTGCCGTACATCCTAAACACCCGAGTGTTTATACTTGCCATGCCAAAAATCAAGCATGTGTTTCTGGACAAAGAGTTATTTCATGTTAATTGCAGTTTGTTTTCCTGTTCCACCCCCATCAGCCACCTGTCGGTGTGATGGGGCCGATCTCGTTATTGGTCCTCGCATACATGCTATCAAAGTCCATTGCAAATATTGAATTTGAGTTATTCACAAGTCAAGAAATCAATCAACTCACGTCACCAGTCTCTATTCACGTCGCTGCCTTCACAAGACGAGAAGCAGAAAGAGAGTACATCACATGTGGTATCAATCATAGCACATTCAAATTAGAATCCTCCATTAATGCTTGTCTTTGATATATCTGGCAGGACATGACCTATCGCTATTCATCCGTTCATCAGCCTAGGCATGTGCCGTATATTACAGACATCAGTGTAAATGCTGGAGGCGGCGTACAATGTTGATAGATATTTACCAAGTCAGTCAAAGCGTGTCAGCAAATCACCTCCGCACCTAGAGTCATAACAAAAGTGTGTGATGGCGAATATACCCAACGGCTTATAGTAGCGCGTTATGTTTGAGCTTTACATCGCTTTGGAACACGGACGTTAGCAGAATGTACGAAGTTTACCATGATGAACTGATAGACCAAGGGTCAACATTTCATCAGGTGCGTCTACAATTTAGATTGCTTTTACCAGACGACTGTATATCGACCTTGATGCTATCATTGTGAGGAGCGAATTTGACTTATAAATAAGTACGATGATTGCAAGCAGATCACAGTTCGACCTTATTCGCGCGGGACCTAAGTTACTTATAATCTTGCTCAGACATCATGGCCATATGACTCGATCAGATGAGGACTTGCATAAGTTGGGAGAGGCTTTGTTGAGTAACTGAGATTGTTGCAACCTCTACATATACAGCCCATCGATGTATAACATACTTATATAAAAATTGGACGATCTGTAAAAACGCGCTGTTCATTACATCAAGGATGCATGTCTCTAGAACTATGTTTATATATATATATATATATATATAGATATATATATATATATATATATATATATATATATATATATATATATATATATATATATATATATATATATATATGCATATATAACATATAAAACTATATATATATATATGTATGTATATATATATAAATATATATATGTATATATATATATGTATATATACATATATTTATATATATATATGTATATATATGTATATATATATATATTCATATGTATATATATATATAAAACATTATATGCATATATAACATATATATAACATTGTATGCATCCCCGTTGCATCTACAACGCTACCCTGTAAAGAACAACGATGCGAAGATACTTCCATGATGGCTTTTGTCAAGGTCACAAGATGTAGACTTGGGAAGATAAACGGTAAGCAATTGCCCCTAGCTGAGCCGCAATAGTTAATCAATATTGCATGAAATATTTGTGGTCAGGATTGGACGGTACGAACGGATATTGTATAAAGCACCATACTTGTTCTAAGCGAATGATTTACTGTGTGTATATCCATTACTCGGCCAATCCATGAGCGAAGTTGTAATATATGAAGGAACATATTTATGACTTCTGTACTAAGGAGACCACACATCACAAGAAAACATACGATATATGTTGTAGATTATAGCCAATTAGTTGGATAATACCGATATAAGTCAGTTATTTGATGCATGCAACAAGTAGTATAAATGTCAACAGTTGAGTACATCATTGTTTGTTTCGTGGGCGCATACTTGTTAATAGTGTCTGTCACTAATTAAAACAATCAACCACCCGGGAGGGAGCACATATTTGGTATTTGTTATTTTTACCTCACGTATTACAACAATCGTAGAAAAAACATCCTTTCTAGATTCCCTCAGTATCGAGTATTTTCTAAATCATGTCGAGCAACAACAAAGTATATTTTTGTGAAAACCAAGGCTAGGTCTAGTGTTCATATTTGGTTATAACCGCTAGATTGTTTTAAGAACGAAACGTAAACAGTGTAGCTGAAATCAATATTTTGCGCTAACAGCACTTTCATTGTGCATGACGATAATATAAATGTTGCTGCTGGTTCACATCAACAAGGTCAGCTTGTTGTTACATATCATGAAGCCAATAAGCGCGCTATGCTTCAATCACAAAACAGTGTACTACATCTGTAGACTGGGCTACATTCTGGATGTACGATACTTGCAGCAGCAACAATACAGCAATTGCAGAAAAGCTCTTCTCAGTGAATGAAAAGTCAAAATGACGACGATAACGGCTACCATGAGAATTCGTTCTGGCCATTTTGCTACTACTGCTGTCGTCGACGCTGGCGGTACGAGCACAACAATATTATCAGTATAGTAACAAAAGTTGTCGTAGTAAACTGATATCAGCTCAATAAAGGGGATCTTGTCAATTAACTTCGTTGAACCGCAGCTCAGGGTTATAGTTTCCCAGATACACATTACTGAGCATTGCTTTCGAGTTGTTATTGCCTCATATTGAATGCGCCTCAAGCTATGGCTATTGGACTCGGAGTGTTGTGGCCAAATTACCTCCAAAGGCTGGATATCCAAAATTCAATATCTATTTCACTTATTATAAATAAACACATTACTGGGTGTACTTAAGGTAAACCTGTTGCTTTGCCATGATATGTTACAGATAAAAATAGAACATTGGGCCTACTGATTACAGTAATGGTCAGATACGATCATATATTATGCATGTCGCTGATCAGGAGTATACACACATTGAAAAGAATTACAAAGACTGCTCAAACTTTGTACCCACATAATGTCATGAGGAAATGTGATATGGTCAAAATGTTCACTGAGCAGAAGAAATGTTTGCGTTTTCTTAATTTTGATCGATATGGCCTGTGTAAAAATTTCATCGGCCTTGATTGCGACCCTGCAATATGCAATTCTATACAATATGCAATACAATATTCTATACAATATGCAATTTTACATGATGTTATCGATGACGAGTTGAAATTAACCAATGACATTCCACGAACCAAAAGATCCAGCGACAAACGAAGTTATTACTGGCTTCCGCCTATCAGTCACCCAATGCACCAAGTCACAACGTTGAGGCAATTATCTCTATTATTTATAACAGAACTAAACTATATGACACCATGCCATGCCCATTACTTATCTAAACCCTCATATACAGTTTTATTGCAAGTGAAAGGCTACTATTCTCATCTTGACCACCTTGTAGGCGTTCAGGCTTCAGGCTGTGACGAACAGCAGCTGTTGTTTCTTGTGATATCCGCATCAAAGATGCGTTCATTGGACATTATATGGTGTAGACGCGATAAAATCTTATATCCCACGCACCTGCAAAAATCGACTTCGCCCCGCCACTACTTAAAACTGCCGTGTGTAGAAGCATATCAACATTACCAATATCCATTTTAAGCGTTTTGGAACCCATTATGCATGCGCCAGCTAAGTTTCGTAGCAGTTTTACAATATGAGGTTTACGAACCAAAGGGAAATTGCTAGTCATAAGGCATTCCTTAACATGCGAGCAAAGATGGTTCCTAAATTTCACCTTCTGATCTGTGTTGATCTCATCTAGTTATTTTGAGGGGTTCGTTAGATATATATGTTGATCTGTTATCAAGACGATAGCATTCAAGGCATGGCACTATACATCCGGGATGAGACCAATACAGCGGGCAACCTATGACCAGAGGCCACAAACTGTATGCGTAACGGTCATCTATCAAATGCCGCTGTTTGAAGCGAAACGGGATCTTTGAGATCGTTTTCACTTTTTGCACAACGATAAAGGGGTGTGATTAAGCCCCTGTGCAACGCAATTATGTACTGGCGTCTTCACCAATGCTCCGATTCGCAGGTGTAAGCTAAGTGAATATATCACATTGCATTGTCATTATTTTGCTCACATGCTCTACATTTTAAAGGAATATAATGGTCATTGGATTGATTGTATACAGATAAATGTATCTTACCATTCTCGTCTTGTAAGTCACGGTTATTTGACATTAATCACATAAGCGTCCTTGGTGTGAAACATGGTCATATAGCACGTGCAAGGTTGCACAATTGTACGGACATAATTGCGCTGGAAATAGACAATCGCTTGATGTACACACGATTCCTTTCCAGAGCGAGGTGTTTGTGCTTTATGCAAGGTGATAATAAAGTCTGCGAAACAATTTCACCCCTTGCCGAATTCCGATATTGGATAAAAAGAACTTAACTGGATAATTGAGCAGTGTGCTATGATCATTACATTCTCTCGTCCCTTCAAGGTGATATGAGGTGTATATAGGGAAAAGATAAAAAGGTGCGAGATAAACCTAACATACTCCTGCGGCTGAGAGACCATAAACCATAATCCAGAGTGCACCTGCTCTCCTCATAAAGCAATAAGATTGTTATCTATGGGGATACCATAGGGTGCTCCTGTCTCGAGAGGGTATCACAAACATAGGGAAGGAGATCCTTCGACGTTGTCGACAGTAATACGCAAATCCGTCTATCTATGTGGCTGAGACGAGTTAACAGGCATGAAGTCTAGAAACGCTGTGTCTACATGTGTCTACGTGACCGAATAGCCTACACACCGTATCGTGGCCAGCTAATACTGATGATGGCAATTTTGTCACCCTCTTGTGATGCTGCCTTCCCCTTGGTTCAATATCGTCATTAGTACGGATCAATTTCATACCCAATATGAGAGCGTTTCTTTTGAAGGAATCCTTAATTGGACACATCCAAACAGACCAGAGTCTTCAGATCTTACCTCGGTGCGTTCTCCCTCTAGGCATCAGCCGTATCTCAACGTTTGGTCAATCAAATCTCTATTAACACAGGTATATCATACAACCGATACCCGATTTCAGCAAACAAAACAATAGCGTGAATATTCAATCTTTATTTACAAGTGTTTTTTTCATTTGTGAATTAAATGCAGTCTGCATAGAAAATACTTGCCAATCCACCGTACTTTAAATGCATGGGATAAGGCAAAACAATTATCATCGATGTTTCCTGGCTGCTTATGTGAAATACATCATACATATATGCTGGCATCATGGTGAGCATATTTACAATAGATGGTATTCTAGCTTTGGATATTGAGCAGAATCCTAAAAGCCGTCCATGTACATTTCGTCATACAAGTCATTATTCTGGTTTGCACACCGTAGCACTTGCTAATGCTTAGCCAGGTATGGGGGATTGTTGTGTAGCTGTCGAGTTTTTTTTATGGTACCACCTATGTTGTAGTGTACAATCAATACTTACCTTGAAAAGTATGCATAGATAAATGAGGATGGATGGTGTATGTGGGCTGTTTGGCCAATCGGTCAGTAGCTCAATACACGTCCGCGTCATACCATGCTCATTCACGCATCTGTTTAGTCAACGTTACCAGTAGGTTTCTATGAAATATATACAATATATTTGAAATACGTGCTAAGCTACGTATTGTAGATAATTGAAAACCATTAACAAGGGAGTGCACAATTCAGTGGACTGGTGGAAAGCAGATGCCAATAGCCAGTTGGATGAATGTATCTGGAGAATGATTGGTGGTGATATTGCTTGAGCGTCACACACCATGGTGACTGGTTGAATCCTTGAAATAGACGTAAAAACCCTCAAGACGCGATTGACTGATTGAACCTGAAGGCGCTTGATGTGTATAGTCTATAATGACGGCGAGTTAATGCAATCGAGTGATTTCGTTAAGAACTACACAGGACTCAAGTTCCCTAAGGTTTAGGTGTTGTGTTATATTGTCAAATGAGTAACTGTCTTAATATGTTGTCCTTCGGTTTTACGCATTCTTGATGGGGTATTTACATTAGGTGCCGCACTCCAGTGCCGCAAGAGTACTAAAACTAAAATGGCTGTCCAGCCAATGCTCTCCAATGTCGCAGCTTTGCATACGCAGTGTTTTCCCATTGAGTGAAGTCGACTCGTAAAATAGAATTTACGGCACAGGAAATAGCTTCTGTCCCAATGGTCGATTTGTTCCTCGGACATAAATTTTGCCTGTCTCCTGGGGCGTCTTATTACAATCGGAGTAATGGGAGAATTGGCAAATTGAGGCAGCATTAGCTAATGCAACGTTATTTGGTGCGTACCTGAATCCCTTAAAGTGCCTATGACACCTAAAATATGATTGTTTTTAGTGTAAACTGAACGAATCGATGCGGATCGAATGGTGGTGAAATTGTTGGCCTCCGACAAATAATAAAAGAGATATTTAACGTTCTTTGGAGCGAAGCGGGTAAACCTAGGTCAACCGAAAATGACGAATATGGATGAACCCAGGTTCAGTCGCCCAAACCAGCTTCCATAGAAACCACGTTGTCAACCGTGAATTTATAGCTTGTTTAGTCTGGATCAGTCATGTGAAGAAGCGCTGTGTTGCCGTGAATTGTTCGAATATTTCTTTATGAAGTGTTCGATTAATCAGCTTACCCCAGGAGCAGAAATTGCATAAGCAATGGATATCTCAACTGTGGCGTACAAGGGCAGATTGGTCGGTTCCACAGGTATAGCTGCTTGGATAAGCACATTTCAGTTGGATGTTTACTTTTCACATAATTTTGTTCTACAAACAATAACTTTGTGCTGATTTTCAGGTTCTGGAAACATTGTTGTTTGACTCGCCTCTCCAGGAAAAAGAGAATGACTGTGGTCCTGCACTGGTGATACTTAAATATCCTTCATTTAGATGCTCGATATTTTCCTATAATTTTTAATAAGATCTGGCGGATACTGAAGCATTGTAAACCATCTGTATTGCAGTGTAGTGTCAAGGCCCCCTAGAAATGGACAGCTGGTGTTGGCTCTCAATCCTAGACCACATTCAAAATTTTCATTCTGGGTTCAGTGGTCTGTTCCAGTCCTGTGTTCCTGGACCTTCGACTTGTTGAGAGCGACAAAAAATGTGCATCAAGCCAGGTGATGCAACATATTATTTTAGATTTTAGACTAAAAAGACCAAGAGTTTCTTTTCTTGAAACATCAAAAAATCGTATAGTTGAATTGCTCTTTGTGTCCCGTTATTAGTTGTGTGATAGATTTGAAAACAATCAAAACAAACAAGACATTGGGTAGGGAAATCATGATGCTTTAAAGTAATACCCAGACCTCCTATATAGAGACTTTCCATTGTTCTCTGATCCAGTTTGCTCCAAAAACCTATGCTTTCAGTTATCCTGGTATACTTTGCCGATAAATCTTTCACCAATCCCAGTCTGCTTAACTTAGTTGGCATCGTGTGAGATTTTGACCTTCTTCCAAATGTAGGATTGTTTTTTTTAGTTTTATGGGACAAGTTTAACCTGGTAGAGAATTGATTAACAAAAACAAAGTGGAATAAACCAGCTGTTTAATTTCGTGAAGTATCTTTCCTCATGCCATTCATTCTAGTCACGATTGAAGTTAAGTTACTGCTGATTCCCACTTATCACCAGAAATCTGATGAATCAAACATGAAAAGCACATACCTATCCTGTTTCAAAATGATAGAAAGGTTCATGACTGATTTAAGATCAATCATTGTAACTATGCATTTCAAGGGAAATGTTTGCCAACAACAAAGAATAACAGCGCAGGGAGATAACATCCTCCACTACCCCAAACACAATGGAAGAGGTCACACAGTGAGGAAAGTGCTGAATGATTATGAATATTATTTTTTTGATATCAAATTATAATTTGTACTTCCAAATCTACAACTTAGGCTACGTAGAAGATCTTTTAGCAACAACAATCAACATATTCAAGGCCAGTGATATAAATTATCTGGTTTATGGAAGTACTAGAAATCCCACCCAATCTGAACTGCACCTTTGATATTACAGAAAAGCACCAAGCTCACGCTCACACTTCTGTTAGTTTCATCCGCTTATTCCACATTAATGTGTTCTGGATAACTGATGTCACACAGGATGGTCTGTGAACCTGATTTCTCTTTCCAAGATAATGGTAGCACCATTGGATGAACTGCCTGTATCCAGTGTAATGTTTCCTTTTGTAAATATATATATAAAATGTTATAATCATATAAACACTTTTCTATGTGTTCTATATATTGATAATTCAATCTAAATTGAAAATGTCATTCATTTGAGTAAAATCATAAAATTTACAACTTCCTTGTTTCTCTTGTATAGGCCATTAAAATTTGGATGATGTGTCACACATCTATTTTCTGGTAACTTTGCTATTTTTACCATCACTGTCTTCCGCTCCAAACAGCAGATGCGTCCTGACGCTTGGCCTGTCTGAGCAGCCTCCACATTGGCACCTAAAACCAGGGTTTCAAAACCTATGAAATACATGCCAGACTATGTTTAAGACTAAGATCTACCGGAGTACATAAGTTAGCTGGATTAAACTAGGCGATGCACTCGCCCCTGGTGTTTTGATGACCTTCTACTGCGCGGAGTTGAGAGATCGAAAGTAGTAAACAGCGCGGACGCAGTCTGAGGCGATCTTTCTTTGTTTAGGACTAAACGTGCTAGGTCACAGGTACTTGATTTAGTAAGATCGATGGTAATGGTCCAAAATCAAAATATAAGATAGTTTACGTGCAGTGATTACAAATGCAATGGGACTCACCAATAAATGTTTTGAAGACGGTCAATCTTCCGATTATCGCTCTTCGGAACACGAGAATCAGCCATGTCACTGTCAGATTCGCTTGCGCTGTTTTCGGACAGATATGGTTCGAATCTGTGCGGCACAAACCGTCCAACTCAAATACATCGTTCTCCGAAACTTCAACATTCGTCATTGTTTACAATCAAAACTGCGGACCTGTCAGTGACGAATTCATCAAGTGACGTAACGAGATATCGGGCCGAAAATTTGGAAAATGGCGGCGGATGCCAAAAAATCGACTTTATATTTCAATTTACGTTATGTTCGGGTGACTTGTACGAAATTTGAACCACAGAAATCGAATAAATGCAACTTCGTCTTTCATTCGGTTTCATAACAAAAACATGGAAAATTGATGTCATAGGCACTTTAATGTTACTGGATGTGGTTTATATTTACTGCAGAAGCTGATTTCGACGATTAAGCGTCCAACAGAATTGCTGAGTGGGGAATGAATAGGAAACATATAGCACTTGACTATATTATACGATCAAAAGTCACGGCTTCTTCTTCTAGGCATAACTACAATCTTAGCAATGCTTGAGATTCTTTCGAGAATTAACCGATTTTTAAAACAATTTGTACATTTGACGACCTGCCGATCAGGCGTAATGGTGACGCGCATTTGCGTTTAATTGATAGCAAATACGTACAAAATGCTCTCGCGTTTTTCCAAAAGCAATGTAATTAATGACGTCTCGAGGTCGCCTGCGTCATACTTACCAGAAAGTACCTGAACATATTGTAAAAATGTCAATGATTCATCAAACCCGCGTTTAGGCACGCTGCAATTGTGTAACTGTAACAGTCAGCCTCAACATATTCAACATGGCACACCATCAGCGACCAGACAGCCCAACAGCATTCATCTTGGTCAGGCAGCCGCACTTCACTCATCACCTCAGAACATTTATCAGTGTTAGGCAGCCTCACATCATTCATTGGGGTCAAGTAGCCCAACAAACACTCATAAAAGCCAGGCAGCCTCAGAGCATTCATCATGGCCAGGCAGCCCTCAGCATTCATCATGGCCAGGCAGCCTCACAATATTCATCATGGCCAGGCAGCCTCACAATATTCATCATGGCCAGGCAGCCTCAGAACATTCATCATGGCCAGGCAGCCTCAGAGCAATTATCATGGCCAGGTAGCCTCACAATATTCATTATAACCAAACAGCTTCACAACTTTGATTATAGCCAAACAGCTTCACAACTTTCATCACTGCCAAATCACCTTAATTGGACATCTGCTGTTACATTAGTGCTTTACAAGACTAGATTGTGCAACTGACTGGGATTTATACCTGGTAGACCCGAAGTAAGCGGTATACTTCGTATACTCGTCTCTTATTGCAGTCCGATCTCTGCAATTGTCAATTTCATTTCGAAAGCATAGGTTAGCAAAAAGCGATGCAACATCAAAATGTGGGCCCATATGTGCAGGGGGTGTATACATAGAGCACTTGATATCATATTTAGCAACAAACGTATTCGTACCGGTTCAAAAGGTAACAATGTGATTAGATTGATTACATTAAGACTTGCAGTATTGTGTGTCGTCAAGTCATTTTACGCGCATCAAGACGTATTACATCATGTATATGTGCAGTATTGTGTTTCGTCACGTCATAACATATAAGCTACAAAATACACTTGATTTCAAAAAAGTCAATATGCATATGCGTGTCTTTATCACAGTATTCCCTCTGGATGTGAGTGTTTCGGACAAAAACATGTAGCCGCGGGTCTGATAAAATAATGTATTTGTGTTTGTTCGCTATTTAATACAGTCGTTTCTTAGAACAGATTTTCCTCAAACGATTATATGCCACCACCACCAGAGACGATTGACATTTGAAGCATGCATTACTTTCTTGGGTAAGAGTTTATCTAAATATTTAACAAATCCAATGCAATGCAACATAAAACTGTGTTCCTCCAGGATTAGCTAGTACTGTTAGCGTGTGTAGCACGAATTGAATTCATTGCTGTCACCTGGAGCAATCATGGTATGCCAGAACTATAATTAATCTATGTTCATTGCTTTATTGCTCGTGAAGAGCGCTCGCGCTGTGCCTCAAGTCTTCCTTATGGTATCGCATGGTACTTACTTTCCAGCGGGATGGGGGTTGCTGGCTAAGTGGAGGGAAAGGGTTTGAGCCAAATGACAGCACTTAAGGGGGCGCTGTCCAGGCACCGCAATTGTCTTAATCTATCATTGTCACGAAAGCGACATATGGAAAATGTTGAAGTGTTCTTTGCTGTCGGTAAGTTGAAATTTATTTGTTTTATTTATTTTATCCAGCAAACCCCGTTTACAAAAACTCGGCGATCTTCTTGATTTACTTATTTGAGCTAGGATATTGAACGCATCGACTGGAGGTGATAAAGCGCCACCTGTTCATCGTGTAATCTGGCACACATCAAACTAACTTGGGCTACCAACCAGCTGCGCTCCATTTATAGTGAACAAGGTTGTGTGTTAGAGCGCGAACATATCAAGAATAACTTTAGGAAACACAACCAACCAGTGGCGCTTATTGAACTGATAATGTTCTATTCGATGGGTTATCTTCCGTTATTAGTTAAACTGCCATTAGAATGCCATTACGCATTCAACACGCATAAACCTCGACTTACCATACTGTCTGCAGGCTGCATAATATCGGAGGTGTGAAGCATTGTAGCATTCCATCCTCACCCTGACGGACCCAACAGCATAATTGTATTATGTAAGTAAGCTTGTGCTTAAAAAGAAAGACGGTTTGTTTGGACAAAGACGGCCTTTTGACACAGAGGCCACCTTGTACTCCAATATTTGTCAGGTAGTTTCCGCTTACTGACGATCATATATTTTTTTTTTTTTATACTGGGAGAGAGTTTATCAATGTTGAAATATGTTCTTCATTGTTGTACTAGTGTAGTATATTGCTGTAGAATTAGTCAAAAGAAGAGTTGTAATGACGGATAAATGATATACATATCATTCATGTAGGAGAAAAACAGTATGGAACGAAATATGGACCCTTGCGGTACTTTACCGCTAGTTTCTAAAATAGTATGCATTCTTTTTTGCATTGAACGTTCTCTCTCCAGCTAGTTAAATACCAATGCCAGCAATATCATCAATGCTTACTTACCAATCAAAACCAAAGAACACAAAAGGGCCGCAGTTTATTTAGCGCTATTGCCTGTCCATCTTAGATAGCATCAGCATGCCTTCAATATTAAACTGAGGTGTACATCACTAGCGATACAAATGACCTCGAGAAAACACATGGCACTTGGTCTATCATTTGTGCGGTTGTAACCAGTGAATGTGAATCCAGATAATTCATCACATTGGTTTGTACAATGAGCCACTGGCTTTTTTGTCATTTAAGCTGATGATTTATGATTGAGGTCACTTGGTGCAGACGATCGGCGTAATCAGATCGAAGTTTGTATAATTAGATACAACCATAACTTAGCGTCGAACTCGCCCAAGTAAGAGTGCCGTGAGTACCACTGAATGGATAACGTTTCCATTATGTGAAAAGGTGCAGACACTTTTTAAAGTTATCCTTTGGATCCAAATTGCAATTAAGACGACGAAATTGATGATGATCTCATGTGGAAGTCAATGCTACAATGAACTGCTTAGAGTGGATGCAAGAAGACCCCGGGTAAGATGCCTCAGCTGCATCACTATTTGCGTACCTCGTCCTGATTTCTAATTCAGCTCATGTGCTGGCTGCTCTGTATACCTATTACCATCCATCACCTGGCAGCTGTCACCAAGTGCTGCATGGCAATCGTGATGTAATTGCATCATGTTTGAACACACGACCTCACGAACAGATTCACCATATCTCCCATGGTCTATTTGACAGCTTCCTGTGTGCTAAGAATACATTGGGGTCTTATTAGTTCCACACCTCGTCTTTACTTCTGTAATCATCATTTATGCTGAAGGTTACATCCTGTGGTTCAGGCCAGTAAATAAACGGGAAGGGAACCATCAGTCGCAATGAAGATGTGAATTGGTCAGCAAATCAGCCCATATAGGCACGGCTTCGTGATTATTCTATTCACACTATTCAGAATATTCATTGATTGAGGAAGAATGAAGACAAACACTCGACAGCCGAACCGCAAACCCCGTTCCCAAAGACGCGCACACATGGTGTTATGGTAAGTCTATAGCCATTAAGGTAAATCTAAGAATGGCTGACTGATATGATATATCCTTATCAACACCCAATTTGGGTCATTTGTAACGTTGATCATCAGATGGCAAACGAGTGCTCATGAGATCTTGCACCATTAAGGGTTCATCTCACCATGGGATGAACAACAAGGTTAAGATCAGCCTATGACGCAAGGTGCCATACTCAACACATCTGAGAATCAACCTCGACCCTCGCAAACATTGTACTATGTCATTGCACAGCGCTATTGCCAAGAAACCCGTGTAATGCTTTTGCCTATTTATACATCCCTCCACTACATTTATGTGTTACCATCTTCATGGATCGAATCAAAATGTGGTTCACGCTTATTTGACTTCTTCTTTTATGTTTGTTCTTCACATAACGAATGGGTGAAATTGATATCTGATATATACCTGGCGGCCATGAAGCAAGTGGTATTCATTCCATGAAGTAATAGAGACTTGGCAGTGAGGAAAAAGTTATCATTACCTGCGTCCAATCACTATACCTGTGTCATGAAATGAATCATATGTTGCATAGCTACTATCCATCAGCTGGCAGCAGACTGGAGCTCGGTGCAGCTAATGGTGCACCATCATAAGCACCTTCCAGGAGTTCTGACGGTTCTCTGTAAATTATATTATTGGCACTTGTGCGTTAGAGCGAATAGATATGTGATATGTTTCTGTAAGATCAAAACCAAATAGATGTTTGTTTCAGAGACTGGGTAACTATTTACATTCATATTGTTCATATGTAGCGTAACCAATGGGGGGGGGGGGGAGGGGGTAGCAACCCGAACGAGAGTCCGGTCTTAAGGTGTTGAACGTAAGCTACATTTCTCCAGGCAACCATGCTCCTCCACCAATGATAATCTACATTATGTGTCTATTTAAAATCATGGCGTTTTAATCCTTAATTATCTCTTCCTAGTGCACTCAATGACCTACAAAAGCGTCAAAATCGCCAACGTGACTTGGTGATTAAAAGCCCGATTTAGCTTCATGTCACGAAGGAAATGACGTTTCTTTAGTCTCTATGCTAACCAATGTTTGCAACGTCGGATGACTGAGATTTTCGCCTCAACTGTGTGTGCGTGTTCGTGTGTGTATGATGTGTGTGTATCGTGTTTGCATGGTGTGTGTGTATGGTGTGTGTACGATGTGTGTGGCGTGTGTGTGTGTGGTGTGTGTATGGTGTGTGTGGATGCTGTTCGATCTCTCTCGTCTACGAGATCAAAGTAATGCTACTTGTTAAATATCTTATTCATAACCTATAATATACGTTAAGCTGCCAGATAAAGGTGCAAATATCACTGTATTGCTACAATAACTACCATCAGTTTTTGAATTGTCTTGAATGAATGCCAGGTGGAATCCCTCAGGTTATGATTGGTTAATAATCGTCAATATGTGTACATACCTTGTTACACTGGTTTTTATATCCGAAGCCGTTTAATTCATGTCGCTTTGATTAACTATCAAGAAGGTTTGATTTCGCAGCCATATATATTAACCATTGGATAATCCAATGGTTAATATTCACTACTTTATGCTTGTTGTTTTGTCGTGCTGTTTATAAACTAAAAATTGAGTTTAATGTCTAGTGGATGTCGTAAGGCACAGAAGATGCTAAGACGACCAAGCATCTAACGGTAAATTATCCAATTACCGTTATGTAATGATGACAAAACTAGCGATGGAAGCATGCTCGTATCGCCCCAAACTTCACGAGTGCCGTACCAATGACGTGATCAGTCATCTCCGCCGCTAATGTTCCCAGCAATCGAATGACGAACGACGATAAATGCTGCAGCGGAATGAGCAAAACTTTCACTGACGCGATTGCCAGCATTACATGGGTTTCTTTCGTAGATGAGGTATTGCTTGATGGCCAAACAATTTTACATTGTTCGTCAACCAAGCCGTGATTGGTTGCCTACTTTGCCAAAAAACTGTACCTAGTTCGCAGCGCATGACTACTAATTCTCTCCGAATGCGTTAGGTTTGAGAAAGATCCCATAGTACGGCTATACGGTCATCATCCAAGACAAAAAAAAGTTCGTGCTATCATACTTTAACAGTTCGCATCTATTGACTATGGTCCTCTTGCTTTATACCCTTCTTCAATCCTATATTTACCGCCGACAGTGGCAATGCACATTATCGAGCAATATCTCTGATGGTCAGCGCACAATCCGGACTTTTTCCTAAGCGTGTTGTGGAGTTTGGATAGCGATATTGCTTCACTTCATAGCCCACAATGTCGCGCATGATTTAAGAGCTTAATGTACACGCAGACCTTGCATATAGGAGAATTCCAAGTCTTTGCATTTCTGTTATCAACGAGTATATGTGAAGCTACGGATCGTCGGTTACACATGTTGAAGGAGAATTTATGTATGTATGTATGTATGTATGTATGTATGTATGTATGTATGTATGTATGTATGTATGTATGTATGTATGTATGTATGTATGTATGTATGTATGTATGTATGTATGTATGTATGTATGTGTGTATGTATGTGTGTATGTATGTATGTGTGTGTATGTGTGTATGTGTGTCTGTGTATGTATGTGTGTGTATGTGTATGTGTATGTATGTATGTATGTCTGTATGTATGTATGTATGTATGTATGTATGTATGTATGTATGTATGTATGTATGTATGTATGTATGTATGTATGTATGTATGTATGTATGTATGTATGTATGTATGTATGTATGTGTATGTATGTATGTATGTATGTATGTATGTATGTATATGTATGTATGTATGTATGTATGTATGTGTATGTATGTATGTATGTATGTATGTATGTATGACACCGTTACATGCACAATATATTTACGCAAAAATGCTTTACATGATGATATATATGTTAATGGTGATTTTATATGTATGTTTGCTTCATTGTGGGGGAATTTCGAAAGTTGCAGTTGCAGAGGCTAAAAGTTATGTAAACCCTTCATTGAATTTTTCTAGATTGGTAACTGCAAAGAGATAGCACAATAAATTTTGTAAAATTTTAAATCAGTCTCTAACCATCTGAATAATCAATGGATTGTTCATTTCATGGAAACAATCGACCAGTCGCCAATCGATACTGAGCTTTTGGTGGCGCCAGTATTGTTAAGCGGTGAGCAGTTGTCAGACGCTTTAGGTGAATAGAGTGATATCTATGATGACCTGAGTGACCATGCCTTACAAAGCGATGCAGTAAACACTGGAGTAGCTGTAGGACCACAGCCATACATGTATGAGTCTCCAGCGAAACAGGCGGGAGAGTTAAATAACGTGGCAGACCACGCCTTATTTTCAGCCGCTCACTTTACGGGTAGCATGGGCAATAGGAACTGGTAGGTGTTTTGGTATGAATTCGCAGCTGAAAGCTAATGACACCTTATTTGGTGCGCATAGACACGCTTCAATAGACGTGGTTGCGAAAATCTCAGGAACCTTGGCTAACAACAGAAGTCATGCGATTGGGCCCCTGCCTAGGTCTAGGATTGAGAAGCGAGGGTTTAGCTTATGTGGGCGGGGCTATGGCCCCATCTCTTTATTTCGATAGCACAATGGACGCAAAACATTTTCATTTTTAGATGAGTTGTTACCAAATGCCTGCATGGCAGGTAAATGTGTGGGAGTACTCATCTTCATAGTTGGTGATATCATACTCATTGTGTATAATGGAGTTGATATATTCGGCTACAAATTGATGTCGTCATAATCCTGTCCTACCCCACGTCGCGCCCTAAGAACTAGTGTCCTTGAAATTGTTTCTAGCTTGTGAATCATATATATGTTATAACACCAGTGAGTCTCTAAAAACTATGTAGGTTTGATATCCTATAACCGGTCCCTGAGATATTGTAGCTCCGGTCGTAACGGTAACATGAATTTATACGTCTACTCAGACGTCTTGTAGGGCTAGAGATATTGCAACTCAGACATGACTGGAAGGCTCCAGTGACAAGGTGTTAAGGAGCCATTTGGGACCGTGATCACTTTGTAGCCCTACTAAGATCACTTATGTACACTGATAAATTATGTACAATGTACTTCAAGAACCACCAGCTTCCTATCCATCAGTATAATAGTAGCAATACATTTGATTATTTTCTCTCTTTTGATTATTAAAATACATAACACTAATTAACCTGATCTCATCGCTCTTGTAAACAGTTGTACCAGCTCGTTTTTAGTTGCACTTAATCTTCCCCGTATGAGGCAGGAAACACATCGTCTGTATGGTCGCTTATTGCGTTTGTCGATGGTGCATCGGCTTAATGCACGTTTTATGGCAGGACACAAACAGCTGCTAAACGAATATTGCAGTTGGCTCTTGGACCCATTATGTTTATTCTTATTATTAATGGGGTTTTTGTAATTATTTATGCTGAATTAATAAAGCTCTCATTCTTGTCTGTATCTATATCGCCGAGCTATTTTTACGACTCCCTAAAAAGAGAATTGGTTGCCATTTTGGTTATCGTCATGCTGGTGCACTTTTGTACGCTGATGTTGTATCACTCATTGCTCCATCTGTTGCTGCTGCCAAGGCTATGCTTAAAAGATGCAATGAGTTCGCAGAACAACACTGTGATATTCTAAACGCACAAAAAGTTGGTACTTTTTAATTGCCCAGTGCGGGATATAAATTTATAAATTGAACAGTTTTAAAATCAATTCAAGAAAAACCGTCGTCCATTTTGTACCACATATTGGAAAT
The DNA here is from genome assembly GCA_034190875.2 of Urechis unicinctus. NCBI lineage: Eukaryota > Metazoa > Annelida > Polychaeta > Xenopneusta > Urechidae > Urechis > Urechis unicinctus. Next base: position 74,794,049 of record CM067350.1, on the reverse strand, counting down.
AATTTCCCAAAAATTAAATATGGATACTGTATGTGGTAATCTTGTGCCGAAAACAAATTTGTTAATGTCATGATTCGGTAACTGCTGTGTAAATGTTTCTTAACAAACTGTTCAACAAATATTGTTCAAGCTTTTAGCGATCCTTTTTTAAGTAAGCTATCCAATAATTCATTGAATAGCTTGTGTTGCAAACTGCGCAAACGTATGCGTCATATATGGAACCCGCACTCTAGAATAAGGTCATTACATGTCTCTTATTTAGCTGGAAGGACATCTCTAAAAGAACAATTAATGTTACGAAGTATCAGATTTTTTATTAATAGTCTGAATAGTGAAAATGAACATGTATCGGCGATCAGCCAATGACGTGCTTTTAGCAGTTCCAATGTTGCCAATAATATAAGACACGTAACAAGCACTGTCAGTCCTAATACTGCCATGATTTACAACCAAACAATTAGTTTGAATGAGATTGCTTAGGAACATTGATGATGAGGTTTTGAATGTGGTATATTCCATACAAGAGCTATGTAAGGCCCGGGAATCTGATTGGTAACCGGATGGCACTTAAGAGGATATTGCTATACTGCTTAACTATATTTGCATAGTGACAGGCACTGTTAGGGCTGATGTTATTGTTTTCACTGTTTTTGTGCACTTTACGGAATGTGCCCGGTTTGGTTGGTCAGCAACGCGAGCATGAAGGTGTGAGGAAGTGACTGTTCTGTGGAATCTATATTTTTGGTTGTGTCAGAAATCGGGTAATTTTCCCCGACTGTGAGTAAATTTACTCCACCAAGGACATTAAAAGGATTAGCAAGTGCTGCCAGGAAAATAACTGCTTGTTAAAAAGGAAAAGGGGAAGGCGAGGAGAGTGAGGCAGAGATTTAAGAGGTAACGGTGTTGCCGTCTACGTGACTAACACAACAAGTAAGGACCAGAAGCAGTCGGTCCTCTCTCTCCTTGTTCCATAAGCAATCCGAATGATGAACGAACGAACAAGCGAATGATAAGTGTTCCAAGGTCGTGACCATGATTAACTCTAATACATATTTACGAGACTTACATATATATGCTATGAATGCACCGCCAATGCCTCACCTAGGAACCATAATTCCCTATTTTGGGCGAATACATTATACTCTCCTATCCCATCCTATAATTAGACCTCGCACTTTGTTACATTTTGATAGAACTACATTTTGATGAAAGAATCACATTTAAATGAAAGGATTACCGTGGTAGGTAGCCAACTCCTTCAATCAACAACCGGTACATTGATCATGTTATTAAGCAGTTATCTTTGATCCTCACGTTTTACTTCCTTTGGTCATGTATTGGTTTGACCTGCATCGTGGATGTTAAATACTCCCGCAACTAATGAGTGAGTAATTGCTATAACCGTTAGTCCTATCGCACAATTTTCTACTGCATTAATTTGACGTATTTTTATATTTTACATATCACGAAGCCCTGAACGAGCGCGTAGATTAAACGGCCAAAAAGCAGACGATAACACAACTTGTCGATTACTAACATTGTTCCAAGTTATGTTCGAGTCCCATTTGACTAGCTTGTAGTTGTTAGGTGTAATGTATTAGGTACGCTGTATTACATTGCATACTGCTTGCACTTATGTCCAAATAATTCTTTGAAGTGACTTTCATACATTTGCCCAAATCCAAATAAAAATATAATTGAAAATGATCAATACCAAGCTTTAGTTATTGGCAAAGAAATCTGGGGAAATGCTGAATTATCATCGTCAGCTTATGATACACGCTACGTCATCAGCTAATTATACACGCCATGTCATCCATCGTATAATTATACGCACCACGCCATAAGCTTATTATACTCTCCACGTCATCATTATACACGCCACGTCATCAGAGTATCATACACGACACGTCATCTGCTAATTAGACGACAAGTAAGTACCATCTTAGATTGATGGGAAGTATGTTCACAAAGCTATGCTGAGTATGTGATTGTTGTAAGTAGAATAACTCAAGTGAACTGTATTCCCCTTCATCAATGATTTATGCAAATGTCCCATGCTAGGTTCAATGGGGACGCATAGACTATTAACGTCACCCCCAGTCGTCTCGTGGGAGCACTTAGCGTGCTGCAAACCGTTGCCAATTGTTCCCTAAGTTATCAAGAATCTTAAGCCATGTAATTGGTTAGCGGTACAATGGCACTTTATCAAATTCAGTGACTGTCTCACAATAGTTGATTTTAAAAGTCAATAATATTCATCAGCAAATTGTTCTCATATTTCCAACGTAACATACATTGCAATAAGACGAGGACTGATGTTAGTAATATCAGCGGTATAACCAACAACACCTACATATACATAATCTTGGCCCATTAGACAGCAGAGACCGGAGTTTAAAATCTATGGATTAGCTCATTAATGCATACAATGATTAATATTGGTGATATGACACCACCTTTAGAACGTTTAATACGTTACATCACATTCGAAGGATATAGTCTGTCTTGTGTAACTATCCAGAAGAAGCCGAACTATCGACTGAGGCACATCAAGCTGCAGCAACAGTTGAAACACGCTGCACCCTATCGAATGCTTTGTTGCCATCTATAAACATTGCCATGTCTTTGTGTGTAAAAGCTTTTTATTTCGATGAATACATCAGTGCATAATGTTGTAGAACGATCCTTTTTTAATCCAAATTGAACATCAGACACCTTACTAATCGCACTACATACCGTAATTCTCCTGTAATGATCACCCCTACTTAGCGATGGTCTCATATCATTTGGAATAGGAACAATAGATGGGATGGGAGGCCATGATAAAACAAGTCATCTTGGAGTTGAATTAAACATAATAGGCTAATGTTACCACACAGCCCACGTGTACAGTCTGTGGGGTTCCAACAGCAGTCTTTGTTTACAGCCGCAGTCTCCCTCCGATCCCGTTGCTTTGATTTGTGCCTCCTAGGATTATCCTCTCCATTGCAATGCATGTGTATTTCGGGAACCACTGTGTAATTTTTAGACTATTTCGTACAATATCTGATATGGTAAAAATAAACAAATTACTCGTGACATCCCAAGGGCGATGGAAAACAAATTTCACTGCGCAGTGCGATATATGTCTTGGAAAAGACTAGCCATTAAACAAACTGAATTGATTCACGATATAGTTGGTCGATGATGATCAGTGAGACGGTTTTACTGTACGTTTTGAGACCTTTAACAAGGGCGCTCCATCTGAACATGCTCCTAGCATTTTCTTATGTTTTACCTTTTTTGGTAAAGTGTAAGTCTCACAACGTGTGAGTGAAATTGCAAGGGGAGCAGAGCTAATGCAAAAACCCCAGTTACTATACTAAATGAACATAGAAAGAGAAATAATGGGGAAAAATGCACCAGGTAGGCTCTAATCATACTAGTGAAGCCCAGATTAAAATGTTTTACGTCGCAAAGAGGATTAGCAAAAGCCGTCGGAACGGATCAAAGGCCTTCATTAAATCTCTTTAAAACATAGTCGTTATAACGATCATTCAGCAGTCGCACATCAGCAATTTGCGAGGAAAAATAATTGAGCTAGAAGACCTGTAAGCGAAAAGAATTAAAGCCTAAAGAGTGACGATGTTGAACACTAATTTGTGGAGTTGAAGAAACATATCATGATATTTCAGTGGACGTTTCAAAGACTTCTTTCGATAAGAAAATGGACATAAAATTGAAACAGTCGGCATTCGGTCGCGCGCAAAGTTGGAAAGAGAAGAGTCAATAAAAAAACCCTTATTTATTAATATTGGAACCTTTGGAGGAAAAAATATTTCTACAAAGCAACATTCCCGACATATTTTTGTAAACGTAGAAACGACCTTTATCAAGATCGACAACTCAAAACAAAGATGATTCATGACTGCGGCACATTCTAGACTTACAATCGGCTTCTTCAGGGTCGTTTCAATTCTCAAAAGTGGTTAAGAGAACAATCATCTGTAATTTCTAAACTATTTTAAATATTAGTATACATCAGAGTAACTAAATTGTCAAAAAGTACCCCCAAACCAACTGCTAATACTGGGTTCCGATCTGTTGATTCTACAAGCATGCCTATTTCTATAGTACATGACAAAGTAACGAAAGTCATAGATAAAAAAGAGTATTTTCTTAGAATTTTAGGAATTATTATTATTAACAAACAGTTACAATGCAGGTATCATATTCTGTATACTGCAAAATCAATTACCCATCTTGAGTAACATCAAATGTAAAGTAGCCAAACAGACTTTGATTACTATGTATCATACCTTTATATAACCATATTTGATCAATTGTTATGAAAATAAACCTGAATAGATAACAACAACTCAGGGTATTAAGATCATTCCCACACGTTATTCGGTGAACTTGACATTCTGAACATAAATCAACTTGATGTAGATTGTGTCGATATTTATGTAAAGGCATGATAACGGCTTTTTGCTAGAAGTATATGATGATATTTTACAAAATATAGCAATGACCTTGGTTATTCAACGCAAAGTACTTATTTACACTCAAAATGTAGCTAAGTAAATATTTTGTTGGTGCCTGTTTGTTCAACTCTATTTCAGACTATTGTACGGCATTAAAGAAATGAAATCAATGAGGGGAAATTCTAAAATAACCTGGTCTCACATATAGTGTATTTGAGAACTCGTATTTTGTATTTACTGATTGTTAATGGAACCATACATGTTTTTAACCTTAATATGTATGTACCTATGCATTTATGCATATGGCCAATCCATATATGATAAGTAGGTAAATGTGTCATCATTTCGTACCGCTTAATACAATCAGGCTTTGAAAATAACTTAAAACGTTTATTCGGAAAATGTTTCGGTTTCAGTCCAATAAATATTTTTCTATAATTGAAAGGGAACTTCTTGACGCTTTGAAATGTTCTGTCCTCAGCTTATCAAATAAACCACGTCATCAGCTTATCATACAAACCAAAATGATTGATTTTGCCTGGGGCTTGACTCACGTAAAGGCTAAGGACCTGATAACGGACAGAGAATGATATCGCCCACTGCAGCGAATAACTGAGACATCTTATAGTCACGGGCTCCGTGTTCGTGTGGAGCTGAATGCAATCATACTTAAGAAGCAGGCATCATGATCTCCACGATTCACTGTGCACTGGATGACACCACATCTCTATCTGTGTTTATTGTGTCCTTACTGCAGGCAGACTGCGAGGTGGCAGAAACGGTTGTTACAAGACAAAAAGTCTACAGCGGTGTGATGTCTATTGAGCTTCTCTCTGGTTTATGTTTGTACACGGCCAGCACGCAGTGAACAATGCATCTTAGTTGCTGATCATTTGCATTAGGTTATAAAGATGTAGTACGGCTGTGTCTTAAGAGACGACAATGTGCATTGTGTGTAGCTATGAATCGGACTAATTATCATTCCCAAAAGCTTTGGGCAACTTTCTCTTACATTGACCGGAGGCACCTCCAATGAACTAAGTTGCATGTGTAATTGCATGCTACATAAGTCAGAGCAGATTAACATAAGTTAGGTGTGATTTGCTTAAGTAGCTGTACAAATATTCCCGATCATCAATATTATTGGAGGCGCAAAGGCTATTAACACGGGGGCTAATCGTCTCGCGAGAGCACACAGCGAGAAGCAACCTTAAGCTGTCGCATCATCTATTGCTGCAATATGCAAGTTTGACCGCTCTCTATCCATATGTATGCCCTGCAGCCTGCGTTAAACATTTGTTTTTGTTATCTCAGCGATTCGGAAGTCATTTTGCCATCAGCACTTTGTGATTTGTTGCACAGGTTAGCACCAATATAACTACTGCGAGATTTCAGCCAATCGAGACATTTGAGGCATCGTTTCAATATAACGCCTTTTCAGAGGGGTTAATTATCATAGAATGTGGCCGGTGTCGCTGGACGCCTGGCAATCCAGCCTTTCATGCAACCGAGAGTTTTTGTAGGAGGAAACACAGTAATGCCTTTTTATTTTTCCTTGGCTACTGCGGAAGTATGAGGGAATACGAAAGTGCCTTTGTATAAAATTTGTTTCACGTGTGATGGACATAGCTACTGCATGGCGAGAAACACATGCTCAGTATAAGCTGCCTCGTTGTTACTTAACAAGGATAATAGAGAAGAACGGTCGCTCTGGGATCATCATCCTAACAGATGATCCATCTGGTGACCCTAGGGCATGATCTCTTATTGAAGCAGTTAGACACACAAAGAAGCCGATGTTAAAAACGCGTACCATGGCATTTGCATAACCCACGTTATGTTGCGAACTGGCATATTTGCAGCGAGAAATGTTAGTTATAATGTCAATATGCCGACGTGCTGTAGTATCCATAATTTCACAAACTTGTTTAACAAAGGGCAGGTACCACGTCAGTCTCGCTTCGGGTGAAGCAATTACTCTTCTGCAAAGCTATCACTGATACTTTTTGGTCAATCTTCCTAAAGATTGCTTGCTGTAGCATAGCAGTCAACAATGTGTACGAATATAGAGACGAAATAGTTTGTAATACCTTCTGACCTCAGGTCAGTAACAGCCAAGTGAGGTTTGGCGAGTTTAGGCAACAGCTATTGGACCATTAATGATGATTGTTAAGAAAAATGTGGCCTCTCCGTTTCGCTACATTAGCAGGAGCAATAAGAAGACTCAAAGCCCGGTACTCGTAAAAATGAATTGGATGCTGTACAGCTAATAATGTAGGGTGAGTTTGCTAATGTTCATAATATCCAGCAAAACTATATCTAATAGTCAGTAACCTTTCGTTCCTTTTGGTCAATAAATTGTGGCGTTGCTACTTTCTACGACTGCATTGATCATTTTGCAAAAAGTTCACGAAGCTGAGTTTGCTTTGCAGTGTGGGATCATATCACTTCGCGACCTGTGGGAAAGGCCAAGTAATTGTCTTCCAGTCTTTCGCCAACATTTTGCTATTTCCCCAATACCATGTGATGATAAATCTAGTGTCTGGTTAATATAAAATCACATCATGTTGTCTGATACGTCAGTATAAAATCTATTTGTGAAATCATGTGGCACATAGTTGCCAAAGTGCTTGACGGTTTTCTCCCACTTTAAGGCATCCCCGCCTAGTGATATTAATGACATCTTGTCCATTCCAAATTTTTCTTACAATACACACTTATCTGTTTGAGTCATGAAGTGTAATTCATAGCCCTAGCTCACGAATGTGTACAGCTTCCATCAATGTAGATATCACATGAATGACTGTGCAACAAATTACCCATTTCATGGCCCAGGTATAGTGGATGGACGCAGATAATGAAGATGTGCTTCGTGGCCGCCAGGAATATATCTGAAATTAATTGCACCCACTTTTTATGTGAAGCACAAACATAATTAAAGAAGTCAAATAAGCGTAAACCACAGTTTGATTCGATCCTTGACGATTGTAACACACAAAATGATAGATGGATAGATATAGGTAACTGTTCAACAGCCTTCCCTGGCAAAAGCCTGAAAATTTCCCGGGTTTCAATAATTCGAGACTGTGCAATGACAATGTTTGCGCGATGGAGGTTGATTCTAGGATGTGCTGAGTGCGGTACCTCGCGTCATAGTCTAATCTGAACCTTGTTGTTTATCCCATGGTGAGATGAACCCGTAATGGGGCAGGATCTCATGAGCAACTGGTTTCCACCTGATTATGTTAATATAGTATCTCATAAAGTATTCAGTGAAAACAAATCACATTAAAGGGACATATTATCAACGTCACTAATGACGCAAATTGATTTCCTTTGCATTCCAGCATTGAGTGGATAAGGATATATCATATCCGTCATCCACATTCACATTTATGTTTATGTTTATAGACTAACCACCACACAATGTTTGTACGCCGTTGGGAATGAGGGTTGCAGTTTGGTTGTCGATTGTTAGCCTTCAACCACCGTCAATCAATCAATTTTTCTGAATAGTGTGAATGGAATCATCATGAATCCCTGCCTCTATGGGCTGATTGGCTTACGAATTCACATCTTAATCACGACTAGTTGCTCCCTTCCCGTTCATTTACAGGCCTATACCAGTGGTTGTAACCTTCAGCATAAATGATGATTATAGAAGTGCAGAGCCCAATGTATTGTTAGCATATAGGAAGCTGTCAAATGAACCATGGGATATATGTTGATTGTGTTCGTGGGTTTGTGTGTTCATGAGGACATTTCGTTGCGATTGCCATGCAGAACCTTGCGACGGCTGCCAGCTGATGGAAGGTAATAGATAGACAGAGCAGGCAGCACGTGAGCTGAATCAGCAATCAAGAGAAGGTAAGCAACAAGTGATGCAGCTCAGGTAGCTGTTACATTCTTACCTGGGTCTACATTCCTCCACTCTAAGCAGTTCATTGTAGCATTGACTTACTGCCACATGAGATCACCATCATTTCGTCGTCTTAATTGCAATTATGATTCAAATGAAAGTGCTTCTTATGTGCTTGCACATTTGAGCATAATGTATTCGTTTTCAATTTAATAATTCTCATGGCACTCTTATTTAGACGAGAAAGTCACTAAGTTATGGTTATATCTAAATATAAAAAACTTGGATCCAGCTATTAGATTTCCGGATCTTCTGCCTCTAGTGATCTCAAACAAAACTCAACCACTAAAAAGATAAAACAGCTAGTGGCTTATTTGAAAGCCTATCTTGATTCACATTGATTAATATAGGAGAAACGACAGGTGAGAATTTCATTTAAATAAATGATGCTGATCCAAATCCAGGTTTAACTACTGACAGTACCAATGACACTAATACAGAATTGACGTGCTAGTCTTTTTATACTTACACCCTGCCATTGGTGACAATCTATCCCTGTGTGATGGCGATGTCTGTACACACAGTTTCCTAGAATGGGCTCAGGATATCATCAGGATGGCCGAGTCACTCGCTGTATATGGCAGTAATTAATGAACATATTCGCTGCATCAAATAAGCGGCAAGCAGGTACATAGATATCCAGTTTAGAACGGGATGCCTCTTCAAGATTGATATCAACTTCATATTCCGTGAGGCGCCCTAGAATGCATCTCGCAGTAGCATCAACTTTCTTAATTTGGTTGTCACTCTCATCTGTTGTCCATTTAAATATATTTCGCTCTCGACCGAACCGGTTAAATCAAAACCACGATAGGATAGATTGTTGAAGGCATTCATTTGCGTTAAATAAACTGCAGCCCAAATATGTGTTTAACAGAGCCAATGCTCAGTATAAATAAAACGTAATAATGGCATAAGTTAACTAATTACCGAAGACAAGTCATCGAGTAGATCATCATCAGTTCAATAAACGTCACTGGTTGTTTGGGTCTCCTAACGTTATTCCGGATATGCTCTCGCTCTGACAAGCAACCTTGTTCACTATTAATGGAGCGCAGCTGGTAAGAACCCCAAGTTAGTTTGATGTGCAACAGTCTACACGAGGAGCAGGTGATGTTTTATCACCTCCAGTCGATGCGTTCACCGTCCTATCTCAAAGCAAAAAAATCAGGTCAGGTTTGCTGGCTAAACTTAATTAAACAGTTGAATTTCGGCTTATTGACAGCAAAGAACACTTCAACATTTTCGCTTTCAATAACAAGGCGTTCGTGACGATGATAGATTAAGGCAATTGCGGTGCCTGGAGGGACAGCGCCCCTTAAGTGCTGTTGTTTAGCACAAACCCTCTCCCTCCACTTAGCTAGCAACCCCCATCCCACTGGAAAGTAAGTACCATGCGATACCATTAAGACGACTGGAGGCACAGCGCGAGCGTTTTTCACGGTCAACAAAACAATGAACATAGATTATCTATAGTCCTGACATTCCATGATTGCTCCAGGTGACAGCAATGAATTTGATTTACGCTACACACGCCAACAATACTAGCTAATCATGGAGGGACATAATATTATGTTGCATCGCATTGGATTCGTTAAATATTTGCATAAAATCTTACAGACGAAAGCCCGTTCAAAGGAAAAGAAAAATTGCAAATAAACACAAAGATATTATTTTTTATCAGACAACGCGGCTACACGTTAGTGCCCAAAACATTTACATCAAGAGGGAAACCTGTGAAAAGACGCAAGTGGCAAGCATATGCATGACATCTAGATCATAGGTGATTTGGCAGTGATGAAAGTTGTGAAGCTGTTTGGCCATAATGATTATTGTGAGGCTGCCTGGCTATGATGAATTATCTGAGGCTGCCAGACCATGAAGAATCTTATGAGACTGCTTGGCCATGATGAATGCCCTGAGGCTGCCTGGCCATGATGAATGCTCTGAGGCTGCCGTGCCATGATGAATATTGTGAGGCTACCTGGCTTTTATGAATGTTTGTTGGGCTATTTGACCCCGGTGAATGATGTAAAAGCTGCCTGACACTGATGAATGTTTCTGAGCTATTTGACCCCGATTAAGTGCGGTAAAAGCTGCCTCTGACCTTGATGAAGTTAAGTGCGGCTGTCTGACCTTGGTTTTTTCATTTACACAAACGTAGCGAAGAAAATGGGAAGGCCGGTAGTTTTTTTAGACTGAACGCGGGTTTGATGAATCAATGACATTTTTACAACTTAGAACAACAGCACAATATTTCCAGGTACTTTTTCGTATGGTGTAGGTGACCTCAATATATCATTAATGACTCACATTTCATTGAGCTACCATTTAAACGCCTATGGGCGTCATTAGCGCGTAACTCTTATCAGCATGTCGTCAAATGTCATACAGTTGTTTAATATCGGTAAATTCTCGAAACAATCTTAAGCAGTGCTTATATTGCCACTATGCCGACAAGCAATGTCTATTTACAGTACAATATAGTGCTGTATGTTTCCTGTTCAATCCCACTCTGTTGGAGTGTCAATAGCTTAATCGTCGAAATTGGTTGCTTCTGTGCCTCCAGTAATCAGGTATGCCTGCCGGCCTCAGACTGATATATCCATGCTACACAAGTTTAGAGTGATTTGGCAGGGTTATATGCGTTTCAGGCCGGTACTTGTGCTCCACTAAAACGGCCATAGCTGAGGCCACAAATCGTACACAACACTCTTGACCACCAAGTTGGCTGGTTGGCTAAACATTATAGAGCTGCATTTGGCATCTTAATATCATATATATATTTATATATGTATATATATAGAGATATATAGGCATATAGATATAGAGATATATATATATATATATATAGATATAGTATATATATATATATTCATATAATATATTTATACATAGATATATACATATATACATACGGAGAGATATATATAAATATATATATATATATATATACATATATACACACACACACATATATATATATATATATATATATATATATATATATATACACACACATATATATATATACATATGTATTATATATATATGTATATATATATATTATGTATATATACATACATAAATGTATCTATATAAATATATTTATATATATACATTTTTATATATACATATATATATGTATTATATACATACATATATATATATATATATATATATATATATATGCATATATATGTATATATATATATATATATATATATATATATATATATATATATATATATATATATATATATATATATATATATATATATATATATATAATGATGTTGGTTTGATGCTAGACTACGACTAAGGTTTGCACTTTGCCCTTTCAATGAATAGCGTTGAACTCATGGTGCATTTTGTTACAAAGATTGATACAACTTCATTATTGATCTAGTCAATTGGTTTACGCTGCCTGATCATAAGTTTTGTCAGATCATCAATTAGGTTGATACACTTTGTGCTTCAGTGCACTGCTTTTGATATTACCCAATCATTTCATGATACTTTTAGCTACGTAAGTGTGCATGTCTGCTGTTGCTTTTGGAGCAGTTGGTCAGTGTTTTCACTTAAATGGATGTTTCTTTGTATTAGGTGTTTCTTGCCAGGTAAATAACTAGTACAGAAGCTGACGAAGAATTTCGCAGCACTCATCATGGATAGCTGCTTCAAAACGCGCCATCAGACGATTGTGGGCATCGCTGCTGCTCTAGTTAGATCCGTTCATCTCTCCAAGCCGTTAAGCAGATGGGGGAGGCGTCATTATGTTGCTTCGTGACGCCACAATAGCCTCAGTCACTTGTCTGTCTTAGGATTTGTTGTCAAAACAACATAACGGCCTGTAATATAAATCCATTGCGTGTCCATACGATAAACAAACAACCATGTTCTAGCTTCCATGCCGGCCTTTTCTCCCACTTGATTCCTGGCGAATATCGCGGACAGTAATGACGGGTATCTAGATGTGCGTATCTCGGGAGGACATCGCTTTGCAGACGATGACTGTGACATTTGGCTTATTACTGTACGGACGCCTATACGTGAGTATCAGTTCAATGGAAGAAAGTGCTCATTATAACACGGCTAGATTACGTTTACATCTTAAATTTTGGCCATGCGAACTTCTCTGTGGATGTCATCATAACCATAAAAGATTGATTCCATCGATATTGTAAATCCACCATACTATTTGGCACATCGTAGCCCACAGTGATGTTAATCATTCAGAACTAAAATCCGCTGTTATGGATGGAGGCAAGTAGACTCTGTCGAGGAAAGCCTGAGCTGCGTCGCCTGCTGTGTGATCATTGCTGAATCAGCACACGTCCTACCTACCCTGCCGACCTATTATCATCCATCAACTGACAGCCTTCTCTAGTTGTTGTTCAGTTGGTGGTACTTCATGATTAAAACGTTCTTGGCGTCTTGACGAATAGATGGCTAATATGATTCGCTGTGAGACAGACATCATTTTTGGCGATGGAAATCATACGACATTTGTTCAAGGTTTTGATACTATTCCATTACTTGTCATATACGCGGCTTAAGACTACGCTCGTGTAAACAGGTCTGCAAGTAAACGTAGAGAGAACTATTGGTTACGTTTGGGCGGTAAAGTCGGTATCTACATGTACAGAGCTGCTGGCTCGTTAGCCAAACAGCCTATACGGACAAGTCTTCCCGATTTAATTACCCATGCTCATCAAATAAGTGACAGTGAACTCACTTGCAGTTTATGTGGTATGAAGATGAACATTTGGCAAAATGCACCATCATCCCCGTCTCAGATGGTGCATTGACGAGAGGCACGGCGTACAAACTAGAAAAAAACGCCAATTCGACACCAATGATAAACAGCAACCGCGACTAATTAAGCGAAGTATGCATACCATTCACGTTGCTAAATATAATGCTGTGCAATATTCATGAGACTCATTATCGCAAAGGTATGAACAATTATTTGATGACCTCGTGATCAATATTGCAAATCTGACAATTGAATGGTGAATTTTGATGGGTTGAATCAGTGAAAGACCCTCAATCGACAGAGGAAGAGGGTAGTTATAGCAATTGGTTGATTTGTGGTTAATAGCCACAAAGCACCATCATATGCAGCTGATACAACGAAGTGGTCCGTATTAAAGTTACAATCAGCAGATGAAAACATGAGCTCGCGTCATTGTGTTGAGGTTCCATCGTCGCTCAGTTACTGATCCTTCTGCACGGGATGCTGATTGGCCGTTATGATTGCTGAATGTGATAATGGTCGTCCCATCAACCTCCAGTAGACGTCACCAGTATTGTTGCTGTTCAGGCTCTAGGTTGGCCATGACAAGCTCCTTTATAGACGGTCGGTAAGAAAAAACGAATGCTATATCTGATGGAATTATGACACTGAGCGACAACATAGGATGTTCAACTCTCAGAGCTTATGTAGACAAGTAGCCTAGAATGGAAGTTGGTGAATGAACGAGACGTGGGTTAAACATGAATGACTACTGGTGACTGAATTCGTTCTATTTCTCCTTTGCAAACTGTCCCATGATATAAAAAGTGCACTTTAATTGACGTTATTGGTTAACATCATAAGGATGATTTAAAATGTATTTACTGTAAAGTATCTGTTGTCCCGTTGACATGCCATTTGTCAAATAATAATTGCAAAGTTACTTACTGAAAAATACATTGCTGAGCAAATAAACAACATCACAAATTCTCATAGTATTATCATTGTAAAAGGATTGATTCCTTCTTCTAGGCAGCCAGATGTGTTCTCCGCGTGTATTGTCAGCTATTATATCGCTGTTATCGTTTTCTTATCCTTTATATAATCAAAATGGTATCCATTGTCAGCTTTGCAAACTCAAAAGAAATATCTTGTTTATACTATACAAATCACAATATTGTTATTCATGAGTCGACGCTTGAAATCCAGACGAAATCGGCACTACCTCATGGTAGCGGTAATAAACGCTTAACATATGGTATAAACAACAATTATTTAACTTATTCGGTTCGATTATATATATTTTGTCAATTTTTCTATTATATAGATTTCGGCCACCGAGGATTATTGTAGTATTCCCCTATGTTCAATCCATCTGTATCAGGTGACTCATCTAGACATAGACGGCCCCAGGAATCAAGTAAAGTTGATTACAGTCTGAGACAAATATTGATAATTGGGATGGAATGTATTCCCTGTGTCGTAATTTACGAGTTGACTTAACTCAAGGGAAAAATATTGCGTGTGCAAAGCTGCGCTGCCAGAAACCTTTGGCTGGACGGCCATTTATGTTTTAGTCCTATTGCAGCACTGGTGAGTGACTGCCAAAATAAATCTCCGCCATAAAGCAAAGGACATTCGGACAGACACTCATTTCACAATTGAACATGACCCGAATGCCCCTGAAAACTGGAGTTCTGAGTAATTCCTGAAGCAATCACTCGATTGGATTGATTTGTCGTCGTTGCAGACTACAACCATCAGACAAGAGCCATCAGTCACTGTTCTCGTGAGTGTTTACGTTTGATTCGAGGGGCTAATAAATCACTATGGAGTGAGGCTCGCCAGTAGTTCTACCAATAATTCCTCACTTATATTGCTCGAGTACCACGGGGAAATCAATAGCGCAGCTGTAATCCATGTAGTTCTGTTCGTTGGTGTTAGAATTTCTTTGGTGTGAATTTCATTATAGCTGATGTAGATAATCAAATCGCTTTTACCTTGCTGATTGGAGTCAATCCTGATTATTGTCGGACATAAAGAGGACCTGGCTTTTGGTATTTGCTCGCCGCCCTGTGAAAAAGATCACAAGCTAGTATTCTTTCCTTCAAATTACTGAATGGTGCATTTCCTAGTCAATGGTTTTCCATTTCATCTAAACTACTTTGCTTTACTAAGCAATCTATTGCATTTATATCCGGACAAGGAGTCGTCTATTCTGCTTGAGTCTATGCTTATCTGAACAAACATGGAACATAGAACTAGGTGTTAGGCTGAAAAAGAAATTCATGAATAAGCGTGGTATGACCTTGACCTGATTAATTAACTCACACTCTTTAGTCAAATTATTGATTGTATGAAAATAAAATCGTCACCCCCATTTCATTTACGCGAGCTTCGGCTACCTTAGCTAATATCGGGTTATGTATAAAACGTAGTGAGCTGTTGAATATCGAAAGGTACAGTATCATCTCCGATAAATATGCTCCCTCAGATGCCTGCAGATAAAACATTTGGATGATTTATTCCACAGACGCAAAGATAAAATATATCTTCCAATATTTTTGCATTATCCCCTGCATACAAAAGACGTTGGATTGGCAAATCGTTTATGAACAACTTACAAATAAAGGCCGTGATATAAATCCATTTCATGATGATCGCTTTAGCCGCTGGTTAAGTTATTGGTGGAATGGTAGCAGCCACTTCCACTAATACAACTGCAGAATGAAGGCTGAATACAATGATCTTAATTACGACAGGCAAAATCCTTGTATTTGTCTGCTGAAATTCAATCCAATAGCAAACGTCTTTCGAAGAAATTTTGATTGATGCAGTGTACTCTTATGGCAATCGATGATTGCGCCAGCCATCTTCATGCGCTCAAGCTACGCGGTTATTAATGCGCAAAGTAAGGCCAAGTAATTTTTGCCATAAACTATGAATTTAAATTGGAACGAATATTGCATTAAGCTCTTTCACAGATTCATTGGTAATCAACTTCAATTTAGCTAATATAATGTTTCTTTGTATTTGTAGTTAGATCTCATTAATATACACGGTCATTTCTATTTGATGTCCGACCTCGATAAACCTTAGATAGCCACGTCGCCTAATTACTGGTTCGTCGAAATTGCTTACCTCATCAATCATCATGCTATCTGATTACTACAATGGTCTACACAATCACCTCCGGTAACTGTCTAGCAACAGGTGGCAATAGGTTAGCACAGGCAACTTTGGTCAGTAAATACGACGGTTAGCAAAAGGAAAGGAATAGCTGATGAAATATGATCCCGACCAGCAACATAGAATGGACGGCTCTCAGCTTTGTGACCAGGTTTCAAGTAGTTTTGTAATGTTTAAACAATTTAAAACTAGAATGTCAATATATGTACTTCTACTTTGTTTGTGTTGCATGTTATTCTGACAACAAATGATGCTTGTACGGAGGGCTAATGCTTGGATGTGGTTGCTGGTGGTGGACAGCCACACGGACACCGCATGTAATTATGATTAGGTATCTTGACCCTCTTTGTAGGTTTCAATTGTTGTGTAAAACAAAGTGTCTATCGTCTTAAGGTAGTCTACATGTGTAGTGTAACTGTTACCAACTCCAACCGCTAACGTGTTTTATTTAGATTTGTTGTTAGTGCATGGCTAAAAAAGTCATTTCATTACGCAGCCCCAGTGCTATGCCATCCATTACCAAATGAACCCAGCTCATCCATTATAGTTTTACCGCAATCTGCAGCTGCCCAGCTGCCGCTTCCTTCTACACGGCAGGGGGGGGTGGGGTTGGTGTGTGTGTGGGGGTGGGGGGGGGGGGGGGGGGGTGTTGGTGTCGTTTAAACAGGTGATGGTTGTCGGTCGCTTCCTGGCCAGTCAATCATGAGTTTTAGTGCGGACATAAACGAATGGCGTGTGCGCTGCAGGGTTTATAAATCTTGTCGCATAGAGAGCGACATAACTGTTTTTAATTACACCTGATACAGACCACGCTTTCCGGCACAGGAGCCGTCATGTAGGCACATCTGTTACGATAGTGTGATGATTAGCGCCATTGGTGAGTTGTGATGAAGTTGTTAGATTGACCCTTATAGTCTCCCGCTCTCATATAAAGCTGAATTG
The DNA here is from genome assembly GCA_034190875.2 of Urechis unicinctus. Lineage (NCBI taxonomy): Eukaryota > Metazoa > Annelida > Polychaeta > Xenopneusta > Urechidae > Urechis > Urechis unicinctus. The sequence continues at coordinate 74,776,792 of CM067350.1, read as the reverse complement.
TTCATCTTCATCGGGCGTGTTGAGAACACTGGCTTGTTATTCCACTGTATGCAGAGCTGTCAAACAGCTTAAGGCCGTGCATATGGTATTATCCACTCCACTCATACCACACCATGCAGCTGTTAATATATTTGTGGTTGGCTGGCCGATTCATCCACCATGTGCCCTCAGCACCACCTCGCGGCAAGGGTCCTTTGAGGGTGTAATTTAAAAAAAATTGTGATAGTACTTTTCAAAATGTAATTAAATCAGGGAGCTTCAGAATATTTGATTCCTCGAATAAAATGTGCGTGTGGATTGTAAGTAACGTTGTGCGTGACTCTTACTGCTTTCTATTGCTGAATGAAAACTTTTTTATACTGGATTGGTGAGTATTGCCTCATAAGACAATACTGTTAGACCTGTTAAAATGTCTACGCACTCATTCGCACGGTTACTTTTGCAGCAATATGCAATTGACAGCGCAGTTGATTGCATGAGAAGTACGTGAGACCCGATTAGCGCTAGCCTGATATTATCAGCTGATAAGGGATTCCACCGGTCAGAACGCTTAATTAGTCACGGGTCATAGAGCTATCGATCCCTGTATACTGTTATGGTCATTGTTATAATCGCAGTACAAAATAATATCTACAATAACCAGTGAAAACCACTAACAGCTACAAAGAGCCGTTGATTGGCTCATGTGACTTTTATGAATAACAATATTCCTGTACCCTAAACGATAGACCACACCGAACCTTGAGATAAATTGGTCAGTTAACTGCACTCGGTTAGGGAACTTAGAAATAGGTAACATGATGTCCTATGCGGTTTGATCCTCGGTAGGAATATAGGACAAACACTGACTCTGGTAGGCGTCAATACTTGTTGCCCGATTCATCTCATTATCCAATCGTTCATAAAATTGCTATTCTGTTGTTCAAGGAAACGCCCCCCATCCCTATACGTGCCATGCGGACATATGAGCCTGTATTAGGAGAGCTGTTCATGAAATGACAGCCATGAATAAATACAACGCAAAGAAAACTTTCGTGGTAATTTTCGTGGTAATTCTATCAAACATTTCAACACTCTGGCCAGAAGGAAAATGAAACCGTCAGCTTGCGATGGCATTTAAAGAATAGTTACGTGATAGTCGGTCCTTATTATGATTGATGCTGAATCATGGGATGATAACATACAACATGAATACCTAGAACGACGGTTTAAATCTCTGGTGGAACACGTGCGTGTCTTAATCAGCCATTGTCTTATATGATTGTAGGAATTAATTATCGCTGTATGCTTATCCCAAATATTATCGCAATACATTGTTGTCTAATCGCCACATTATGTGTAGCCGTCGTCTTATAGTTAGAAATCATTCAACTCTATTCTCCAAGCAGCCATATGCTTTTGAGTACTGACCAACACTGATGACTTTGGTCGGATGCAACGCGATAAGAGCATAACCACAAACAGAATCATGAACACTTTACAGCAATCAGCACCATGGACCCCTAAGCTTATGAAGAGTGACCTCGGTTGCAGGCTGTCATCCCGCACCAGGCTTTCAATCCACTGACCTCTGTCGATATGTCCCAAGGTAGCAAATTATATATGCTTAATCTGCAGTTCTACCAACGAAGCAGCAATCTTATTACACTGTTTCATTGACCAGTGTAGATAAACAGATGACAAACTTGACTTCAGCCAGAATAAAAGACAACCCATTCTGTGACTTTCGGTAGTTGGACGACAAAAAATTCAAAGTGAAATGCAAAACCTATGTAAACTGCAGAATCGACTTCACTAACAATCGTTCAATATTGGAATCTAAATTATAATAATCCAATTTATAACAAGGCTTTGCAATGAAAGAGGAGACCAAATTGGATAAACGCAGTGACGCCGTTGCACTTCCGTGTTTGTTACCTTGAGAGATAACTGGAGGATATTGGCTTATGTTTATTACGTTATGACTCCTACTGAGTTACAAACGTGACTGAATGGCGGCAGCTTGCAATTGCTCCGTATTTGAGAGAAGACTGATTTAGAACGACGTGGTTTGTTAGTCAATCATCTTATCGTCTTCTTTGGATCAGAATCGGGTATAAAAATAATTGGGTCGATAATCGCTACCACTAGGCCATCCAAATGTTGCACAATAGCATGCATTAAGGATTCATCTATACTATCAAAAGTGGCAATTGACGAATTATTGACGGTTAGTGATCTGCGATGATCTAAAGTAAGTCATTACATAAACCGGAGGGATGTATGAATGTCTCTTACGGTAAATTTAGGTAATAAATGACACCATTGAGTTTGCAATTCGTCGATGCGTGTGGTGCATTGTGTTGCTTGATAGGCGATTTAGGGCAATCAATGTAAACGTTTTGTTTTGTACATCACATAAAGCCTTCGACTTAAAATATCGATTAATTAGAATGCATTGTTTAGAGACAAACTGCATGGATGAAATACCACGGTAATCAATGGACGGCGAAAATCTCATAGTCCCAGATACACATAAACCGTTTGCAGTTAACTGAGTATGGTTAATTAGTAAAGTTATGCTTAGATCACTTTTCTGACATGCAGCCAGCAAAGGCCCGACAAATCACAGCACGAGCGTCCTAAGAACTAGCTATCGCCACATTTCAGCTAATTACTTGTCTCTGTGCTTTTCCTGACTTAAATTAATTACTTTTCAATAAATTGCTTAAGATAATGATAAAACAATCTGAATGTTCGAGGAGATTGCAATTAATATAGCAGAAGATTACATGGAGACATTAAGTGCACCCATGTAGTCCAATGAATGACTCTATTTGAAGCACGAGGTTTAAATGAGGATCTATTGTTTGCGAATTAAGTATTAAATTTACTACTACTTTAAAACCTATTGCTACGAGTTGTCAGCATTCAAACAAATTGTGACTTGATATGATTGATAATCTAAAGTTGCTATTCTATTATGATATTTATCTAATAAGCTAGTTAGATGATGCCATACTAACGGTCAATAGTGGTAAATCCGTGCCACTTTATATGTTGAACACATATGGTCCTACAGCATTGGTCGGGAAGTAAGATATTATTTCGCCTTTTTGTGATCGACTAAAGGCATTGACGATGAACTTGCGATTTGACTGCCTATCTATTTACTCTGACCTATCTCTTGCCCTCCCACCTTCGTACACTTACACTCGCCTTACTCTCAAGCCCGAGGGAGGAATAACTAGTCCAATCAGAATGTGTCGTTTTTGTTTCCGTTTTGTAGTTGCACAGACATGACAAACCTTGTTCTCTGCGCAAAGTCTGGCCACTACAACTGCACAGAGGCTAATTGGGTCACTTAGGCATTACATTAAGGTTTAAGTAACTACAAATAGCATGCTGTAATCACACAGAATCTGGCCATTGGAGTGCTTGGTAATGCCAGAGTCACAACTAAATTCCTCACTAATTCCTTAGATTCTAGCGCATCCTGTGCTTCATCTAGTGAGCATGCGCACTATAAACATACGTACATGTTCTTTGTGAAGCACACCATGTAACGGAAAGACATCGCCTATAACGATTCTTTGAAGATTTACAGTGGTTAGCACCACTGTGGAAAGTATCTAAGATGGAAATTTACAAAACAGCCCATCGCAAATAAGACACGCACGTTGTCATGTATAACGTTCCAAACGGAAGGCGCTTGCATTCGTTGATACTCGATCCAGATCTTGCTGCAGACCCCCAGAGGCATGACTGCTGGAAGCTAGCACCTCTGTCCTGATATATGTCGAATATTCTAAAGTATTCTTGTCAAATGCTATATATCTATGAGAGGTGAAATCTTTAAGGAATAGTCCAATAAGCTGGAAACCGCATGTATCTGTCGATAGATTAAGTATTAGGGTGCGAGGCTACATCAAAAACATCCTGAAAGTAAAAACTCGATAAAAGCACATTTGGATTTATCTATATTGCATAAAAGGTTTAAAGAAGTGTAAGCTGTATGATAAATGCAACATCAGATCCCATTTAAAATGAATGAAGACGCATTCAATGTCACCATCTTATTGAATGTAATAGGATATCGGGACAATCATGCATTATATCAACTATTCAACAAATGATATTCTCATCTGCGATTGTGACCTATACCGGTAGAGATCTGAAATAAGCTAGTTATAACCATTAGATCCTCTAAAATATTTCAATATTTGGCAGTACAAAACAAAATGAATATTGTATAGCATTTTTAATACTAAGCCTATTGTATTAAATTATCCCTCCATCCCTGCAATAAAGCTGCTTATCGAAATATTGGTGTCTTCCATCATGATTATGGTACTTACGGATTGGAAGCCTTGTGAAATATCCCATGAAACCATCTGAGCATTGAATAAAAACAGTATTAACCGGTATATTGATGTGACATGACCTGATACGATATTGGTTAATACTTGTTATGCTGTCTTATAAGAATGACTGTTCCGTCTGAAAGGCTTGACATCAGTCAATACTGAATCAATATGAACTAATGAGTTTAGCCCTAGAGAAATGTATGAGCTTTTCAAGTAGTCAAGGCCGCCCATAATAACACAAATAAAGACCATTCCCTTCGGAACCCTGAAATATTATATTTCTATGAAAATATAGTTCTGACCTTCACGAGGCGCCTACACAAATAGATCATACATATTTATATGCTGTGAGAAAGGTTTATGCAAATACACACATAAGCTGTAACAATTACACCATAATACAAGTAAAGGAGTTTCCCATTTCATATGTATGGGGAAAACAGATAATACAATGGGTAAATGGCTACTGTATTTTCTCTCGTAAGATATCCCACTCAATTCCAGAAGATCTCGTTATGTCAAAAATGTTTTATGTGAAACAATTCAAAAGTGTTAATGTCCCACCCGATGCCGTCTGCCCCACTAATTTCACATATTTCGTTGCTTGTATTCAGTAAGTGAGAATTCCTCCCCGGCGGAGATGAAATGAAAATGCGGTAGAGCTATTTACTAATGTAGGCAGAATAACTGCTGTAGATAGATGTTATTGTATATCTGATTAGTGTCAGTGACGAGAACGGGTTGAACAACAAGGTGTATATATTCATATATATTCGGACTAGGAACTGCCATTCATTTACAGGTTTAATCATGTACAATGCATGTAGGCTTAGGTTGGTAAGTGCTGCACTGCTATACTTTACAAAACTAACCTGAATACTTTGATTGACCACTTAGACGCTCGAAATAAGTATTTGCCATGGGATCAACATTCATTCAGCTTGCGGTCTCCTCAACTACAGCACCATGTCTTGTATCATGTACAAAGGAACATATATTTCAGCATCATTAGCCTCTTCTAGCAACAGCTTGTATAAACGCAGGCTAGCTGCTTTAACCGAATCATAGTCAACATTTTAGGTCATGGACAAAACCACAAGCATCTAATTCTTTCTTTATTATGCTTCCGTTTAACGTTAATGGGAATAAAGAGTCCCTGTGCCCAAGTGCCCTGCATAGTCTGCCGTACATGCTAAACACCCCAGTGTTTATACTTGCCATGCCAAAAATCATGCATGTGTTTCTGGACAAAGAGTTATTTCTGTTTAATTGCAGTTTGTTTTCCTGTTCCACCCCCATCAGCCACCTGTCGGTGTGATGGGGGCGGATCTCGTTATTTGTCCTCGCATACATGATATCAAAGTCCATTGCAAATATTGAATTTGAGTTATTCACAAGTCAAGAAATCAATCAACTCATGTCACCAGTCTCTGTTCACGTCGCTCTCTTCACAAGACGAGAAGCAGAAAGAAAGTCCATCTCACCTGGTATTAATCATAGCACATTCAAATTAGAATCCTCCATTAATGCTTGTCTTTGATATATCTGGCAGGACATGACCTATCGCTATTCATCCGTTCATCAGCCTAGGCAGGTGCCGTATATTACAGACATCAGTGTAAATGCTGGAGGCGGCGTACAATGTTGATAGATATTTACCAAGTCAGTCAAAGCGTGTCAGCAAATCACCTCCGCACCTAAAGAGTCATAACAAAAGTGTGTGATGGCGAATATACCCAGCAGCTTATAGTAGCGCGTAATGTTTGAGCTTTACATCGCTTTGGAACACGGACGTTAGCAGAATGTACGAAGTTTACCATGATGAACTGATGGACCAAGGGTCAACATTTTCATCAGGTGCGTCTACAATTTAGATTGCTTTCACCAGACGACTGTATATCGACCTTGATGCTATCATTGTGAGGAGCGAATTTGACTTTTAGATAAGTACGATGATTGCAAGCAGATCACAGTTCGACCTAATTCGCGCGGGACCTAAGTTACTTATAATCTTGCTCGGACATCATGGCCATATGACTCGATCAGATGAGGACTTGCATAAGTTGGGAGAGGCTTTGTTGAGTAACTGAGATTGTTGCAACCTCTACATATACAGCCCATCGATGTATAACATACTTGGCAGTATCGAATATTGTAAAATATTATATATAGGTTTATTTTGTCTGTTTAAAATTGGACGATCTGTAAAAACGCTGTTCATTACATCAGGATAGCATGTCTCTAGAACTATATATATAGAGAGATATATATAGATATATATATATATATATATATATATATATATATATATATATATATATATATATATATAGATAGATATATATATATATATATATATATATATCTATATATAATATATATCTATATATATATATATATATATATATATACTATATATATATATATATATATATATTGTATGCATATATAACATATATATAACATTGTATGCATCCCCGTTGCATCTACAACGCTACCCTGTAAAGAACAACGATGCGAAGATACTTCCATGATGGCTTTTGTCAGGGTCACAAGATGCAGACTTGGGAAGATAAACGGTAAGCAATTGCCCCTAGCTGAGCCGCCATAGTTAATCAATATTGCATGAAATATTTGTGGTCAGGATTGGACGGTACGAACGGATATTGTATAAAGCACCATACTTGTTCTAAGCGAATGATTACTGTGTGTATATCCATTACTCGGCCAATCCATGAGCGAAGTTGTAATATATGAAGGAACATATTTATGACTTCTGTTCTAAGGAGACCACACATCACAAGAAAACATACGATATATGTTGTAGATTATAACCAGTTAGTTGGATAATACCGATATAAGTCATTTATTTGATGCATGCAACAAGTAGTATAAATGTCAACAGTTGAGTACATCATTGTTTGTTTCGTGGGCGCATACTTGTTAATAGTTTCTGTCACTAATTAAAACAATCAACCACCCGGGAGAGAGCACATATTTGGTATTTGTTATTTTTACCTCACGTATTACAACAATCGTAGAAATAACATCCTTTCTAGATTCCCTCAGTATCGAGTATTTTCTAAATCCTGTCGAGCAACAACAAAGTATATTTTTGTGAAAACCAAGGCTAGGTCTAGTGTTCATATTTGGTTATAACCGCTAGATTGTTTTAAGAACGAAACGTAAACAGTGTAGCTGAAATCAATATGCATGCACTAACAGCACTTTCATTGTGCATGACGATAATATAAATGCTGCTGCTGGTTCACATCAACAAGGTCAGCTTGTTGTTACATATCATGAAGCCAATAAGCGCGCTATGCTTCAATCACAAAACAGTGTACTACATTTGTAGACTGGGCGGATTTTGGCTACATTCTGGATGTACGATACTTGCAGCAGCAACAATACAGCAATTGCAGAAAAGCTCTTCTCAGTGAATGAAAAGTCAAAATGACGACGATAACGGCTACCATGAGAATTCGTTCTGGCCATTTTGCAACTACTGCTGTCGTCGACGCTGGCGGTACGAGCACAACAATATTATCAGTACAGTGACAAAAGTTGTCGTAGTAAACTGATATCAGCTCAACAAAGGGGATCTTGTCAATTAACTTCGTTGAACCGCAGCTCAGGGTTATAGTTTCCCAGATACACATTACTGAGCATTGCTTTCGAGTTGTTATTGCCTCATATTGAATGCGCCTCAAGCTATGGCTATTGGACTCGGAGTGTTGTGGTCAAATTACCTGCGAAGGCTGGATACCCAAAATTCAATATCTATTTCACTTATTATAAATAAACACATTACTGGGTGTACTTAAGGTAAACCTGTTGCTTTGCCATGATATGTTACAGATAAAAATAGAACATTGGGCCTACTGATTACAATAATGGTCAGATACGATCATACATTATGCATGTCGCTGATCAGGAGTATACACACATTGAAAAGAATTACAAAGACTGCTCAAACTTTGTACCCACATAATGTCATGAGGAAATGTGATATGGTCAAAATGTTCACTGAGCAGAAGAAATGTTTGCTTTTTCTTAATTTTGATCGATATGGCCTGTGTAAAAATTTCATCGGCCTTGATTGCGACCCTGCAATATGCAATTCTATACAATATGCAATACAATATTCTATACAAATGCAATTTTACATGATGTTATCGATGACGAGTTGAAATTAACCAATGACATTCCACGAACCCAAAGATCCAGCGACAAACGGAAGTTATTACTGGCTTCCGCCTATCAGTCACCCAATGCACCAAGTCACAACGTTGAGGCAATTATCTCTATTATTTATAACAGAACTAAACTATATGACACCATGCCATGCCCATTACTTATCTAAACCCTCATATACAGTTTTATTGCAAGTGAAAGGCTACTATTCTCTCATCTTGACCATCTTGTAGGCGTTCAGGCTTCAGGCTGTGACGAACAGCAGCTGTTGTTTCTTGTGATATCCGCATCAAAGATGCTTTCATTGGACTACAACATTACATGATGTAGACGCGATAAAATCTTATATCCCACGCACCTGCAAAAATCGACTTCGCCCCGCCACTACTTAAAACTGCCGTGTGTAGAAGCATATCAACATTACCAATATCCCTTTGAAGCGTTTTGGAACCCATTATGCATGTACCAGCAAAGTTTCGTAGCAGTTTTGCAATATGAGGTTTACGAACCAAAGGGAAATTGCTAGTCATAAGGCATTCCTTAACATGCGAGCAAAGATGGTTCCTAAATTTCACCTTCTGATCTGTGGTGATCTCATCTAGTTATTTTGAGGGGTTCGTTAGATATATATGTTGATCTGTTATCAAGACGATAGCATTCAAGGCATGGCACTATACATCCGGGATGAGACCAATACAGAGGGCAACCTATGACCAGAGGCCACAAACTGTATGCGTAACGGTCATCTATCAAATGCCGCTGTTTGAAGCGAAACGGGATCTTTGAGATCGTTTTCACTTTTTGCACAACGATAAAGGGGTGTGAATATAATGGTCATTGGATTGATTGTATACAGATAAATGTATCTTACCATTCTCGTCTTGTAAGTCACGGTTATTTGACATTAATCACATAAGCGTCCTTGGTGTAAAACATGGTCATATAGCACGTGCAAGGTTGCACAATTGTACGGACATAATTGCGCTGGAAATAGACAATCGCTTGATGTACACAAGATTCCTTTCCAGAGCGAGGTGTTTGTGCTTTATGCAAGGTGATAATAAAGTATGCGAATCAATTTCACCCCTTGCCGAATTCCGATATTGGATTAATAGAACTCAACTGGATAATTGAGCAGCGTGCTATGATCATTACATTATCTCGTCCCTTCAAGGTGATATGAAGTATATAGGGAAAAGATTAAAAGGTGCGAGATAAACCTAACATACTCCTGCGGCTGAGAGACCATAAACCATAATCCAGAGTGCACCTGCTCTCCTCATAAAGCAATAAGATTGTTATCTATGGGGATACCATAGGGTGCTCCTGTCTCGAGAGGGTATCACAAACATTGGGAAGGAGATCCGTCGACGTTGTCGACAGTAATACGCAAATCCGTCTATCTATGTGGCTGAGACGAGTTAACAGGCATGAAGTCTAGAAACGCTGTGTCTACATGTGTCTACGTGACCGAGCAGCCTACACACCGTGTCGTGGCCAGCTAATACTGATGATGGCAATTTTGTCACCTCTTGTGATGCTGCCTTCCCCTTGGTTCAATATCGTCATTAGTACGGATCAATTTCATACCCAATATGAGAGCGTCTCTTTTGAAGGAATCCTTAATTTCAGATACAGACCTTTAATATGTCGCTATGTCCAATCTGAGAGTAAATGGCTTTCAACAGAAGCAACAATTTGTTCTCTGACACATCCAAACAGACCAGAGTCATCAGATCCTATCTCGGTGCGTCCTCCCTCTGGGTATCAGCCGTATCTCAACGTTTGGTCAATCATCGATACCCGATTTCAGCAAACAAAACAATAGCGTGAATATTCAATCTTCTCTAACCGTTTGATCGGGTATGAAATATTATGTACCAGGAATTGAAACATTTCTGCAATATAAAGGGTCTCTATTTACAAGTGTTTGTTCATTTGTGAATGGATCGCGTGGTTTGAATGCAGTCTGCATAGAAAATACTTGCCTATCCAAGGTTCTTTAAATGCATGGTTTAAGGCAACACAATTATCAGCGATGTTTCCTGGCTGTTTCTATGGAATACATCATACATATATGCTGATATCAGGGTGAGCAAATTTACAAAAGATGGTATTGTAGCTTTGTATATTGAGCAGAATCCTAAAAACCGCCCATGTACATTTCGTCATAAAAGTTATCGTTTTGGTTTGCACACCGTAGCACTTGCTAATGCTTAGCCAGGTATGGGGGATTGATGTGTAGCTGTCGAGTTTCTTTTATCGTAACAACTCATATGCAGGGAAATTTGTAATGTACAATCAATACTTACCTTGAAAAGTATGCATAGATAAATCAGGATGTATGGTGTATGTGGGCTGTTTGGCCAATCAGTTATTAGCTCAATACACGCCATACCGTGCTCATTCACGCATCTGTTTAGTCATCATTACCAGTAGGTTTCTATGAAATATATACAATATATTTGTAATACGTGCTAAGCAAAACCATAACAAGGGAGTGCACAATTCAGTGGACTGATGGAAAGCAGATGCCAATAGCCAGTTGGATGAATGTATCTGGAGAATGATTGGTGGTAATATTGCTTGAGTGTCACACACCATGGTGACTGATTGAATCATTGAAATAGACGTAAAAACACTCGAGACGCGAGAGATTGATTCCACCTGATGGCGCTTTTTGATGTGTATAGTCTATAATGACGGCGAGTTAATGCAATCGAGGGATTTCGTTAAGAACTACCCAGGACTCAAGTTCCCCGAGGTTTAGGTGTTGTGTTTTATTGTCAAATGAGTGACTGTCTTGATATGTTGTCCTTCTGTTTTACGCAAAGCTCGATGGGGTATATACATCAGTTGTCGCACTCCAGTGCCGAAAGAATACTAAAACTAAAATGGCTGCCCAGCCAATGCTCTCCAATGTCGCAGCTTTGCATACGCAGCGTTTTCCCATTGAGTGAAGTCGACTCGTAAAAAAGAATTTACGGCACAGGAAATAGCTTCCGTCCCAATTGTCGATTTGTCCCTCGGACTTTCATCAACCTTGCCTGTCTCCTGGGGCGTCTTATTACAATCGGAGTAATGGGAGGATTGGCAAACTGAGGCAGCATTAGCGAATGCAACATTATTTGGTGCGTACCTGAATCCCTTAATGTGCCTATGACACCTAAAATATTATTAGTTTTAGTGCAAACTGAACGAATCGATGCGGATCGAATGGTGTTGAAATTGTTGGCCTCCGACAAATAATAAAAGAGATATTCAACGTTTTTTGGTGCGAAGCGGGTCAACCTGGGTCAACCAGAAATTACGAATATGGTTGAAACCAGGTTTCAGTAGCCCAAATCAGCTTCCATAGAAACCACGTTTTCAACCGTGAATTTATAACTTTTTTAGTCTGGATCATTCATGTGGAAGCGCTGTGTTGCCGTGAATTGTTCGAACATTTCCTCCTGAAGAGTTCGATTAATCAGTTTACCCCAGGAGCAGAAATTGCGTAAGCAATGAATATCTCAAGAGTGGCGTGCAAGGGCAGATTGGTCGGGTCCACCGACTTACTCCGAGTACTCGTTTATGTGCAAGAGCGAGCGATGCACTCGGATATGGGTACAAATGTTCCCGGAATATTCTCCCAACTGCTGTTCCTACCATATCCACGAGAGGTAATATGAACCCGTCAACAGCCAGGAGGTTTAAGCAGTGGAGAAAAGCGAGCACCAAAAGGTGAGCTGACGTAGTATTGTAATGTATCAAAAGACACCCCCACTCCCACCAACCCTAGCAGTGACAATAAGTGGTATATATAAATGTTTAGAAATCCATTCCATTTGAAACAACAGAATATATTCAACTGAGCTAATCCTCTAATCACTGCTAACAAAAAAATGTAACATAGCATCCAAAATCCATTAACGAGTATAGGTGCTTGGATAAGCACATTTAAGTTGGATGTTTACTTTTTCACATAATGTTTTTCTATAAACAACAACTTTGTGCTGATTTTCAGGTTCTTGAAACATTGTTGCTTGACTCGCCTCTCCAGGAAAAAGAGAATGACTGTGGTCCTGCACTGGTGATCCTTAAATATCCTCCATTTGGATGCTTGATATTTTTCCTATAATTTTTAATAAGATCTGGCGGATACTGAAGCATTGTAAACCAGCTGTATCGCAGTGTAGTGTCAAGCCCCCCTAGAAATGAACAGCTGGTGTTGGACAAGTGGCTCTCAATCCTCGACCACATTCAAAATTTTCATTCTGGTTCGGTGGTCTGTTCCAGTCCTGTGTTCATGAGCCTTCAACTGGTCGAGAGAGACCCAAAAGGTAGATCAAGCCAGGTGATGCAACATATCATTTAAGAATTTAGACTGAAAAGACCAAGAGTGCCTTCAATTTTCTTGAAACATCAACAAATCGTATAGTTGAATTGCTCTTTATGTCCTTGTATATGAGTTGTGTGATAGAATTGGAAAATTATCACCACCAAGACATTGGGTAGGGAGATCATGATGCTATTAAGCAATGCCCAGACCTCATATGTAGAGGCTTTCCATAGTTTTCTGATCCAGTTTGGTCCGAAAACCTATGCTTTCAGTTATCCTGGTCTAATTTGCCGATAAATCTTTCACCAATCCCAGTCTGCTTAACTTAGTTGGCATCTTGTGAGATTTTAACCTTCTTCCAAATGTAGGATTGTATTTTAGTTTTATGGGACAAGTTTAACCTGGTTGAGAATTGATTAATATAAACAAAGTGGAATTAACCATATAAGCTGTTTAATTTCGTGAAGTATCTTTCCTCATGCCATTCATTCTAGTCACGATTGAAGTTAAGTTACTGCTGATTCCCACTCATCACCAGCCATCTGATGAATCAAGCATGAAAAGCACACACCTATCCTGTTTCAAACTGATAGACAGGTTCATGACTGATTTAAGAACAATCATTGTAACTATGCATTTCAAGGGAAATGTTTGCCAACAACAAAGAATAACAGCGCAGGGAGAGAACATCCTCCACTACCCCAAACACAATGAAGGAGGTCACACAGTGAGGAAAGTGCTGAATGATTATGAATATTATCTATTTATCTCAAATTATAATTTGTAGTTCCAAATCAACAACTTAGGCTACGTAGAAGATCTTTTAGCAACAACAATCAACATATTCAAGGCCAGTGATATAAATTATCTGGTTTATGGAAGTACTAGAAATCCCACCCAATCTGAACTACACCTTTGATATCACAGAAAAGCACCAAGCTCACGCTCACACTTGTCTATGTGTTAGTTTCATCCGCATATCCCACATTAATGTGTTCTGGATAACTGATGTCACACAGGATGGTCTGGTGACCCGATGTCTCTTTCCAAGATAATGGTAGCACTATTGGATGAACTGCCTGTATCCAGTGTAATGTTTCCATCTGTAATATATATATATATATATATTCTGTATATATAAATATATATATATATATATATATATTATATATATATATATATGTATATATATATATATATATATATATATATATATATATATATATATATATATATGATTATTCAATCCAAATTATAAAAATTTAAATGTGAGTAAAATCAAATAAAATGTAAATTGAGTAAAATCATAAAATTTACGACTTGGTGTTTGTTGTCTGTTGGTAGCTTACTTGCTTCTCTTGTATTGGCCATGATGTAGTCATACCACGCTCTCTACAACGCATCTTCATTAAAACATGCAGCATTTAAATTTGGATGCTGTGTCACACATTTAATTTCTGGTAAATGTTCTATTTTTACCATCACTTTCTTCCGCTCCACACAGCAGATGCGCCCTGACGGTTGGCCTGTCTGAGCAGCCTCCACATTGGCACCTAAAACCAGGGTTCAAAACCTATGAAATACATGCCAGACTATGTTTAAGACTAAGAACTACCGGAGTAGTAGTAAGTTGGATTTAACTAGGCAATACTATCGCCCTTGTGTTTTGATGACCTTCTACTGCACGGCGAGAGATCGAAAGCAGTAAACAGCGCGGACGCAGTCAAAGGCGATGTTTCTTTGTTTAGGATTAAACGTGCTAGGTCACAGGTACTTGATTTAGTTAGATCAAACATAACATAGTTGCGTGCAGTGATTACAAATGGGACTCACAAATAAATGTTTTGAAGACGGTCAATGTTCCGATTATCGCTCTTTGGAACACAAGAATCAGTCGTGTCACTGTCAGATTCGCTTGCGCTGTTTTCGGACAGATGTGGTTTGAATCTGTGCGGCACATTACCAACTACATTCTTTGAATTGGAATGCTCCAGCATTTGAGACTTTTCCAACCAAAAATCCATCACCAAATCGTCCAAATCAAATACATTGCTCTCCGAAACTTCAACATTCGTCGTTGTTTACAATCAAAACTGCGGACCTGTCAGTGAAAAGCTCATCAAGTGACGTCATCAGATGTCGGGCGGAAAATTTGGAAAATGGCGGCGGATGCCAAAAAATCGACTACATATTTCAATTTACGTTATGTTCGGGTCACTTGCTCGAAAATTGAACCACAAAAATCGAATAGATGCAAACTTATATCTTAATCTTTCATTCGGTTTCATGAAAAAAATGGCAAATTGATGTCATAGGCACTTTAATGTTACTGGATGTGGTTTATATTTACTGCAGAAGCCGATTTCGACGATTAAGCGTCCAACAGAATTGCTGAGTGGGGAATGAACAGGAAACAAATAGCACTTGACTATATTATACGATAAAAAATCACGGCTTCTTCTTCTAGGCATAAATGCAATCTTAGCAATGCTTGAGATTCTTTCGAGAATTAACCGATTTTGAAAACAATTAGAACATATGACGACCTGCCGATCAGGGTTGTGCCCATTGGCGCACTGGTGACGCGCATTGGCGTTTAAATGATAGCAAATACGTACAAAATGCTCTCGCGTTTTTCCAAAAGCATTGTGAGTCATCAATGACGCCTCGAGGTCGCTTGCGTCATACTTACGAGAAAGTACCTGCAAATATTGCAAAAATGTCAATGATTCATCAAACCCGCGTTTAGGCACAAACTACTGGCATTCCTATTCTCCACGCTGCGATTGTATAACTGTAACAGTCAGCCTCAACATATTCAATTTGGCACACCAGCAGCGGCCAGACAGCCCAACAGCATTCATCATGGTCAGATAGCCGCACTTCACTCATCACGCCAGGCAGTCTCAGAACATTCATTAGTGTTAGGCAGACTCACATCATTCATTGGGGTCAAGTAGCCCAACAAACATTCATAAAAGCCAGGCAGCCTCAGAGCTTTCATCATGGCCAGGCAGCCTCACAATATTCATCATGGCCAGGCAGCCTCAGAACATTCATCATGGCCAGGCAGCCTCAGAACATTCATCATGGCCAGGCAGCCTCGGAACATTCATCATGGCCTGGCAGCCTCACAATATTCATCATAGCCAAACAGCTTCACAACTTTCATCACTGCCAAATCACCTTAATTTGGCCTCTGCTGTTATATTAGTGCTTTACAAGACTAGATTGTGCAACTGACTGGGATTTATACCTGGTAGACCCGAAGTAAGCGGTGTACTTCGTATATTCGTTTCTAATTGCAGTCCGATCTCTGCAATTGTCAATTTCAATTTGAAAGCATCGGCTAGCAAAAATTTTGGCCCATATGTGTAGGTGTTGTATCCATAGAGCACTTGATATCATATTTACCTGGTTCAAAGGTAACAATGGTTGGTTACATAACTTGCAGTATTGTGTGTCATTTTACGCGCATCAAGACGTATTACATCATGTATATATGCAGTATTGTGTCTCGTCACGTCATTACATATTATCTACAAAATACACTTGATTTCAAAAAAGACAACGTGAGTAGTAGGAGTATGTACCTCTTCATACCACTTTTCTGACGTCGAACGATGGACGAAGTGGATTGCATAATATATTTTTCGCTGACGATCGCTTCCGGATATTTCTTTTACCTTTTGGTGACCTAGCAGGCTCACGCGATGTACGGTATTCGAGTGAGTTCATTTGGGGGCTATGTCCTGAGTTGTTTATTGTTTTGGTGACCTTCGACCTCATGGATGCGCGCTATTTGGGATGAGGTCATTCTATTTTTGGAAAGTGTTTCCGACTGCTGAGCTAAGCTAAGTGATGGGATAGAGGAAGTTAATAGCTTGGCGTGAGTATTCACCTGTTTCTCTTAATATGAAGACGGTCTTTACGAGGTTATTAGTAGCTAGTAAATTCCTCTATCCCATGACATGAGGTGATATATTGAATCGTATATTAACTCTTCTCAGAAGGTGTTTCCGGCTGCTGACCTAAGCTAAGTAAAGTAATACCGCATGTCAGCAGGTGCTCAAGAGTTTGTAGATGACCGTTAATTTCCGCTAGGGTGGTAATGGGGTGATAATCGACCATGTTGTTGACAGATTGGAGTTCACTGACAAGTGAAACTGCTATACACACGCTACTTTGTCCGTAGATTGGAGTTTTCATGTGAATGAAACTTACTAGCATATGAGTATTCAATTACATATGAGGGAAAATGACAGGAGACTTGTCATCATATACTGAATACATTTAAGTTGAAGTGTGTTCTAACTCTCATTGAGAATATAACGACAGGTGGGTTAAAAAATGATCATTGGATATTTCTCAAAATGGGGGTGGAGTTATGGGTTACAAATAGCGGATGGTAACTTTACTTCAAAATAGTTTTCTTCTGAAATATTTCCAAATATCAAAGACGGAACATATTCACCTAAACCATTATTTAACATCGGACCCGACAAAGTCAAAATTTTAAGAATCCAGCTATTCTGGTTTAGTGGAACAAACGTCTGCAAACCCGGATTTAGCAGAGCGATTTGGAATACATAAAACTGTTCATTATAAGCGATTCGAATATGTAGTTGGAGTCACAGGGGCGTATCCTGGGTATGTATCGGCACCCCACCTGTTTGGATGAAAGTCATCAAGAAGGGTGGGTCTCTCGTAACGGCCTATCCTGTACTGTGAGTATTTGCTTAAAACACGCTATATGGCTGTATAGATTCGTTGACTTTTGTATCTGTTATAAGTCTATATTTCTTTGTTTGCAGGGAACCCAAACATCTTTTACAAAACAGTGAGTACAGCAAATGTTTAAGATTCTCTGGAATTTTATTTTGGTTTATTCTTAGAGATTAAAACAAAAATAATTTGTTTTGTTTGTAGGATGAAGATAGAAGAATTTTTTTTTTAAATTTAAATAAATATATATAAATGTTATACTGGTGTTTGTGTTATTAATTGCACTCGATGAATCTGTGATATAATTACACAACTTGGTAATGTGATTTCCTTATTGTCGAATTCATGACGCGCTTCTATGGTCATTAGATAACGACTCGTGTCAAACGATTTGTTAAATTAGTCATTGTGAGTTTCGTCCCCTTATTCTGCTGACGCTTTTCGCTGACAACGGATTCGGTGCGATATTTTGATGACATCATTCTATTTTTGGAAAGTGTTTCCGGCTGCTGAGCTTTGCGACCTTGGACCTTACATTGAGCTGTGCGCTATTTGGATGACATCATTCTATTTTTTGAAAGTGATTTCACTATGTCTTCGGATATGTCGTCATGGTTTGCTGAGCTAAGCTAAGTGAAGTGATGAGGGTGTATATAAACAGGCTAGGATGATTTGAGTTCATTTATAACCATGGCTGGGAAACGCCAGCTAGAAGCTTTCAATGATATGAGCAAACGCAGTAGACAGATGAGTGATGCGGACTTGTTAAAAGCCGTGGAACAGATTGAATCAGAAAACAGTAAGTATGATTTTATTTTCTATATCTGAATTATAGAATTACCAGGTATACGTCATTTATTTATTTATTTATTTTTGTTACGTGTGTGTGTTTTAGTGTTGACGGAGACGAAGATATTTTACATACAGCCATGGACACGTATGAAATCGAACAGGCCAATGCAGCGCTGGATTCGTTAAACCAAGTTCAAAACACCCCCCTCCAACACAAACTGGAAATGGCGCTGCAGTCGTCAACGCTAAGGGTAGGTCTATTACAGGGTAGGTCTATTACGGGGTAGAATTGAGGAATGACGGAAATCTTTATGACATTGGTTGATATTTATATTGACAGATTATATATGATTATGTCTACAGAAGCTGTCTTGACTGCGAATGAAAGAGAACGGACTCATTCGATTTGGAAGGCTACAAACGGTTTACGAAGAAGATGTGCCCAACCTCAACCAGCTATTTGAGGAATGCGATTCAACCTTTAAAATTAACGGGAGTTATGGATTCTTATTACGCAACAAAGAAACAGACGAATTGCGCTATTTTCAATCGTCACCTCTACGGAATAACGACGATTTTGACAGGGCTATGCGTGAAATAACACAAACAGACTTGACCTACGCCCAGAATCAACAACCTGACTCGAGTGTGGAGGCAGTAACAAATTTGACCGTCTTTGTGAACCCAATCGAAGATCACGTGATCGGCTACCCACCACCTGTTATACCGGATCACCTGAAAACAAACAGATCCATCAACTTGTTAGACCGAACGAAAAGTAAGTGGCTATTAACTTACTGGAAGGCCGGTGCATACACACGCTTTATTGGGCTAAATGAAGTCCAGGTTCAGGGGAGAGTGACCACGCGCGGGTATAAACGACAATGGAAGTCGTAAACCCTGGGGGAGGTAAGCTGAGACAGGAAAAGTGTGCGTGAGGAATGCGAACGGAGAGAGCGCCAGAGGAGGGTTAAACACCAGAGAGGAAGAGGCTAATTACTTGCTATTAAAGACTCAATAGCACGATAATGAGATGTTATATATCTCACCTGATGAATCTGTGGTATAATTACACAGTTGAGTGATGTGATTTACTGATCGTCGAATTCACGATGCGCTTCTATGGTCATTAGGTAACGGTTCGTGTCAAACGATCTGAGTCATTGTGAGTTGCGGCCCCATAGCGAAAAAGACTAGTGTATATCATTTTCAACCCTGGGTGTCGGTCGAGCGTGACCCTAAGTTATTGAACAATCTCTCGGGGGTGTTTCTATTCATTCGTACATGAAGGTACTGACCTACTCATATTATAACTGTAACAGCTGTACCGTGGATCCAGCTGGTTACATATTATGGTACACATCAATATTAACGAAAGCGATTATCGGAAGGAAACACGCAAACATCAGGAGATATATGTGTTCTTCATGAAACTCTAACGTGATTTCAACTTGGAGTGGCGGGGTCACTCTCCTATGGAGCAGAGATATGATATTCTACTTACACCTGACCAACCCACACACATTGCCGTCATTCCTCGCAATATACAGACACACGTGCATTTTCCCCCCCAGTTTTAAACTATTACGCCAATAAGCTGATATATAAATAACTTTGAAATATCGACGATTGAAATAATTATTCACCTAGCATTTTCTTTTGCAATTATTTTGTCGTAACTTACGATATGTGTTTAAGTCATGATTTACTCCTGCATATTCTTTCTTAGCACACTTAGTCATAATCATATTTTTTATTATACCTGCCTGTCATAATATAATTTTATACCTCATATCCAGTGCTAATTACCTCCACTTTGTATTCTTCTGCGTATTGAACATTGAATAACAGTAAATCACGTGTCTCATCAATGTCATTAGTAATCAAATATTATAACCTTTTATCAATACCATATATTCTTAAACTTTTTGTTCTTTATACTTACCTCATGTTTCCATGTAAGTTGTACTTGACAATGACATTGTTAGTATTATACCATCCCATATCAACTTGTATGTTAAGAAACTATCTTATTAGTTTTATACCCTTTGACTTGATTCTTGACTCCTTCACAAAATTACATATTTTTCCAGTTTGTACATATTTACTCCATCAATGTCATTAGTAATCAAATATTATAACCTTTTATCAATACCATATATTCTTAAACTTTTTGTTCTTTATACTTACCTCATGTTTCCATGTAAGTTGTACTTGACAATGACATTGTTAGTATTGATAAAAGGTTATAATATTTGATTACTAATGACATTGATGAGACACGTGATTTACTGTTATTCAATGTTCAATACGCAGAAGAATACAAAGTGGAGGTAATTAGCACTGGATATGAGGTATAAAATTATATTATGACAGGCAGGTATAATAAAAAATATGATTATGACTAAGTGTGCTAAGAAAGAATATGCAGGAGTAAATCATGACTTAAACACATATCGTAAGTTACGACAAAATAATTGCAAAAGAAAATGCTAGGTGAATAATTATTTCAATCGTCGATATTTCAAAGTTATTTATATATCAGCTTATTGGCGTAATAGTTTAAAACCTGGGGGAAAATGCACGTGTGTCTGTATATTGCGAGGAATGACGGCAATGTGTGTGGGTTGGTCAGGTGTAAGTAGAATATCATATCTCTGCTCCATAGGAGAGTGACCCCGCCACTCCAAGTTGAAATCACGTTAGAGTTTCATGAAGAACACATATATCTCCTGATGTTTGCGTGTTCCTTCCGATAATCGCTTTCGTTAATATTGATGTGTACCATAATATGTAACCAGCTGGATCCACGGTACAGCTGTTACAGTTATAATATGAGTAGGTCAGTACCTTCATGTACGAATGAATAGAAACACCCCCGAGAGATTGTTCAATAACTTAGGGTCACGCTCGACCGACACCCAGGGTTGAAAATGATATACACTAGTCTTTTTCGCTATGGGGCCGCAACTCACAATGACTCAGATCGTTTGACACGAACCGTTACCTAATGACCATAGAAGCGCATCGTGAATTCGACGATCAGTAAATCACATCACTCAACTGTGTAATTATACCACAGATTCATCAGGTGAGATATATAACATCTCATTATCGTGCTATTGAGTCTTTAATAGCAAGTAATTAGCCTCTTCCTCTCTGGTGTTTAACCCCCCTCTGGCGCTCTCTCCGTTCGCATTCCTCACGCACTTTTTTTCCTGTCTCAGCTTACCTCCCCCAGGGTTTACGACTTCCATGTCGTTTATACCCGCGCGTGGTCACTCTCCCCTGAACCTGGACTTCATTTAGCCCAATAAAGCGTGTGTATGCACCGGCCTTCCAGTAAGTTAATAGCCACTTACTTTTCTTTCGGTCTAACAAGTTGATGGCTCTGTTTGTTTTCAGGTGATCCGGTATAACAGGTGGTGGGTAGCCGATCACGTGATCTTCGATTGGGTTCACAAAGACGGTCAAATTTGTTACTGCCTCCACACTCGAGTCAGGTCGTTGATTCTGGGCGTAGGTCAAGTCTGTTTGTGTTATTTCAAGCATAGCCCTGTCAAAATCGTCGTTATTCCGTAGAGGTGACAATTGAAAATAGCGCAATTCGTCTGTTTCTTTGTTGCGTAATAAGAATCCATAACTCCCGTTAATTTTATCCGTATAGCTCTTTCATTCGCAGTCAAGAAAGCTTCTGTCGACATAATCATCGATAATCTGTCAATATAAATATCAACCAATGTCATAAAGATTTCCGTCATTCCTCAATTCTACCCCGTAATAGACCTACCCTGTAATAGACCTACCCTTAGCGTTGACGACTGCAGCGCCATTTCCAGTTTGTGTTGGAGGGGGGTGTTTTGAACTTGGTTTAACGAATCCAGCGCTGCATTGGCCTGTTCGATTTCATACGCGTCCATGGCTGTATGTAAAATATCTTCGTCTCCGTCAACACTAAAACACACATGCGTAACAAAAATAAATAAATAAATAAATGACGTATACCTGGTAATTCTATAATTCAGATATAGAAAATAAAATCATACTTACTGTTTTCTGATTCAATCTGTTCCACAGCTTTTAACAAGTCCGCATCGCTCATCTGTCTACTGCGTTTGCTCATATCATTGAAAGCTTCTAGCTGGCGTTTCCCAGCCATGGTTATAACTGAACTCAAATCATCCTAGCCTGTTTATATACACCCTCATCACTTCACTTAGCTTAGCTCAGCAAACCATGACGACATATCCGAAGACATAGTGAAATCACTTTCAAAAATAGAATGATGTCATCCAAATAGCGCACAGCTCAATGTAGGTCCAAGGTCGCAAAGCTCAGCAGCCGGAAACACTTTCCAAAAATAGAATGATGTCATCAAAAAAATATCGCACCGAATCCGTTGTCAGCGAAAAGCGTCAGCAGAATAAGGGGACGAAACTCACAATGACTAATTTATCAAATCGTTTGACATGAGTCGTTATCTAATGACCATAGAAGCGCGTCATGAATTCGACAATAAGGAAATCACATTACCAACTTGTGTAATTATACCACAGATTCATCGAGTGCAATTAATAACACAAACACCAGTATAACATTTATATATATTTATTTAAATTTAAAAAAAAAAATTCTTCTATCTTCATCCTACAAACAAAACAAATTATTTTTGTTTTAATCTCTAAGAATAAACCAAAATAAAATTCCAGAGAATCTTAAACATTTGCAGTACTCACTGTTTTGTAAAAGATGTTTGGGTTCCCTGCAAACAAAGAAATATAGACTTATAACAGATACAAAAGTCAACGAATCTATACAGCCATATAGCGTGTTTTAAGCAAATACTCACAGTACAGGATAGGCCGTTACGAGAGACCCACCCTTCTTGATGACTTTCATCCAACGGGTGGGTGCCGATACATACCCAGGATACGCCCCTGTGACTCCAACTACATATTCGAATCACTTATGATGAACAGTTTTATGTATTCCAAATGCTCTGCTAAATCCGGGTTTGCAGACGTTTGTTCCACTAAACCAGAGTAGCTGGATTCTTAAAATTTTGACTTTGTCGGGTCCGATATTAAATAATGGTTTAGGTGAATATGTTCCGTCTTTGATATTTGGAAATATTTCAGAAGAAAACTATTTTGAAGTAAAGTTACCATTCGCTATTTGTAACCCATAACTCCACCCCCATTTTGAGAAATATCCAATGATCATTTTTTAACCCACCTGTCGTTATATTCTCAATGAGAGTTAGAACACACTTCAACTTAAATGTATTCAGTATATGATGACAAGTCTCCTGTCATTTTCCCTCGTATGTAATTGAATACTCATATGCTAGTAAGTTTCATTCACATGAAAACTCCAATCTACGGACATACGACGCAAAGTAGCGTGTGTATAGCAGTTTCACTTGTCAGTGAACTCCAATCTGTCAACAACATGGTCGATTATCACCCCATTACCACTCTAGTGGAAATTAACGGTCATCTACAAACTCTTGAGCACCTGCTGACATGCGGTATTACTTTACTTAGCTTAGGTCAGCAGCCGGAAACACCTTCCGAGAAGAGTTAATATACGATTCAATATATCACCTCATGTCATGGGATAGAGGAAGTTAATAGCTACTAATAACCTCGTAAAGACCGTCTTCATATTAAGAGAAACAGGTGAATACTCACGCCAAGCTATTAACTTTCTCTATCCCATCACTTAGCTTAGCTCAGCAGTCGGAAACACTTTCCAAAAATAGAATGACCTCATCCGAAATAGCGCGCCTCCATGAGGTCGAAGGTCACCAAAACAATAAACAACTCAGGACATAGCCCCCAAATGAATTCACTCGAATACCGTACATCGCGTGAGCCTGCTAAGGTCACCAAAAGGTGAAAGAAATATCCGGAAGCGATCGTCAGCGAAAAATATATTATGCAATCCACTTCGTCCATCGTTCGACGTCAAAAAAGGGGTATAAAGAGGTACATACTCCTACTACTAACGTGCAAGGTTTCGTTAAAATATCTACCATCAGCTGTAGAAGTTATGCATATACTTGCCACCTGTGTCTTTATCACAGCATACCCTCTGGATGTGAGTGTTTTGGACAAAAACATGCAGCCGCGGAGTCTGATAAAATAATAATGTATTTGTGTTTGTTTGCTTTTTAATACAGTCGTTTATTTGAACAGAATTTTCTCAGACGATTATATACTACCACCATCAGAGACGACAACATTTGAAGCATGCATTGCTTTCTTGGGTAAGAGTTAATGTAAATATTTAACAAATCCAATGCAATGCAACATAAAACTGTGTACCTCCAGGATTAGCTAGTATTGTTCGCATGTGTAGCACGAATTGAATTCATTGCTGTCACCTGGAGCAATCATGGAATGCCAGGACTATAATTAATCTATATGATTTGCTTTGTTGCTCGTGAAGAGCGCTCGCGCTGTGCCTCCAGTCGTCCTTATGGTATCGCATGGTACTCACTTTCCAGCGGGGATGGGGGTTGCTAGCTGAGTGGAGGGAGAGGGTTTGTGCTGAACGACAGCACTTAAGGGGCGCTGTCCAGGCACCGCAATTGCCTTAATCTATCATCGTCACGAAAGTCCCGTTATTGAAAGCGACATATGGAAAGTGTTGAAGTGTTCTCTGCTGTCGGTTAGTCGAAATTTATCTGTTTTATTTAGTTAAGCCAGCAAACCCTGTTGACAAAAACTCGCCGATCTTCTTGACTCGATTTGCTTATTTGAGCTAGGATATTGAACGCATCGACCGGAGGTGATAAAGCGCCACCTCTTCATCGTGTAAGCTGTCACACATCAAACTAACTTGGGCTACCAACCAGCTGCGCTCCATTAATAGTGAACAAGGTTGTGTGTCAGAGCGCAAAAAATATCAAGAATAACTTTAGGAAATTCAACCAACCAGTGACGCTTATTGAACTGATAATGTTCTATTCGATGGGTTATCTTCCGTTATTAGTTAAACTGCCATTAGAATGCCATTACGCATTCAACACGCATAAACCTCGACTTACCATACTGACTGCAGGCTGCATAATATTGGAGGTGTGAAGCATTGTAGCATTCCATCCTCACAGCATATTGGTACTATGTCTGAAAGCTTGCGCTTGAAAAGAAAGACGGTTTGTTTGGATAAAGACGTCTTTTCTTACACAGCTCCAATATTTGTCAGGTAGTTTCCGCTTACTGACGATCATATATTTTGTTTTATTTATACTGGGAGAGAATATATCAATGTTAAAACATGTTCTTCATTGTAGTACTAGTGTTGTATATTGCTGTAGAATAAGTCAACAGATGAGTTGTAATGACGGATAAATAAGATACAGAGAAAATTAGTATGGAACGAAATATGGACCATTGCGGTACTTTACCTCTAATTTCTAAAATGTCGTGCATTATTTTTTTGTATTGAACTTTCTCTCTCCAGCTAGACGACGAAATTGATGGGGATCCCATGTGGAAGTAAGTCGATGCTACAATGAACTGCTTAGAGTGGATGCAAGAAGACCCCGGGTAACATGCCTCAGCTGCACCACTAGTTGCGTACCTCGTCCTGATTTCTAATTCAGCTCATGTGCTGGCTGCTCTGTATACCTATTAATATCCATCACCTGGCAGCCGTCGCCGCTGCATGGCACTCGCGATGTAATTGCATTATGTTTGAACACACGACCTCACGAACACAATCACCATATCTCCCATGGTCTATTTGACAGCTTCCCGTGCCTGTGTGCTAACAATACATTGGAGTCTGATTAGTTCCACACCTCGTCTTTACTTCTGTAATCATCATTTATGCTGAAGGTTACATCCTGTGGTTCAGGCCAGTAAATAAACGGGAAGGGAACAACCAGTCGCGATGAAGATGTGAATTGGTCGGCAAATCAGCCCGTATAGGCATGGCTTCGTGATTATTCTATTCACACTATTCAGAATATTCATTGATTGAGGAAGAATGTAGACAAACACTCGACAGCCAAACCGCAAACCCCGTTCCCAAAGGCGCGCAAACATGGTGTTATGGTAAGTCTATAGCCATAAAGGTAAATCTAAAAATGATGGAGTTAGTAACGTTGATTAGCAGATGGCAAACGAGTGCTCTTGAGATCTTGCCCCATTAAGGGGTTCATCTCATCATGGGATAAACAACAAGGTTAAGATCAGCCCATGACGCAAGGTGCCATACTCAACACATCTGAGAATCAACCTCGACCCTCGCAAACATTGTACTGTGTCATTGCACAACGATGCTTTTGCCTATTTATACATCCCTTCACTACATTTATGTGTTACCATCGTCATGGATCGAATCAAAATGTGGTTCACGCTTATTTGACTTCTTCTATGATGGTTGTACTTCACATAACGAATTGGCTATGAAGCAAGTGGTATACATTCCATGAAGTAATAGAAACTCGGCAGAGAGAAACAAGTCCTTATTACCTGCTTCCAATCGCTATACCTGTGTCATGCAATGAATCATATGTTACATAGTCATTCATGGGATCTCTTCATCGAAGGATGCTGTTCAATATCGTGAACTAGCGACCATTCTGTCAAGATCAGAGTTTAACTACTTGTTAAAGGTCAACTTCAACGATTTTCATCATTTCTTTATTTTGTGTTTCAAAATGAAGATTAATAACTCATTAACCAACGGGTACTCATAATTCATTGCACCGCTATGCATAACTATTAAAAATCCACCGATAAGGTTCCACTCGGAAGAAAATACGAAGCCATCTTCTCGATGCCATTTTGCCTCAGTTGGCCGCTAGGGGCAGGTTGCGTGACGTCATTCCTGCTGCGCGGCCTCAGAGAGAATTTGACAGAGATCGAGCAAGCGAAGCGAAAAGCGATTGTTTGGATTTTAGTATTACACTGTTTTTAAATGAAGCCATGTCGTCTTCTGATGAAAATTACGAGGCCCAATAGCATAAAATTGGGGCAAATTATGTCCATGACTATTAATTTGAGACAATACGGACGGGAGTTGAAAAATCCAAGTCACACTTCGAAATGACACCGGGAGCTCTAACTCGCTTCGGATGAAGAATCCACAAATGATTTCGACGAATGGTGAGTTTAAGAATACCCTTCCCCAGCTTTATTGAACTACGTTAACTGGTAAAAAATAATCGTTAGTATCAATCACCCAATAGATTTACACATTCTGTAAGTTGAGGATGGTATGTTGACAGATGTAACTATTACAACAGATAGAACTTGGCTAGTGAATGTAGCTTTGCCATTGTACCGTCAGCACATTAAATATTTTTGACAGATGATTACATGCAGTATATAAAGTATTTTCCTGTTATATTCAGTCAGCACTGCATCCCAATGGACAAAGCCAGAGTGTGCAGCAGAGGTTTGGAGAGAGTGATGGCTATAACAGAGGAATGGACATGCATCACCAAGCAGCCAAGA
This sequence comes from Urechis unicinctus, assembly GCA_034190875.2. Classification (NCBI taxonomy): domain Eukaryota; kingdom Metazoa; phylum Annelida; class Polychaeta; order Xenopneusta; family Urechidae; genus Urechis; species Urechis unicinctus. Next base: position 74,748,938 of record CM067350.1, on the reverse strand, counting down.
TTCCTGGCAAACTGCCTGAATAAAAATGTGCTGGAAGCTTCCAAATTTGAATCTCTTCAAATGGATGGACCTATTGGAGATGAGGTCTCTACAATGAGTAAGTTAGCCATTATTGCTACCAAAAAGGACAGTTTGAGGTTGAACAATCATATTTATTACTAAGGGAACATCAATCCCGCTGTGTAAAACATTCAGTGTTCATATTGATAAACTACAATATATTTCACATAGCCAAGAATAAATAAAACCATTAACATGAAATCCAGAGGCAGAGCTTACAATTACAAAGTGAGGGAATGGTTGACAAATGACAATTGTTTTTTTAACTATGTAACTTATTTCAAAACCATAGACAACTTATTGACATATTGCTTCAGATAATTCAGGTATCTAGCCTACCACCAGTTTACATTATGGATATGGCACAGACTGGGCAAAAGAAACAGAAAAGTGCTGGCAGGAGTGGAAGATTACTTGGTCAGGTTAAATCTACACCTGTGAGCACCTACGAGAAGATCCTTTGCAGGTTTCTCGTACTGGGAGGCAATAGGAGGTGGAAGATTCCTTTCCTCTGCAAGGACCTCAGCAAGTCTGTAGCTTGGGTATTTTTGCCTGAGATCAAGCACCTCAGCAATGAACTGATGTACATAGTCTGAAGGAAATCAATGATATTCATATTTTATGATAGTCATAAAACAAGTTAGTTATAAAATATGCCCATTTGAATTGGGTTACAATGTTTGTGCATATGAAACTTATTTAGGTTCCGGTAATAAATGTCAAAATAACATGTGTTTCATTTTAGATTAATGCATGTACACACCAAAAGTAATTGGTACTTTGACCGGCTTGACAACTGGGTCTCCCTGTCTGGCTTTGGGATAAGAACTCTCCATTGTGACTGACCTCCTTCAGTGATGGCTTGAGCTCTGTTCGAGTTTTCATTGAAGTGAATTACTGCTAGGAGCAATCTGGTATATATATATATATAGCAGGTTGATAACATATTGCTAAGTAAGAATTGAAAACTTGAGCACATAATTATACAAAAAAACATTACAGCTGCCAGTACACAAATGTGCTAAACTTCCATACAACAAATATACACAACCGAATTTCAAACTGTTATTTCATTGGTATTACCTGGCCTCCATGGTGGCATAGGGATAGTGAACACTCTTTGGTGCAAAGAATGTGACCACTTTGTGATACGATTCTAGGCTTGATGTCTGCTCTGATGGGGAAAGCCTGCCAATGTCATTTAGGAGATGCTTGCTGGAGACTATCAACTCCAACTCTTTGTGTGGCTTTGATCCTATTTATGGTTAGCACATATATCAATACAGATTACATTTCTTTGGTAAAGTAGTACCACAAGGACATGGATTTTTACCTTTACGACTCATTTAATTACACTACAACTGAAGTAAATATTTCTATGTAAACTTATATGATTAAAAACTAACACCGACCCTTCAGTATCCACTTCCTGTCCTCTAGTAGTGCATGCTCACATTCCGGGTACAGATCCCCATGCCCCGCGTGCTCATTGACGACATGCCTAATGACAGAGAGCCACTTGGCTCTGACCAGACCTGCATCTCCATCGCTTGAGGCAGCACACCAGTAAACATGATTGGAAATGCTTCTGGCCCACTCACCCAGGATGTTGCAGTCTTTTCTTTTCCCTTTGGCCAGTATTTTCTTCTTGATCCCTTCATTTACAAATAAGTGTGTGTTTGTCTTTAATGCTATCATATAAATTTGGTATGCCAACATGTTAAATATTCTTTAAATTGTTACACAGAGTGTTTTGGGTCGGCTTAAGTCACACAAAGAAACTAACCTTTGGCAAAATTCCACACATCAAACCAGTGTTGGACTGTAGGTTGCTCTTCCCTTATGTACTTTTTCACCCCCAAATGTCTGTCAGTAGTGATAGATTCAACGGTCAATCCATTCTCAGACAGGGAATTCATACCAAGCTTCAGACCAGCTAACTCCATAGCATTAGAATTTTTTACTTGGTTACTCTGAAAGAAATTAACAGGCAATTGATGGTACAATAGACATTATAGAATCCATCATATACTGGTCATAAATTGTAAGTTTTATACCTGAACAAGTTGCATGTCTAGAACCTTTGAAGTCTTTAGGTCCATCAGGGTGTAACTGCCATACTTAGCAGTGTGGCCTGGAGAACAACATCTTGCATCCCCTCCTACAGAAAGTGGTGTACCTTGGCGAGCAGTTGTCAGTGATATCTTTTGGGTCCGCCAGAGTCGTCTTACAGCTGGAACAAGATAGCTTCTCTAAATGAGATAGAATGTTGACATAGATATGATTAGGATATTAACATGCCTGAACATGTTCAGTGTTCTAACAGCACTAATGCCGCTAACAAAAATTCCTGAAGCCATTAACAAATTCCCTGCAGGCATAGCTCCTGTAAAAGGTTGGCTATCCCACATCTTACGGTGTCCATTCACGCAGATTTGTTCAAAACAAGCAAAACTCCCCCGTATCTGCTTGATGATGACTCTGCAGGGGCCCAAGCACAGGAAGCATGAGAGCAGCAGGGTTCTCAAGCAGCAGCTCTCAAACACAATAAAATTTCTTTGATTCTGACTAGGGCCATCCTCCAGATCAACACCACTGTGAACAATAAGAATGAATTCACAATATAAGCATTCTGTGAGCTAAATTTTTCTTCCATCAAATAAAACCCTGTGGTTACACTACAAACAAAACAATATTTTCCTTACACTTCTTCAAACTCCATGTCATCATCAGTGTCCATCTCGGCATCATCACTGACATCAATGAAGTCATAGTCGGGGTCAGTTTTCATCTCATCGTCGCTGTCCACTAGTTGAACAAATTCCTCCTGGGGCTCATATTGGGTGCCCCTGGTGACACTTTGGATCAGCAAGTTGCACTGTGTCCCGATGCAGTGCTGAGATGGGCTAACTTGGGTACCTCTGGAATATTTCTTTATTCCAGGAAAGAAGGAACTCTGTGTCTGCAGGGACTTGTCAGCCATCTGTGGTATCAATACAATAAGTATGCTACAATTTCATTCATCATACCCTTAAAGGATGTAAATGTTTACAAATTGACTCTGAAAAGACACATGGATACATTCAACAGAAGTTATCCCTGCCAATGCATTTCATCAAATATAATAATGCAGTTGCCTTGTGACACTCACGGAAACATTTGCCTGCACCCCAAATGACAAGTGAGAGCAAGCTTCATGTTCTGCAGACGGCAAGGCACTCGCCCCTGGTGTAGCAAACAACGCGGATGCTGTCAGAAGCGAAGTTTCTTCGCCTAGGTCGGCAGTGCTTGGGTGTGAAACCTCAGTCTGTGGTTCACCACTGTCACTTGATTTATGTTTCTGCTCAGCTGCCAATACCATTCCATTTACTACCTGTATGACAAGAAACAGCTAGATTGATATACTGGCAACTTGGTGATAAATTCATTAACATCTAAATAAGTATACGTCAACATAGCAGGACTAGCCTAAAGGTTCAAGCCAACAGATCTCACCTGTTGTCGTAGCCCTACAAGACGTCTGAGTATAAATTCATGTTACCGTTACGACCGGAGCTACTGTTGTCGCTGCCTTTTCTCCGAGGCACTCCGTCGCTTACTTTGACTGTCATCAACTCCAACGTGGCTAAAGAGAGTTGGTATGGCCTCTTTTCGGAGCCTAGGTTTCTTACGAAATCCTAGACTTTTGAGCAGCTCTGGGTCAGTATCATAAGCACCATTCTCGAAATGATCAGAACATAGAACCGTCGTGAGTGTAGGACTCCAGTGTTTACGTTTGACTTTCGACACCCATATGCGGCGCATTTTGCTGTCTTTTGGAAACAGAAAAAAACTCACGCCTGACTTCTCATTGTTCCGACAACCAAACGCACAACAATAAGGCATAATCCACAACAAGAAACGCACCAGACCGTGAAGAAAGACGAGTAAGTCACACGCTGTCAACCAACCGTGAAGGCTGAAGATGGCGAGGAATATTCGCGAACAACCTGAATGACGTCACTGTCCGGAAATTCACGAATTTTACCGAGCGGTATCTTGTCAGATTCGACGTGGAAAATGTACATTTAAAAATCATTTTTCTAAAAGAAAAAAAGCGCGCAGTCACCTTATTTTGGTTATGATACCCTTTTAAAACATAGAACTTTTGAAAAATGGAATAAAAAAAATCTTTGTAGTTGACCTTTAAAATGTCCAATTGATAACCTATAATGCGCCGTGCGCTGTTATGCAACGCTGTATTACTACCAAACATATGTGATTAGGTGTTGACCTCATCCACTGGTGATGCCACCTGATCCCCGTGTAGGCTGTTGAACAGCAAGCTATCTTGAGCCTTCTGGCATCTGCGCATTACATCTATCAAACGCGGCAGCAAATAATGTCATTTACGTGACATTGACATGTTAATGTCATTTACGTGACTTTGACATGCTAATGTCATTGACGTGACATTGACATGCTTATACTGATTAATTCGTTATGCTGCGGTGAAGACCCAACCAATCAGGGACGCGTATTGAGCTGATAATCATCGTTTGGTGGTAGCCTTTATATGATTAATTAGCCAATGAAAATGTGCATTTTAACCGGATATTATTTAACAAAAATAGATATCGTCAGCATGTGATTTCCTGAATGCCTGCTGGTTTTACATGGTGCTAGCTGTACGGAGTTGCTGCATAGCATCTCTAAACACGAATGGATATATATTACACTTCAATACACAAACAGATATGTGTGCAGTGTAAGGAGGCTTATTGACTGTAACGGATTACAATCGCACGGTTGAGGACGATGCGCATGCCACGTGGGACGTTATCACAAGGCTACAGAAAATATGTTGTTATCTCCTTCATTAAAAAGTTAGCGTGCCGATTCTGCCCGTAGACATCCATTTTGCCAATTATGTAATTGGCCACTTTGCTGCATTATCTGCTTAATGTTAGCAGTTATCCAAAGTTAGATTCCTTCGTCGCGGGCGTGAATGGCTGCGTCAGTTGTGCTAAGCATCCGACATCAATCAATGCAATGCGCTGGTGTTTTCTAATCAGTTGCACTTGGCAATTCTAAGAATAGACAATCGTAATCTGCTGACATTCTGACGAGAGTAAAATGCATCCGAAATGAAAGGTGTACGCTTCTGCCGCATGAATGCACATCAAGCGCCAATTTGATTCCATCCACTTTAACATTCAATATACATCAATAGAATGTGGCTGATGGCAAGGTGTCTATGTCAGAAGGGTAGCACTAACATTGGACATTAGTGTCGTTGCTGAAGTTAGAATTGGCATTGGATCAGTCTGCTGTATGGTAATTGCTGATTCAGCACACGTGCAGCCTGCTCAGTCCACCTATTACTATCCATCAGCTGGCAGCTCACTGGAGCTCGGCGCAGCTGATGGTGCACCAACATAAACACCTTCCAGGAGTACTGACAGTTCTCTCTGTATTATATTATTGGCGCTTGTGCGTCAGAGCGAATAGATATGTGATATGTTTCGATGAGATAAAAAAAAATCCAAAAAGATGTTTGTTTCAGAGACTGACTAACTATTTGCATTCCTATTGTTCATATGTAGCCTAACCGATGAGGAAGATAGCAACCGGAACGAGTGTCATGTCTTAATGTGTTGAACGTAAACTACATTCCTTCAGGCAATCATGCTCCTCCACCAATGATTATCTACAGTATGTGTCTATTTAAAATCATGGCGCTTTAATCCTTAATTATCTCTTCCTAGTCCACTCAGTGACCTACGACTTGACTTGGTGATTAAACGCCCGATTTAGCTTCATGTCAGGAAGGAAGTGACGGTTCTTTAGTCTCTACGCTAACCGATGTTTGCCACGTCGGATGACTGAGATTTTCACCTCAACTGTGTGTGAGTGTTCGCGTGTGTATGATGTGTGCGTATCGTGTGTGTATGGTGTGTGTGTATGTTATGTGTGTGTGTTGTGTGTGGTGTGTGCATATGGTGTGTATGGTGTGTGTGTATGCACGGTGTGTGTGTGTGATGTGTGTGTGTGTAAAGTGTGTGTATGGTGTTTGTGTATAGTGTGTTTGTATGGTGTGTGTATGGTGAGTGTATGGTATGTGTATGGTGTGTGTATGGTGTGTGCATGGTGTGTGTATGGTATGTGCATGGTGTGTATATGGTGTATGTATGGTGTGTGCATGGTGTGTATGGTGTTTGTTTGGTGCGTGTATGGTGTGTGTATGGTGTGTGTGGTGTGTGTGTGTGAGCATCCAAAGGATGACTGGCGTTCCCTTTAAACCCTCAACTGTTATGTGTAAGTTATCGCATGGTCACGTGGGTACTTATCGCGATTGCACCTATACGCGATAATCAAGCGCACGACCATGTCTCCTAATATTGATAATTAGCGTGAACCTATGTTATGTAAGGTATATGTCTGGGACCTGTAAATATGAGAGATATTCCCTTAATCCGCCATTTGGTCTCAGCTGTCTGTGATGATGGGTTCATCTATAGGTTTGTTGCTTTCTTGGATACATCTACAGATGACCAATGGGAAGTAGGTGCTTCTTGTGTTGTCGGTTCAACACTCCACTGACAACGTAACATTTGAGGAATTATTGAAGAACAGGGTGCCAAGAAACGCTGGAAGATCTGAATTTTGGGCTGTCCGTGTATACAAAGACGTGTATACAAAAATTGCGAGGGACCCTTCTCGCGCCGTAGAAGCGACTCGGCAGGTGTAAGAATGTCGCGCTTCAGCTAGATTTCGGGGAGATGGGATAATACCGTGACTTCACGATGAGCGATTCGCAAACAGATTAGCGACTGACAAGCAAATGACTCTTGAGAAAATTTCGTTATAACACTTGCAAGGTGTGTGAGATATTCAGACCCTCCGTTGTGTTGCCATGTTAGAGCAGTATTGCTCTTTGAGGGACCTTCTCAAATTTGGTTGCTGATAGGAGATATTGCACACGGTCGAGTTTTTTCTCGAGCTCTGATTGGCTGAGAGGAGGGCGCCTTACGATAAATGCAGGTGAACAGACATCACAAGTAATCGTGTTGAAGAAATGTATCGTTATTGTGGCGTCGTCTCAAAGATATAGACCCGCATTTCCAGTGCAAGTTACGATCTGATTGACCGTCATGCTTGGTGGATACAACAAGGGTCGTCACATTAATCTCTAGTAGAAGGTGTCATTATTTGGCACTGTCATTGATGACCTACTGGATGACAAGCAGTGTTCATCTAGAAATGATACAGCTGACAAGAGGGAAACAGGTTACAACAGATGAAATGTGGCCATGGGCAGCGGGATAGGATTAACGGCTCCTAGTTGCCCAGACTGACTGGAAATTAGTGATATAAGATAGATGAGCGATCGAGATAAAATGTAGCCAACCGTAACTCCCTTTCAATCGATGGGGGTATTAACGCTAGGGTCTATTAATCCGTGGCATCTATAAGAAGTTCTTAATTCGAATCCACAAATATTGCAAGAGGAGTGATAGGAATAATTATATTCAACCTATCAATTATAGTGACCATATATCAAAGGAAAGCTGATGCTTATTGTAAGAAACGTCCATTAATTCAGTCATAAAAAATATATAGAGTCATATCATCTTTTCGATTGCCCGCTCTATCTTTTAGTATTTATTCCCTCTGTTTGGCTGTAAATGGTACAGTGTTGTATACAAGTTTAGTAAAATCAATATGATAGGAGACCCTAAAAAAAACCTTACCAAAATTCATGTTGAAGTCCAAACGCTGTTGAAATCACAATGACCATAGTGACATTGCCAACGCGGTGTGACATACCGGTATTACACCTGATTCACTCGACCCTGACTGATGACATAAAGCAGAGGTCACTTTGATCTCTTGTTGATTCATGTGAATCACGCTGTAGGCAAATATATATTTACATTGGTGTTCAGTCACGCGCAAAATACATATTGGTGTTCAATAACGCGCAGTGCGAGTGATAATGTAGTTTGTATAATTGTAATATTTCCCCACTTAAAGGATGCTATTATTTGAGTTGTGTGACCATATCGAACACATCAGGCATCAGCATTATAAGAACATTGAATAAAACCTGTTAGACGATACAGAAGACAGACATTCAACAGCTGTCATATGGGCGTATATAATTACGAGTTGGTGTCAAATCAAACAAGCCTATTTGACATTCTCACATCATGACGCAGTTCCGTATTTCATAAGTGTCAATATATACTGATATTGTAATTACCTGGACTAAAACGAGCTAGGTTTTGGAACGTCTTTCACATTCACTCTTTGTGTGATGAGTTTACATGAAGTTGTAATCGATCGCCGTATGATACCCAGACGGTGTCAATTTGATCAATTGTTGCTGTAGACCAATACATATAAATACGGCGTGCTCCGTAACGTGCAGTGCACGTGATATTGTGGTTTTCAGCGTACCATTTACGATGTGCTGTCAAGTTTTATATTAGGAGGCATCACATTCATAAACAGAATGGGTTATGAATTGACGATCATAACCACATAGACAATGTTCTAAGCTTCAGCGTAGATGAATGCTCTGCTGCGGGGCTGGGCAACTCGCATGTAGGCCTAGTGTTTTGCTGCGTCCTCAGCACCCGAGCAAGGCAACTTAGCAGCGTCTCGTCAATGTTTATTGCATCGGGTAGCATCCGGAAAGCTACTGGGAGATTTTTACGAATTGTTTAGGGCGTTCCATTTCAAGGGAACAGTTTTTCCGTAGTATATTGTTGTAGAAATAATGTTGCTGATTTGAAAGCAGGAGTGCAACGTAATACAAAAGTCGCTGTATTTGAAAATGGAGCAGTACTGCTTATTTTAGCCATATTGATGCTTAAATCCTCTGCCCTTATCAAACGCAATTGAAGTCTCCATTATCACCAACTGAATTGCTGACAGGGGAGCGTGCTGTGTAAGCAATCACTTTACCTGTGTCGTGATATGGGTCATGTGTTGGACAGCCCCATACATTGGATCTCTACACGGGTGGATGCTGATCGATCTCTCACGTTTACGAGATCAAAGTGTTGCTACTTGATTAAATCTCTTATTCATAACCTATAATATACGTTAAGCTACCATATAAATGTGCAAATATCCCTGTATTGCTACAATAACTACCATTAGTTTTTGAATTGTCTTAAATGGATGCCAGGTGAAATTGCTCAAGTTATGATTGGTTAATAATCTTCAATATGTGTACATACCTTGTTTCACTCGTTTTTATATCCAAAGCCGTTTAATTCATGTAGCTTTTATTAACTCTCAAGAAGGTTTGATATCGCAGCCATACATATTAACCATTAGATAATCCAAAGGTCAATATTCACTACTTTATAGGGGGCCTACCTTTTGTTTTGTCAAGCTGTTTATCAACTAAAAATGGAGTTTAATGTCTCGTGCATGTCGTAAGGCACAGCACATTCTAAGACAACCAAGCATGTTACGGTAAATTACGGTGAAGCATGCTCACATCGCCCCAAACTTCACGGGTGCTGTACCTATGACGCGATCAATCATCTCCGCCGCTAAAGTTCCCAGCAATCGACAGACGAACGACGATAAATGCTGCAGGCGGAACGAGCAAAACTTTCACTGACGCGATTGCCAGCATTACAAGAGTTTCTTTCGTAGATGAGGTACTGCTTGATGACCAAACAATTCTACATTGTTGGACAACCAAGCCGCGATCGATTGCGTTCTTTGCCCCAAAAAACGCACCTGGTTCCCAGCGCATGACTACTAATTCATACCGAATGCGTTAGGTTTGAGATTGATCCCATATCACGCAATAAGGTCATTAATAGGGTCCTTTATCAAGATAAAAAACGAAAAGGTTTTACAGTGTTATTATGCTTTAACAGTTCGCATCAGTTGACTATGTTCCTCTTGTTTTGTTTTCTATCTTATCTTTACACACAGCCGAAAGTGGTAATGTTTTTTTATTGGGCAATGTCTCAGATGGTCAGGGCGCTATCCCTACTTTTATCTAAGCGTTTTGTGGATGTTGGATAGCGATATTGCTTCACTTCATAGCCCAGAGCACAATGTTGCACAGGATTTAAGAATAAAATGAGCATGTAGGCCCTGCATATGGGAGAATTCCACGTCATGCATTTCTGTTATTAACGCATAAGTGAATACATGTGAAGCTACCGAAATCACGGAGCGTTGGTTTGTATGTATGTTTGTATGTATGTTTATATCCCCGCTATGGTGGACCTAATCCATCATGACAACGACCAGATCATAATTACTGGGATATTTGACGCATGCATGTATGTATGTATGTATGTATGTATGTATGTATGTATGTATGTATGTATGTATGTATGTATGTATGTATGTATGTATGTATGTATGTATGTATGTATGTATGTATGTATGTATGTATGTATGTATGTATGTATGTATGTATGTATGTATGTATGTATGTATGTATGTATGTATGTATGTATGTATGTATGTGTCTGTATGTATGTATGTATGTATGTATGTATGTATGTATGTATGTATGTATGTATGTATGTATGTATGTATGTATGTATGTATGTATGTATGTATGTATGTATGTATGTCTGTCTGTATGTATGTATGTATGTCTGTCTGTATGTGTGTGTGTGTGTGTGTGTGTGTGTGTGTGTGTGTGTGTGTGTGTGTGTGTGTGTGTGTGTATGTATGTCTGTATGTATGTGTGTATGTGCATGCATGCATGTATGTATGTATGTATGTGTATGTATGTATGTATGTATGTATGTATGTATGTATGTATGTATGTATGTATGTATGTATGTATGTATGTATGTATGTATGTATGTATGTGTATGTATGTATGTGTGTATGCATGTATGAATGTATGTATGTATGTTGCAAATCGTCCGTAAATTTAAAAAATCAGCTGGGTATATTATTGTCAGTGACAGCATCAGTCGCATTATATGACTTCATGGATAGCGATGACGTTACCTCCGATTATGAAGACGCTAAATGCTATAAAAGAAGTAGCAAATTTAATTCTTTATATCTCCTTCGATCGTTAAAATGTTTACATACTCTACTAGATCAATCTAGATCTGGTTGCCAAATTCTGTAAATTTACTAGAAGTTTTGATGATGCTGATGACTATGATTGACTATGATGATGATGATAATAGCGATGATGATGGCGCCTTTTATGATGTACTATATGCTAGAGATTACCGTGACGACAATGATGATGATGATGATAATGATAATGATGATGATTGTGATGACAGTATTGATGGTGATTTTGATGACAATTATGATGATGATTGTGAAGATAATAATGATTTAGAAATTTTCATTAACGATCGGCAAATACATACATCTCTGATGTACACCTTGCTTGAGTGGTTATCGAGGTTGCTATCGAGGTTGCTGATGAAAGCAACCTCGGCTCATTTCTTGTTCTACAACAACCTGTTCTACAACTCCAAGTTTAAGCCAACAGGTATTAATCAAATTCTATGTCACTTACAACAACGAGGTGATATTACCCACTATGCACAAACCAGTGGTCCACTTCTGGTTGTATACACATTACAGAGCCTTTATAATACCATTTAGATACCGGGTCGGATATATTTCCATTCCGATGATGGTCAAGTCGGTAATAATATGTCCAATGTAATTGATATTCTGACCATTGCCAAATTTGTTTTTGCTCAGAGGTGAACAGACTATTTGATCCATGGGGTGACCCTAGGGTATGATCCGGTATAGAAAGAACTAGGCGGCAGACAGTTTGTCCGTATGACACACAAAGAAGCCAATGACTCACAAAGAAAGCATGACTCACAAAGAAACCGATGACTCACAAAGAAGCCTATGACTCACAAAGCACATAGCTAGACTCCTCTTCCCAACTTTGAAAGTAATATTTACTATGATATTCACTGATAATGAAATCAAATATATGAAAATATGAAATGTAATACCACTTGACTACGCGGCTACTCGTTATTACCCAAACACTACATCCACATGGAAAGCTGTGTAAAGACACAAGTGGCACGCATATGCATAAATTCTTCAGCTAACAGCAAGTTGCTGTTAAGAGATGGCTGAATTTTTTCCAAACCTTGCACGTTGTCTTTGTTGAAATCAAGTGTCTTTTGTTGATTATATGTAATGACGTGTAGAAACACAATACTGCAAATCACGATATATAAGCATGATGTAATACATCTTAATTAGCGTAAAATGATTTGACGACACACAATACTGCAAGTCTTAATGTTCCCAAACTAACTACATTGTTACCTTTTTACCCGGTACAAATACGTTTGTAGCAAATACATGATATCGAGTGCTCTGTGGATAAATCACCTGCACATATGGGCCCAAATTATTAATGCAGATTCCATTTTTGCTCATCTATGCTTTTTAATTAAAATTGTAGCGTATCCACGGTGTCGTTATCTTAAGTTCACTCCATGATTAGCATGATACACTATGGAAGGATTAAGGCTATTTCGTGTAACTGTGGGAGTGTTAATAATTAACTGGCAATTAGTGCTTCGCAAAATAGGCATATGTCAACCCCCAGTCGACATGCTCATCTCTTTGTCAACCCTTCCCTGCATATGATGATGAATGCGGCGGAGGTGAACGATTTCATCAACATGCTACCTGTAACGGGGCTTCATGGCAACCTTCTATGAGTTATAAAACGACTGAACGACGCAAGAACAAATCATGGACTAGAATCGTCATATCTATGGTAATGATACTGTAGTTTGGGTTCGGAGAGCAGCAGGTTGAATATTGATGCTGTAGTTTTGGGTTCGGAGAGCAGCAGGTTGAATATTGATGCTGTAGTTTGGGTTCGGAGAGCAGCAGGTTGAATATTGATGCTGTAGTTTGGGTTCGGAGAGCAGCAGGTTGAATATTGATGCTGTAGTTTGGGTTCGGAGAGCAGCAGGTTGAATTGATGCTGTAGTTTGGGTTCGGAGAGCAGCAGGTTGAATATTGATGCTGTAGTTTGGGTTCGGAGAGCAGCAGGTTGAATATTGATGCTGTAGTTTGGGTTCGGAGAGCAGCAGGTTGAATATTGATGCTGTAGTTTGGGTTCGGAGAGCAGCAGGTTGAATATTGATGCTGTAGTTTGGGTTCGGAGAGCAGCAGGTTGAATATTGATGCTGTAGTTTGGGTTCGGAGAGCAGCAGGCTAAGTATTGATGCTGCATTGTGATAGTATGGTGATGTAGGTTATATATCTGATACCCGTATTACTGGTTATAACTAGGACAGAGATGACAAGTGTCAGCCACAACGTTTACTCATGTCGGCCTGATTAATTGTAATAACCTAATAAATACACACAGCAGTACCTGACGCATGCGTGTGACAATACGCCCATGTTCACTAACTATAGAAGAGCTTAGGGTTTAATATAAATGTTTCGTGTATTAATTATATCATAATTTTGGGGAATAACAAAAATGAAAACAATATGTATTCAAGATTATAGCCAACATTTTTCTATAAGAGTATACGTTGAGGGAGGGAATTACCAACATCACTTCGCTGATCACCCTACTCATCTCGACTATGGTTCCACGTGGTCGTGTCATTGTGCGCTAAACAATACAAACAAAATCTTACCTTCGAGACTGCCCATTGCATTACCGCATTATGTGTTATTATTCAGTATGCAGGCGCAGCAGGTAATTGAATACACCCCTAGGGAAAATAATTCCTTGTACACGTGACAATGGTCACTAATTCCTCTAATGCACTCCCCTGAGTATAGCCGGCGGTAGCGAGATATGTAGCTAGCGTTCATCATTCGTGAAGCCATTCATTCTGCTGCCCCTCAATTACTGCACTGTGTATTGACATGATTTCGTTGACACCTGGACAGTGTGTCCAACGGAGGCAACATCAATTAGTGAAACCCATACGAGCAGCGACCATTGTATGTAGTCAACAATAGCAAGCATCTGAATGACTCAGCAACTAACCCCGATCGATTGCTGACCTGCGGCTGCATTAATCAAATATAAGCAGCTGCTGTTCAGCTTTATGGCAGCTTGTCGCACTTTGATACTGCTCCAGAAAACACTAACAGACGACGCACAATTACTTGTAAAATATTTGTGTCAGCTGCTCATGGTTCAGGCCAGGGAATATTACTGCTGGCTGATCGTTATATAGCAAGATTGGGATGAACTTCTTTCTTCAGCAGCATGATAATGCGACTCAGTGTCGCTAAATGCGTGTTTTTCGCGTTTTAGAACACTCCTCCAGAGTTCACAGTGGAGCTCTTTCATTAAGTATGAATTGATCTGAAAAATGCCTAGATATATAAGTATGTTTATGCAACTTTGTATCGATTAAGGAACAAGACTTTTGAAATGGTGTTGTGTAGGAGCAATAATTCTGTGATACCCTGAATGAATGTTACATGCAAAGTAATTCAGCGAAATTATCGAACATTTGACATCGCTTCTGATAATTTTCTTAGTATTACAAAATATGACAGGTATGCACTGGTGACGCACATTGGCGCTTAAATGGTAGCAAATACGCACAAAATGCTCTCGCGTTTTTCTAAAGGCAATATGAGTCATTATTAGCGTCTCGAGTGTGCCTACACCATACTTACGATCTGCAAGTATCTGCAAATATTGTGCCGTTTCGTTATATTATAAATAAGTCAATGATTCATCAAACCCGTCACAAATACTGGCCTTCCTATTTTCCTCGCCGCGTTTGTGTAACTGTAACAGCCAGTCTCAACATATTCAACATGAAACACCAGGAGCGGCCAGACAGCGCAACAGATTCATCATGGTCAGGCAGTTCACTCATCACGCCAAGAAGCCTCAGAACATTTATCAGTGTCAGGCAGCCTCACAGTCTGATAAAATCACATATCTGTGTCTGTCTGCTTAGTACTGTCCTTTTTTTTAACAGTCTTTCATCAGAAGAGTGTATGCTACTACCACTAGAGAAACTTAACATTTGAAGCATCCATTGCTTTCTTGGGTAAAAGTTTATGCAATTATTTAACAAATCCAATGCAATGTAACGTAAAACTGTGTTCTTCCAGGATTAGCTTGTATTGTTCGCATGTGTAGCACAAATTTAATTCATTACTGTCACTTTGAGCAATCATAAAATACCGGGACTATCATTAATCTATGTTCAGTGCTTTGTTGCTCGTGAAAAGCGCTCGCGCTATGCGTACACTCGTTCTAATGGTGTTGCATGGTACTTACTTTCCAGGGGGATGGGGGTTGCTAGCTAAGTGGTGGGAGCAGTTTGGGGCCAAACGACAGCACTTAAGGGGCGCTGTCAAGACAATGCAATTGCCCTGATCTATCATCGTCACGAAAGCCTCGTTATTGACAGCGCCTTATATAAAATATTGAAGTGTTATTTGCAGTCGATCAGCCGAAATTCAACTGTTTAATTTAGTTTAGCCAGCAAACCCCGATTACAAAACCTCACTGGTTTTCTTGACTTGATTTGTTGATTTGAGCTGATTGTGAACTCATCGACTGGAGGTGATCAAGCGCCACCTGCCCCCCGTGAAGGCTGTCACACATCAAACTAACTTGGGCATCCTACCAGCTGCGCTCCATTAATAGTAAACGAGGTTGGTGTTAGCGCGAACATATCCGGAATAACGTAAGGGGACCCAACCAACCAGTGACGCTAATTGAACTGATGATGATCTACTCGATGGCTTGTCTTCGGTAATTAGTTAACTTATGCCATTATTACGTTTTATATAAACTGAGAGAGAGTTTATCAATGTTGAAACATGTTCTTACTTGTTTGCACTTGTGTTGTATATTGCTGTAGCATTGGTCACAAGAAGAGATATATAAGATACATATCATTCACGAAAGGTATAAAACAGTATGGGGAGAAATATGAACCCTTGCGGTACTCCACATCATGCATTCTTTTTTTTGTATAGAACTTTCTCTCTCCATGAGTTATAAAACAATACCAGTTATATCAGCAGTGCTTACTGCCCATTTAAAACGAAAGCATATATAAGGGCTGCATTTTATCTAGCGCTGTTGCATGCTATCTTAAATAGCATAAGCATACCTTCAATATTAAACTGAGGTATGCCTAACTAGCGATACAAATGGACGACAGAAGAAAGTGACAACCAAATCTAAAAGTAAATACTACTTATGGAATGGAATCGACTATGAAGTTGATATCGATCTTGACGAGGCATCCCACTGTAAACTGGGTACCTCTGTACCTGCCTAACACAAGTATTCAATGCAACGAAGGTTATCATGAATTCTTTTCATACACAGCGAGCGAGGGATAAACTGCCTCTAATGGCAGGGTGTAAGTATGCAAAGACTAGCACGTCAATTCTCTATTAGTGTCACTGCTACTGTAAGAAGTTGAACCCGCCATTGCATCAGCATCCTTTGTTCAAATGAAATTCTCAACTTTCCTCTCGCCAAAATAATTAGATGTGAATGTTAATCCATCCCATAGATTTTATTTTTATGTTTGAGGTCACTTGGTTCAGAGGGTTTACACAATCATAGCTAGATCCATGTTTTAATATTCAGATACAGCCATAAGTTAGTGTCGAACTCGCCCAAATAGGAGTGCCGTGAGTACCACTGAATGGACATTACATTATGTGAAAAGGTGCGAACACTTTTTTAAGTTATCATTTGGATCCTAATTGCAATTAAGACAACGAAATGATGGTACAATGAACTGCTTAGAGTGGAGGAAAATAGACCCCGGGTAAGAATGTAACGGCTTCTGTGCTGCATCACTTGTCCTGATTGCTGAATCATCTCACGTGCAGCTTGCTCTACCTATTAACATCCATCAGCTGGCAGCAGTCGCCAGGTGCTGCATGACAATCTCCCATGGTCTATTTGACAGCATCCTATGTGCTAACAATACATCGGGAACTGGTGCAGCCCACTGGTTTAGACCTGTAGATAAATGCGTAGGAAACAACCAGTCACGATGAAGATGTGAATTGGTAAGCCAGTCAGCCCGTATAGGCAAGGCCTCGGGATTATTTTATTCATTCTAGTCAGAATATTCATTGATTGAGGAAGAATGAAGGTGAATTATCGTGAACTATGGACCGATCGGCATAGGAGATCAGAGTCTAACTTCTTGTTAAAATGTCCAATTGATAACCTATAATACACAGTAAGCTGTCAGGTAAATCTCCATCCATTGCTGTTTTGCTACCAGAACATTACCATCAACATGATACATTGTATTGGGTTGGAAAGATGTTCATTCTGGTAATTCTTCACTTCACAGCTTGTGATATAGTCATGAGTTGTGATTGGTTGTTGACCTTATCCACTGGAAATGCCACCTGATCCTCGTGTAGGCTGTTGAAAAGCAAACTATCTTGAGCCTTCTGGCATCTGAGCATCACATACATGACGATCCTGCCCGTAGCCATCCACACCTCCAATAATGCATTTGGCTACTGGGCTGCGTTATCTTCTTAGGTCAGCGGTTAATCCAAACATGGATTCCTTCGACGTGTGCGTGAACAGGTGAATGGCTGCGTGCGGTTTGTAACGGATATTTTCCACGTCGGGTGACTGAGATTTTTTTTTCGACTGTAAGTGAGTGTTCGTGCGAGTATGGTGTGTGTGTGTGTGTGTGTGTGTGTGTGTGTGTGTGTGTGTGTGTGTGTGTGTGTGTGTGTGTGTGTGTGTGTGTGTGTGTGTGTGTGTGTGTGTGTGTGTGTAAGGTGTGTGAATGGTGTGTGTGCACGGTGTGTTTGTGTATGGTGTGTGTATGGTATGTGTATGGTGTGTGTATGGTGCATGTGTATGGTGTATATGTATGGTGTATGTATGGTGTATGTATGGTGTGTGTATGGTGTGTGTGTATGGTGTGTGAATGATGTGTGTACGGTGTGTGAGTGTAAGTTGCGTGTGTATGGTGTGTGTATGGTTTGTGTGTATGGTGTGTGTGTAAAGTTCATACCTTGTTTCACTTGCACTTTGCCTCGGCAAGGATGCACTATAGTATGCATACACTGTAACATAGCCAGAGCTCGCTCAGGATTGTCCTCGCTTTTATCCTTAGCCGCTCAATTCATGTAGCTTCGATTAAATCTCAAGGTTTGATTTTGCAGTGATACATATTAGACATTGCATAATCCAATGGTTAATATTCAATACTTCATGCGTGTTCTTTTGTCACGCAGTTTATAAACTTGAGATTGATTTTAATGTCCAGTGGTTGTCGTCAGGCACAGAACGTGCTAATACGACCAATCATGTTACGGTAAATTATCCAATTACCGTTATGTATTGATGACAAAACTAGCGATGGAAGAATGCTCACATCGCCCCTAAATTCACGGGTGCTGTACCAATGACGCGATCAATCATCTCCGCCGCTAATGTTCCCAGCAATCGACAGACGAACGACGATAAATGTTGCAGGCGGAATGAGCAAAACATTCAATGACGCAATTGCCAGCATTACGTGGGTTTCTTTCTTGGATAAGGTATTATTTGACGGCCAAACAATTTTACATTGTTAGACATCAAAGCGATAACATACTTATTGCGATGGCACCTACACGCGATAATCAAGCACGACGCTGTCTCCTAATAATGATAATTAGTGTGAACCTATGTTATGTAAGGTATCAGCCTGGGACCTGTTAATATGAGAGGTATTCCCTTAATCACCCACTGGGCCTCAGCTGCCTGTGATGATGGTCTCAACTTTAGGAGATCTCGGAGATTTTTCTTTTATCGACGCTAGTGATAGTTTCTGTGTTTGTATGAAATGTCTCTGTACGTTTGTCAGCGTAATGTTGATCCACCAGTCGGTAAAACGCTCAACTTTCTTGAATGGCTCTTCTGTGTGGTGACTTATTGAGGATATTCTTCACAGAGGAAGCTGCTGTCCTCAGCCACTCTCCTGGCCCACCGATCATCAGTTACAGCGAGGACATTAGGAGGGGAGAACACGCAATCATACATATGCAACTTCACCTCAATAGCTGGGTGAAACCAGGGTGACCCTAGCCCTTTTCATTATTCGTGCTAATGTTTTGATGTAAAGATACCACCTTGTTTCTCTATGGTAATGTTTACTGGCTAAACTCACCTTCCATATATCACTTCAGTCACCACAGTCATCGTCCACTTACATGGAAACAGCTCAAGATGGTGAAGTTGTTGGTACCCCGCGTGGTCGTAGTTATTCAGTTCTGACCCATTTCGTATTGACAGTCGTACATGTTATCAACCACAATATTATCATTCGTCACAAACACCTGCCACCAAGAGGCTTGTACTTAGATATTACTTTTATGGGGCTTTGTAGACCCAGCACGCCTTCGTCACTGCACAAATCTGCTAGTTATGACTAGCATTGAGTTTGTACCTAACCTGTCGAGTATTTAAACACACAAATCTCTACGGCTATGTTGACGAATACTCTTATACCGCGTATGTATTATTTCATTGTTTGCATTTTTAACAGGTTGTTTATCAATTATTTAATTAGCCTTGATTGTAAGTATATGTTAAAATAGGCGACTTATACCGCATAAATGTTTTAATTCAAACCACGATGCACCGCTGTCGTATTGACCACAGCTTTAATTTGTTTTACATAGATAAGGCGATATTATCTGCTTCCGGCGAGGCAATATAGCAGTATCGCATCGTAATACGTTGTGAGAAATGCAGCCTGCAAGTAGACTTATATTGAAGAGAATCACGGTGCCTGCATACCGATGTGTTCGACAAGAACAAAGCGGGGTTTAAGTAAACCACGTGTCGATGGGGACATTTCCTTTTGTCATTACGGGGGAGCAGTTAAACGCTGTCCAAACACAGCATACATTTTTTTTTCACAATATTGCACAGTAGATGACCGAACAACGAATCCCAGTAACCACAAAAGTAATGTATGATGATCGGCTGATATATTCACATGCTTTAACGCTCATATACGGCTATATACGTCGAGAAGGTGACATTAATGGCATGCACAGCACTCTATATATCAATACTGGTAATTTGTCAAGGAACGGACCTCAGTGTTCTAGTGGTGGTTCATGTGTCAGCCACTCCAAATGGTAAGCTTCTTAACGGAACCTGTAGATGATAAAACAACATAAAAATACTTAATTTGTAGATGGTCTGCACGGAGTTATAAGGAAGCATAGCGACAGACTAGCGCAAGCATACTAACAAATATTGCAGTATTCATGACCATAACCCCATATTCTCTCATCATCTGATTTTGTCTCAAATCTTTCATCATTTGCAGAACATTTATTGCTTTTATCAATGAGAACTTTCATATGCGCACAATTTCATCACACCACTTGAATGCCTTAGTATTACAACCGCCTGGTGGGCATTAATGAAGAAGACGCATTACACTGCCAGCGTATTAGGAATTTAATGAACCGCCACTGATGTAACCAAACCATATCTGCTATACTCCACGTTTCATCACCACTATGATTGACTTGCAATCGCTCGAACCGAAGGTACACATGCGTTACTGATTGACAGTGATGTAAGCGCAATCGTATCACGTAGCATAATCATTTCAAAGGGGCTTACGTACCTAGTACAGCTAGTTGATCACCTGATCCAATGAAGAGAACTTTAAACATACCTTTTCATAACTTACAATTGATTTTTTAAAGAATATCACACACCTTGAATGCCTGGTAGTAGTGAAGCCTACAACCGTCTAACTTCCATGACACGTGGGTTATATCATTTTCAAATGAAATCGATCAGATAACCTGATCCATCATAACATCAAGAGTGCTAAGGATAATTATACACCTTGTTGTAGCGTATCATTCATGCTGAAGGCATTTTATATGACTCACGTCATTCGCCACTTATGCAGAAATGTGCAGTTAATAGCATATTGCGCAGTTCATTGCATGAGAAGTACGTAGGGCCCGATTCGCGCTATCCTGATATGGCTCATTGGGGATTCCAGCACGCGGTCTGTACACTTACACGGGTCATAGTTATCGATCCCATTGAGTTTGTACCTACCGCAGTACAATAGACCACGCGCATCTATGGGCTATGTTGAACTTAGAAATGGATAATATGATGTCCTATCCGATTTGTTCCTCGGTATGAATACATATAATAATAGCATAATAGCATTTATTTCGCACTCATGGTACATGAGATCAAGTTCAAGTTCAAACCAATCATTGCACGTAATTTACAGCTGGCTGTGGTAATAGTGAAGCCTAACACCCAACATCAGCGTCTAACTTCTGTGCATGACACGCCTTAGATTGTCAGTGAGTTATATCATTTCAACGTGACCATCAAACGTGAGTTGAATCGACCTATCAGTGATAACCTGATCAATCATAACATTAAGGATAATTATACACCTTGTTGTAGCAAGCAACTGCAATCAAGATGCTAAGGCGTTAAAAGATATTGACTCAATCATTCTCATGGCAACTTATGCAGAAATGTGCAAGGCAATAGCACGTAGGGCCCGATTCGCGCTATCCTGAATTAACATCATTGGGGATTCCAACCGGTTGAAGACTTAATTAGTCACGGGTCATAGGGCTCTCGATCCCTGTATACTGTTGTAATTGTTATTTCGAAAATAATGTGAGATCTATTGCAAAGTTAACTTAGAAATGGATAATAGTTCCTAATTTGTTCCTCGGTATGAATCTAATTAATAGCATTTATTTGATCATATTTGTGACGATCGGTCAAGCAATCATTTAACAAATCTTGCAAATAAAATTTGAACAATATCATTAAAAGTAATGGTCTGAGTCGTAAATCAATGTTAGAAAGTATTAAAAGATCGTAACGATACTCATAATATATCTTATATTATTTGCGACATTCGAATTACTAAAGGCACATAATCGGCACATAACCGCCGATACAAGGTCATTCGTGCTATTAAGACTATTTAAGAAAAATTTCATACATCGCAATATTAATTGTTCTCTTAGAGGTAATCTACCAGCTAAAAAAGGAATATACATTGATCTTGTTCTAGGGTGTAATTTCCATATATGGCGGATGCATTTGCGCCAAGTGACACATAAGCTTTTAAATGAATTACTCGAGAGCGTCCATAATGGGGATCCATAAAAACTTGTGCAATATTTGTCAAATAGTGTATTACGAACATTTACTGTACAGTGACCGAATCTTGACATCACCATATTAGTTTTCGACACAACATCACCACATGCAGCATGAATATTCAATTGTTCGGAATTTCTTCCTATATAGGATCCAAGATGGATAGCATGTTCACTTACATTTAATCTAACACTGTTCAGTTGTAGATTCATTCACATCGCGCTTTTGACAATTAAAAAGCAACAAATTGCTTTTTGATGTGTTAAATATAACATTATATTCCTTGGCAAACTCTTCGCAAGTTTTAAGCATAGATTTGGCCGCATTTAAAGAAGGAGCAATGAGAGCGACGTCGTCAGCATAACTCAGTGCGCCTGCATAACGGTGACCAACATGGCACCCGATTCCTCTGTTTGAGAGTCGTGACAATAATTCATCGATATACACACCAAACAAAATAGGTGACAAAACCGCGCCTTGTTTGACTCCATTAGTACAATTAAATATACCATATAGATATACCATAGAGGGATAGTGGGGAGATAAACACTGACTCAGGTAAGCGTCAATACTTGTTTTCAATTGGTAATCATTTCATTGGCGTATACATTTGCACTCATAAATGATTATATTCGTGCAAGCCATGCAACTCTATTTTGCAAGCAGCTGTTGGCGTTTGGTTTTAGGTACTGACCAACATCGACGACCTACTTATATTATCGGTACATTACGGAAGGCAATATAATCGGTAGAAATAGACTGTATTGTACAACATGAAGCATTAACACCCCTACTGAAGGTCTCTTCCGGTAAATTTATGTGCAAAAATATGACCCTTTCGTCGATATTGTTTAATATGCAAATTCGAGCACTGAAAACGTTTTGTATTGTGCATCGCCTTAAGCATTCGACTTAAAATATCGATTAATTAGAATGACATTGTTTGAAGACAACTGCATGGCTGAAATACCATGGTAATTACCGGATGGCGAAAATGTGGATGAAATCTGCTCATGATACCGGATACACATAATCCGCTTGTAATTTATGGTTAATTAGTAAGCTAAGCTTAGGTCACTTTTCTGAGATACAGCCAGCAGGGGCTCGGCATATCACTATCACGAGCACCCTCAGCTAATTACTTGCCTCTGTGCTCACCATGAACTTAGATGAATTACTTACTAATGAACGGCTCCAGATAATCCGACTGTTCTGGGAGTGTGCATTAATTGGGTAGCAAAGGATCACATTGGAACATATTTAAGTGTACCCATCTAATCTAATGAATGACACTATTTGAAACACAAGGTTTAAGTGAGGATCTATTGCTTGCGAATTAGGCAGTATTACATTTACTACCACGGGTTATAGTCTTATTTCTAAAGACCGATTTCAACCAGTTGTCAGGATTCAACTACTAGTTAGATGGTGCCACACTGACTATCAATAGTGGTTTATTCCGTGCCACTTCATATGTTGAATACATATGGTCCTGCATCATTGCTTGGGGAGTTAGATATCTTGTGATCGACTAAACGCACTGACGGTGGACAAGACTGCATATCTCTTACCCTCATAACCTTGTTGCACTAACACGCGCCTTACTTAAAATGACATCCGTTCTGCTTTATACAGTGAACATGCGCACTATAAACATACGTACTACTTCTTTGTGAAGGAAACGGAAACACATCGCTTATAGCGATTCTTTGAAGATTTACAGTGGTTAAACTTTTGTGGACAATTTACAAAACAGCTCATTGAGAATAAGACACGCACGTCAAGTATAACATTCAAAACGAAAGGCGCTTGCATGCGTTGATATTCGATCCAGATCTTGCTGCAGACCCCCAGAGACACGCCTGCTGGAACCTAGCATATATGGCCTAAAATGTGTCGAATAGAATTCTTGTATAATGCATTACATGCATGTATGCTGAACTCCACAAGGAAAAGTCCAAGAAGCTGGAAGCCGCATATATTTGTTGTTAGATTATCAGTTTTAGAATACCAAGGAGCATCGAAAACATCCTGAAGTTAAAAACTCGATGAAAGCACATTTGGATTTATCTATATTGCATGAGGATTAACGAAGTGTAAGCTATATGATGACTGCAACATCAGATTCCATTTACAATGAATGAAAACGCATTCAATGTCACCATCTTATTGAATGTAATCGAATATTGGGACAATCATGCATTATATCAACTATACAATGCATGATATTCTCATCTGCGCTTGCAATTATACCCGGTAATGAACTGAAATAAGCGTTTTATAACCATAAACAATACATGTTTAAAAAGCTCCATCATAATAGTACAATATGTCGCAGAAGACAACAATGAATGATTGTGTAACAGTTTTTAATGCTTAGGCTATTGTATTGAATTATCCTTCCATCGCTGCAATAAACCAGCTTATCGCCATAGTGGTGTTTCAATCACGATTATTGTTCATACTGATTGGAAGCCTTGTGAATTAACATCCATAACGATAATTGACCAACAGCCACATTGATCCAGTACGCATCTTATAATAGAGTGCAAAAATATCCCATGAAACGAAGTCCATCCTTGGAAAACTGAGCATTGCATAAAAACAATATGAACAGCTGCATGCCATGAGCAGCGTGGCAATCTGGATTGACTGATGACCAGTTACGAACGTGCTTCATTCAATGGTGCGAATGAGTCTTGCCTTGTATTTTTTCTACTCAATTGCAGTTAAACAGCACACTAACATTTCTCATGAATTATTGACGATGACTGGACACACTGCACAAAATATCCATGCGAGTAATTTGTAATCACGTATTTTGTGACGCACATAATCATTTGTATTAGGTATAAACTAGTATACCGATTAATTAAGATAATCTCTGCTTGTATCAAAGCCTTAACTGGAGCTCATACCACGGAATCATATCACTAAAACAATGGCCATTACCCATGTGATGATGCCGTTGGCCGTGTGGGGCAGGACTATTGTCACTTGTCCTGCTAGCGTCTTTGTCCGTTAATGCAGCATTTTACGCTCGTCATAATTGGTCAATTCTCACCAGGCCGTGTGGATTGGCTATCTGTATAGCGTGATCAAACTCGCTGGTGGCACAGTGTAGGCAGTCAGAGAATAATAAACCATACATCAAATATTGAATCTCTGCGCGGAAGTCACTTTCGAGACAATCGATGAATCAACTCATGTCTTAACATAGAAACGGGAACATAAGGTGCGTTCCCTGTTAAGGTAATGCCTCATTTGGTAGGTAACAGATGTCTATTTAGGCTGATTTGGCTGCTAACAAAGGGTCTATTTATGCTGATGTGTTAGGTAACCGAGGTCTATTTACGAATATTGGTTGTAAAGTGGTTCTAATTAATCTGATTTGGCTGATAGCAAATGTCTATTTAGGCTGATTTGGTAGATAACACAGGTTCATTTTCGCTGATTTGGTAGGTAACAGAGGTCTATTTAGGCTGATTTTGTAGGTAACAGAGGTCTATTTACGGCGATTTGGTAGGTAACAGAGGTCTATTTACGGCGATTTGGTTTTGTGGACGTACAGATGGTCTAAGATTGGAATCCGAAAAAGTCTGTGATATATATTTCTCCAGATTTAATTTGGCTGCTGTATCTAAAGGCTGGCAAAGTGAAACGATGTATAAATATACGGCGCCTAGGTTAAATCATATGTCATATAGTCAACAGTGATGCATTGCAGTAGTGTTATACGGTGCACTATCGTGTAGTTTGACGCCACTCGCTGTTTATGCCAGCATTCAATATGCACGAACTCTCAGCACTTTCATTGTGCATGTCGATAATAACAAATGTTGCTGCTTTTGCACATCGACAAGGCCAACTTGTTGTTACATACCATGAAGCCAATGAGCAATCTATTCTTCAAACGTCACAACTGTGCACTACATTAGTAGACTGAGCGGTTGTCAGCTAGATACTGGATGTAAGATACTTGAAACAGCAAAAATACAGTAATGTTAGAAAAGTGCCTCTTAGCTTATGAAAAGTAAAAATAACTTCTGAAACAGTAACTATGATAATTCTTTCTGGCCATTTGGTAACTACCGCTGTCGTCGACGCTGGCGGTACGAGCGCAACCACATTCACAGTACAGTTAATAGGATCGTTCTAGTAGACTGACATCGGTGCAATAAAGGGATCTCGCCAATTAACCTCGCTGAACCGTACCTCATGGTTAGAGTTTCCCTGATACGCTTTGCTGAACATTGCTTCCTAATTGTTATTTATCATATTAAATGCGCGACCAACCATGGAAAAAGCGCAGCTTTATAACGCCCCGATCGAGTGTTGAGGTCAAATTACCTCAGAAGACAAATTATAGGGTGTACTCGCGATGAGAGATATGAAATTTAAGCCTCATGATTACAGTACTAGTCGCATACGATCATGCATTATACGGATTTTGAAATCAACCTATCCGCCAACCGCGACATTACCCGAATTGAAGGTTGTCGCTATATTCATGAGTAGAAACAGGCCTTTAAAATACGAGTAAAGAGAGTGGAAATGGACAAAGCTTGCCAACCGTATCATAGGCTTGGTTAGCTAATGTGCAGTCGTTTAGAAACTAGATGCCGATCGCTGATCAACTGAATACACATTGAACAGAATTGTCAAACAATTTACCCACATAATGTCATGATGAAATGTAATATGGTCAAAGCAATGACAGCATCATCAGCCCCGAAGCATGTGTAACTTGTCCATTGAACAAAAGAAGTGTTTGTATTTTCTTAATTGTACTCGACATGGCCAGTATAAAAATATGTCTTCGACCTGAATTGCTACCCTGCTAAGACAATATGCAATTCCACAAGATCTTATCGATGACGAGTTGAAATAAACCAATGGCATTCCACGAAAAAAATGATCTAGCGGTAAAGCCTTTCAGTCACCTTATGCAAAAAATCACCACATTGAGGCAATTATCTCTATCATTGAACTATGTAACACTATGCCTTGCCCATAACTTGTCCGTCTGATCCCTCATATACAGTTTTATTGCAAGTAAAGACTTCTCTATCTTGACCACCTTGTAGGCGTTTAGGCTTCAGGCTGTGACGAACAGCAGCTGTTGTTTTTGTGATATCCGCATCAAAGACGCTTTCATTGGACTACAACCGTTTTTTGGTGTAGACGCGACAAAATCTTATATCCCATGCACTTGCAAAAATACACTTCGCCCCGGCCTTCTCCCCAAAACTGCCGTGTGTAGAAGCATATCAACATCACCAATATCCCTTTCAAGTTTTCTGGAACCCATTATTTGCGCCACCAGATGTTTCTTTGCAGTTTTACAATATGAGCTTCACGAGCCACATGGAAATTACTTGTCATAAGGTATGTCTTATACAGTAGTTAACGTGGTGAACTGTATTTAACATGCGAGCCAAGATGGTACCAAAATTGCACCTTCTGGTGAATGTTGATCGCAAGTAAATATTTCGAAGGGTTTGTTAGATACATGCAAGGCGTGGCCCTATACACTCGAGATGAAACCGATACAGACCACATTACGGACAGCCTATGATCAGAGGCTGAAAACTTCGTTATAATCGTACGAAAAGAGGAGGGTTATTGCAAGGTAATTAGCACAGCGTTGATAATTTGCATGTCGCATGTGCCAAGCGGATAGACACAATTGATAGCATTACAACCGTTTAAAATCTAACTGTCCAGCGGTATTGTAGAGAAATGTTGTAAAACTAAAAGTATCATCCGTGATGCTAACCACAGTGCCTTCGTAGCACCACGCCATCAGACCCCTCACTTTCGTAGGGGATGGTGAAATAGCGGCAATTCAAACGACACTATCTATCAGTGAACTTACTAACACTATCAGGTTCAATCGAAGGTGTTTGCTCACCAAACCACTAGCGGCAAAGTTGATTCAGCTTTACTCTAGTTTTTATCTGGTAAATGTGTAAACGGTAGGAGGGCCATATATCATTGGTCATATCAAAACGGACACCTGATATATATATATATATATATATATATATATATATATATATATATATATATATATATATATATATAGATATATATAGATATATAGATATAGATATATATAGAGATCTAGATAGATATATATCTATATATATCTCTCTATATATAGAATAGACTCATATATATATATATATATATATATATAGTATATTCTATATATATGTATATATACATGTATATATATCTATATATATGTATATATATATAAATATACTCATATATATATGTATATATATATAAAATATATATAAATATACTCATATATATATATAAGTATATATATAAATATATATCTATATATATATATATATATATATATATATATATATATATATATAGATCAGATGTCCGATTTGATATGACGTGTATGAGTACTGATGTCTTTTTAATGCTGCTATATATATATATATATATATATATATATATATATATATATATATTTTATATATATATATACATATATATATATATATATAGACTATATATATATATATATATATATATATATATATATATATATATATATATATATATATATATATATATATATATATATATATATATATATATATATATGTATATATATATATATACTTCCGTCCTAGGGTGTCTATAAATGGCAATGGTTTGGAAAGTAAAGGTTGCTCGCTATGTACTTTAATAAGCTTAACTCTAGAAATTATACTTGTATGCGTGAGAGCATCATGGAATATAGTGGCATGCACTTGGAATAGCATATAGCTACTGCAGGAAACTCTGAATATAGACGGAAATGGATGCGGCCATTAGGCTTTTATCGTTTCATCGGGTATGAAATATCATACCGATACCATATGCCAAGAATTGAAAGATGTTTATGTAATATACAGCTGTGTGACGTTTAATCAGCAAACCCTGCGTGTTGACAAATAATGCACACGTGACCGAGCACCATACACATCGTATCTTGGATACTGCATTACCTGTGATTAATTACATTTTGCCTCCTCTTGTAATGTACGACTCCATAGCATCATTAATGACATCAGTACTCATTCACGCCATATCCACCGAGGAGAGTCTTCTTCATGGATGACGATGAAAACAACACCAAGTATTTGACAATCTGCTATTGATTCGTAGATGTCAGAGACAATTGCTGTACAAATGGGCTTTCACTTTCTCTTCATGAATGTTGTTCAAAGCGTAACCCTAAGTTTTATACGTCTGTCAGAAAGCACCCCTGGCAAGATCGAATATTTCAATACAAATAATCAATGATTTGAATAGCGCAAATTTACAAAAACACTGATTCTATGCGCTTTACATTAAAATTATAAGGATTTGCAAATTTTATATATATATGTATATGTATGTATTAGTCGGACAGATACACAATATGCAATGCTAAATGGGGTATACACATTAGCCTTCACACTCCAGTGCCACAAGAGTACTAAAACATAAATAGCCTCCCATTCAATGCTCTCCGATGGCACAGCTTTGCATACGCAGCATTTTCCATCGAATTGACGGCACAGAAAATAATATCCGTCCCTAGGATCCATTTGTCCCTCGGACTTTGATCAACCTTTCCTGCCTGGCGTCTAATATCAAACTGAGTCATAGGAAGATTTGAAAACTGAGGCAGTAATTGTAAATGCTAAATTATTTCGTGCGTACCTAAATCCCAGGAAGTACTGAATGACCGTATCAAATTTGAAAGCATCACCGAATCGCCCCGTGACGATCACAACTGTCATTGCTACGGAATAATTTATTGCATTGTTTTCATGTAATATAAATGCCATATTTCAAGGAAGTTTCCTGTGTAGACTGGAAACCGTTCCCACAGTCGCCTCCTGTGCATAAGCTCGACCGCGTGATATTGCAAGGTGGATTCTATCAAGGATAACTAAAGACATGCAAGTTATGTTGCTCTCTTTATGGCATGATTTATAAACCCAATACCGCACATTGTGTCAAAACTACAACTCAAGATCGGGTGGTCAGGCAGCGACCTAGAACTATCACTTACTTCTGCAGCATCAACTATTCTGAAGTAGTGGTCTCGTAGCAATGAGCGGCCGCTAAAGATTGAGCCAAACTTCAATTGATGAGTTGGTTTCGGGCGTTGTGGCAATTGTGTTGTGTAATGGATGGCAGTTTCCTTCAAGCCAAGGTAATTTACTTAAGTATAATATGCTTTTGTTTGCGGTCTGAATGCATGCAAAAATAGAATCTATATATGTAACGTTGCATTTGACAAATGGCACGTCAATTGGGACAACAGATACCTTACCGTAAATACACCTTTAAATTGTCCTTATAATGTCCACCAATAACGTCAATAATGACACAATTGTCCTCAATTAAAGTACATCTTTTATTTTATGGGACAGGCTGCAAAGGAGATATGATATGAAACGAATTAAGTCGCCAGTAGTCATACATAAATAACCTACGGCTCGTTTATTCACCCAACCTACGCCATTGAATGCTTCTTGTCAAAACCAGCTGAGAGTGGACCATCCTATGTAGTCATATTTCATCAGATATAACTTTTCTGTTTCTAATACCGACCGTCCATAAAGGGGTTTGTAATGGACCACCCAAAGCCTGAAGAGTAACAATAATGGTGACGTCTATCGGAGGTGGATGTGACGACCAGTGTCGGATTCACCAATCATAACGGCCTATCAGATATCCGATTCAGAAAGACCAAGCGACGTTGGTACCTTAGAATTTAATAACAATGACGGGAACGTTTTCATATGTTGATTATAACGTTAGAACGAGTCAATTCTCTGCCAATTGCACCCTGCGTTAAGCATCTGCTGCATATGGTGGTCCTTTGTGGCTATTAACCGCAAATCCGCCGGTTGCTCTAACTTCCCTATTCCTCTGTCGAATTAGGATCTCTCGCCGTTTTAGCCCATACAAAAATCACCATTCATGTGTCAGTTTTTAAACATTGATCAAGAGATTATGCAATTATTGTTCATATATTTGCTATAATGAGTCTTACAAATATTGAACATTATATAGTTGCAACGTGACTGGCATGAATATTTTGCTTAATTAGTCGCGGTTGCTGTTTATCATTGGTGTCGAATCTGAGACCGAGATGATGTTGTGTTTGACAAATGTTCATATGCGTGACATATGAACTGCAAATGAATTTTGCGTTTACAGTCAATAATTAGTCTGATGAGGATGGGTGAATTAATCATTTAGACAGTTTGGCAAACGAACCAGCAGATACATGTAGATATGGACTTTAACTCCCAAACTTAACCGACAGTTCTCTTTACTATTCCCACGAGTGTTGTATTAAGCAATGTATATGATACGTATCGGAGAAGTATCAATACCTTGAACAAATGTCGTATGGTTTTCCATCGCCAATAATGATTAATTCTCGCTGACTTCCAAATAAACGTCAAGACGCAAAGAACGTATTAATCGTGATGTACCATCAACTGAACTAAAACGAGAGACGGCTGTCATTTGATTGATGTAACAGGTCGGCATAGCAGTTAGAACGTGCGCTGAATCAGCAATGAGCGACGCATCCCAAGCTTTCCCAGCTGAAGTCAATTTACGTCCACCCACAACGGCTGATTTTAGTTCTGAACAATAAACACACACACACACACACACACACACACACACACACACACACACACACACACACACACACACACACACATATATATATATATATATATATATATATATATATATATATATATATATATATATATATATATATATATATATATATATATATATAAATATAAGGTTTGATAGCCAGTTTAACACTTGAAGACGTAGTCATGGTAACTCGATATCCATCGGCATGCGTACCACAAATTTCAAATATCTTTTCATTGATGAATCAAATGCTGACCTCATAGTTGTTAGACGAGGCTTGACAAGTCAACCAATAAATCAACTCATGTCATCAATCGCTATTCACGATGCTGCCTTTACAAGACAAGAAGCGGAAAGAGAACGCCGCAGGACGTGGCCTCTGCTTCTTATACGTCATCGATCATATTACATCCCGATAAGAATCCTCCCACACATGTCACTGATGTCTTGGTTACATTTCACAACCCTTATCTATTCGAAACCAATCATGCATTCATCAAACTCCGGGGGTCTTAAAGAAACGTGTATGGTACCGAATAAAGCCCACTTCGTATTACAACACGTGATGTTAGAGTCCTGTATTCCATCGAAACAATGGCACAACACGTTTTCATGTCAATGTCATATGAAGAAGTCTAAATTTTATCATGTGGTTATATAGAAAACATTACCAATCGCAATAAAATGACAAACCTATACTGCAATCAAGATTTTATCCTATAAAGGTACACAATATACCGGATTTAGCATAACCACTGTTACCATATGAACCATATGAACCAGCGTATGGAGCTTATATATATATCCAGCTACTTTGTATCTCGCGTATTCTGTGAAAGTAGAATCCGGTAAGCCAAGAACTCACACACACACACACACACACACACACACACACACACACACACACACACACACACACACACACACACACACACACACACACACACACACACACACACGGACACATACATATAGCACACACACACACATGGCTAGATATATATATATATATATATATATATATATATAGATATATATATATATATATATATATATATATATATATATATATATATATATATATATATATATATATATATATATATATATATATATATATATATATATATATATATATATATATATATATATATATATATATATATATATATATATATATATATATATATCATTTGATGGACTGAAAAAGGGCCCCATCTGCAGATGGTTCTGCCCCAATTTCGGATCAATGTTGCATCGTGATTATACTAATGGGTGTTAATTTATTCCTGCTTTGTGTTATAATACGAGCAACAAAAAAACTCATGCGTAACTTTGTAAACATAAGATTTAAAAGAACATCATCCGCAAATGGTTCTGACTCGACTCCAGATTAGGAACTCATAACAAAAAGTTTAACAGATTTGTATTTATTTCCGTTATGTGCAACATTATGTACGAAAGCCTGTGCCGTAGTTCCAAATTCTAAGCAACACAGAGAAAACATAGTAAAAAAAAATATTCTGCAGATGGTTCTGACCCATATCTAGATGGGTCATAACCATTAGCAAATGGGTCAGCCCCATCTGCAAACGGGTCAGACCCATCTGCATACGCTTCTGACTATTTCTGAGGATGGATAAGACCCGATATATATACATATATATATATATATATATATATATATATATATATATATATATATATATATATATATATATATATATATATATATATATATATATATATATATATATATATATATATATATATATATATATATATATATATCCCGCCAATCAACTCTTATCCTGTATACCCCGCCAATCAACTCTTATCCTGTATAGCATGGATAAATCCGACTGAAGACGGCAGGCATATCTCCTTATCAATGAACACAAATTACACAGCTAGCATAAGCAAGGTTGTCAATGTGATTAATACTTACTGCAGAAGTAGCCGATTGAGTTATTGGCTCTCCAACAGACTTGCTCGGGTAGGTAATGAACAGGAAACATGTAAGGCTTGACTATATTGTACGGTAAAAAGGTCACAGCTTGTAGGTATAGAGACAATTTTAGCATTGCTTAAGATTCTTTCAAGAATTAACTGATTTTAAACAATTGTTGCACATTTGACGACCTACCGATCAGGGTCGCGCGCGTTGACGCACTGGTGACGCGCAATGGCGTTTAAGGTAGCAAATACGCACAAAATGCTCTCGCGTTTTTTCAAATGCAATGTGAATCATCAATGACGTCACGAGGTCTCCTTCACCATACTAACGAAAATATACCTGCAAACACTGTGCCGTGTTATTATACTGTACAAAACGTCAATTATTCTTAAAAACCCACTCTTAGTCATTACTTAGTCACTACTTGCCTTCCTATTTCCTCGCTGCGTTTGTTTAACCGTAACAGCAAGCCTCAAAATATTCATCATGGCAAACAAACAGCGCCCAGGCAGCCCTGCGGTATTCATCATGGTCAGACAGCCGCACTTCACTCATAACGCTAGGCAGCCTCCAAATATTCATCAGTGTTAGGCATGGTGGATATTGTGTGGCTGCCTGGCCATGATGGATATTGTCAGGCTGCCGTGCCATGATGAATGTTCTGAGGTTGCCGTGCCATGATGAATGTTCTGAGGCTGCCGTGCCATGATGAATGTTCTGCTGCCGTGCCATGATGAATGTTCTGAGGCATGATGTCTGCCTGTCAATGTTCTGAGGCTGCCTGATGGATGATTGTGAGGCTGCCGTGCCTGATGGACTGATGCCGTGCCATGATGAATGCCCTGAGGCTGCCTGGACATGATGAATGCCCTGAGGCTGCCTGGCCATGATGAATGCATTCATCATGGCCAGGCAGCCCCAGGACATTCATCATGGCCAGGCAGCCTCATAATATTCATTGTGGCCGAACGACTTCACAATACTGCCAAATCACCTTTGAGCAAGGTGTAAAGCATATGCATGCCACTTGTGTCTCTATCACAGCATTCCCTGTGGATGTGACTGTTTAAGACAAAAACCTGTAGCCGCGTTTTCTGATAAATAATATCTTTGTGTTTATTTGCTACTTAATACAGACGATTCTTTTGAACAGGCGTTCACATCATCGGGATAATATATGCTATCGCCACATCAGATGATTAACTTGTGAATTATGCATAGCTTTCGTATGTGTTTATGCAAGTGTTTAACGAATCCAATGCAACGCAACATAATACTATTCCCCCCCCCCGGATTAGCTAGTATTGTTAGCGTGTGTAGCGCAAATTAAATTCAATGCTGTCACCTGGAGCAATCATGGAATGCCAGGACTATAATTACTCTATGTTCTTTGCTTTGTTGCTCGTGATAAGCGCTCGCGCTGTGCTTACAGTCGTCCTAAAGGCATCGCATGGTACTTACTTTCTAGTAGGATGGGGGTTACTGGCTAAGTGGAGGGAGCGAGTTTGTGCAAAATGACAGCTCTTGAGGGGCCTTGTCCAGGCACGCAATTGCTTGAATCTATCATCGTCACGAAAGCCTCGTTATTGAAAGTGACATGTGGCAAATTATAAAGTGTTCTTTGCTGTTGATAAGCCAAAATTCAACTGTTTGATTTAGTTAAGCCAGCCAGCACAAACCCGCCAGTCTTCTTGACTTGTTGATTTGAGTAAGAATGGTGAACGCATCAACTGGAGGTGATAAAGCACAACTTTTTGTAACTGTTTAACTAATACAATTATAATGTTTTATTTAAAGTGAGAGAGGGTTTATCAATGTTGAAACATGTTCTGTATTGTTTGCACTAGTGTAGTTTATTGCTGTAGCACTGGTCAAAAGAAGAGATGTTATGACGAATACATAAGATACATATCATTCATGTTGGATAAAAACCGTATGGGATGAAATATGGACAAACGACCTCACGAACACAATCACCATGTCTCCCATGGTCTGTTTGACAGCTCCCTATGTGCTAACAATACATCGGGCTCTGATTAATTCCGCGACTCATCTTTACTTCTGTAATCATCATTAATGCTGAAGCTTACACCCACTGATGCAGGCCTGTAAATAAACGGGACGAGGGAACAACCAGTCGCGATGAAGATGTGAATTGGTCAGCCAAATCAGCCCGTATAAGGCAAGGCGTCGGGATTATTTTATTCACACTTTTATTCAGAATATCCATTGATTCTTGGAACTATAAGAACTTTACCATCAACATGATACATTGTATTGTGTCTGAAGGATGCAAACCCCGATGACAAGCTCATTTTGGTTATTCTTCACTTCGCAACTTGAGATAGAATCTTGAGTTGTGGTTGGTTGTTGACCTCATCCACTGGATATGACACCGGATCCCCGTGTAGGCTGTTGAACAGCTAACTATGTTGAACCTTCTGTCATCTGCGCATTACATCTATCCAACGCGGCTGCGTCTCATAGCCTGAGGATGTAAGGTCATTTACGTGATATCGCGATGTTTATAATGGTGGATTCGTTATGCTGAGGAACGCAACCAATCAGGGACGCGTATTGAGCAGATATTTATTGTTTGGAGGGCATTCTTTAGAGGATTAATTCGCACATAAATATTGCCAATAGGCTTATCGTCTATAACGGATTACAATCGTACGTGGTAATGTTATTACAAGATGGACTGCAGACAATGTTGCCACCTCATGTGACTGCAAAATCGCATTTTGTGCTGTCTTCTTCATTAAAAGTTTTGCATGTCGATCCTGCCCGTTGACATCCGTATTGCCGATAACGTAGTAAGCCACTGTGCTGCATTATCTTCTTAATGTTAGAGGTTTATCTAAAGTTGGATACCTTTGACGTGGGCGTCAGTTTTTCTAAGCATTCAGCATCAATCGATGGAATGCGCTGACAAGGCTCGTAAACTGCTGACACTCTGACAACAGTGAATGCATCTGAAATGAAGGGTGCACGCGTCAGCCGTAGGAATGCATATTAAGTGCCAATATGATTCCATCCACTGTATCATTATAAATACATCGACGGAATGTGACTTGTGGCAAGGTTTCATTGTCAGAAGAGCAGCACTAACTTACGACAGTTGTGTCGTTGGAGTTGCGGACTGGAGCTCGGTGCAGCTGATAGTGCACCATTATAAGCACCTTCCTGGGGTTCTGACGCCCGTCAGACGTACGCCTCTCCGTATATGAGATTATTGGCGCTTGTGCGTCAGAGAAAAATAGATATGTGATATGATTCGCTTTGAGACAGCGAGTATTATTGGGTGAAATCAAAATCTCAGGGATTGAGTAACTAATTGCATTCATATTGTTCATATTCAGCGTAACAAGTGAGGGAGATAGCAACACGAACGAAAGTCGAGCTTTAAGGTGTTGAACGTAAACTACATACCTGCAGGCAATCATGCTCATCCGTCAATGATTATCTAGAGTTTTTGCCTGTTTGGGATAATAGTGCTTCAATCCTTAATTATCTCTTCCTTGCGCACTCGAGCGCACTCGAGCCTCAATGTCCTACACTCTAGTTAAAATGAACAAATTTAGTGATTTAAAGCCCGATTTAGCTTCATGTCATGTATGAAAATATCGGTCCTATAGTCTTTTTGCATACCGAGTTTTGCCACGTCGGATGACTGAGATTTGCGCTTTAACTACGTGTGTGTGTTTTTTGTGCATGGTGCGTGTGTATGGTGCGTGAGTATGGTGTGTTTGTAAGGTGTGTGTATGGTGTGTGCGTGTTCAAGGTGTGCGTACAGTGTTTGAAAATGGTGTGTGTAAGGTGTGTGTTTATGGTGTGAGTGTAAGGTTTATGGTGTGAGTGAGTGTAAGGTGTTAGTGTATATGGTGTGTGTATTCGATGTGTGAGGTGTGTGTGTGGTGTATGGTGCGTATGTCAGGTGTGAGTGGTGTGTGTATAATGTGTGTATGCTGTGTGAGTATGGTGTGTGTGCATGGTATGCGTATGATGTGTGTATGTGTGTGTGTGTGTGTGAAAGGTGTGTGTGTGTGTGTGTGTGTGTGTGTGTGTGTGTGTGTGTGTGTGTGTGTGTGTGTGTGTGTGTGTGTGTGTGTGTGTGTGTGAAAGGTGTGTGCGTGTGTGTGCATCCAAAGGATAACTGGCTAATACTTGGGGCACAGTTTTACAAAACGTATTCAATGATCATCTGACAATGACACCAAACATCATCGTCTTGCTTCTGTGAATGACACGCTTAAGATTACCAGAGAGCTATATTCTTTAAATGTTATCTTTAAACGTGAGTTGAGTCGACAACATCAGCAATGATCTACTCCATCATAACGTAAAGATTGCTGCAGGTAATTATACGCCTTGTTGCAGCAAACTGCATCAATCACGATGCCAAGGCGCAATAGTTTTAAACTAGAACTACTGTTAGACCTGTTAATAGATACTGACGCACTCATTCTTACGGTAACTTTTGCAGCAATATGCCGGTACATGTGGCCCGATATACGCTAGACTGCTATTATCAGCTGATAAGGGATTTAACTGGTCAGAACGCTTAATTAGTCACGGGTCATATGGCTATCGATTCCTGTATAAAATTGTGGTCATTGTTATTGGCGCAGTACAAAATAATATCTACAATAACCAGTGAAAACCACTAACAGCTACAAGAGGCCATTGATTGGCTCATGTGATTTTCATAAATTTCAATATTCCTGTAACATAAATGATAGACGACACCGAACCTTGGGATCTATTAGCTGCAAACTGTATTCGGCTAGGAAACTTAGAAATAGTTAACAAATATAGGACACATAAAGAGATACCACGGAGGGAGGATGGTTAGATAAACACTAACTCTGGTAAGCGTCAATACTTCATCCGATTATCCAATCCATCTGTAAGGAATACTGACGGGCTTCTTTAAATATACGATGAGCATAATTTATCCTGTTCCCAGCTAATGCTGACTTTGTTGAGCAGTAAGTCACATAGCCACAGTCGGCCCTTAATGGGGTGATTCATGGGATGAAAACATACAACATGAATAACCGGACCGTCCGCTTACTAAAGCTCTGGTGGAACATGTGCCTGTCTTAATCAGCCACTGTCTTATTTCATTGTCGGAATTAATTATCGCCGTGCGCTTATCATAAATAGTTGTCGCAATAAATCGCTGTCTAATCGCCGTATTCTTTTTGGCTGTCGTCTTATAGTCCTTTTACAAAGCTCTATTTCGCAAGCAGCCACCTACTTTTTGATTTTGGTCTTATTTACTGACCGGCCTCAACGACTTTGGTCGGAAGGATGCAAATCTGTGAATTGCAGCCTCTGTAATGAGCTCACATTACTCCCATTGAGGTAAGTAACACCAAGTCCAAGAAAATAACGTAAACCAGTAGAAAGAACCCCACTCATATCATCAGTACATTACATAAGGCAATCCAATCGATATGAACTGTACTGTAGTACATGTAAGCTTTAACACCCCGACTTTAGTTGGGAGTATGTAACAACATACACGTGACTGGAGCTAACTTCCATGATTAGTGCACAACAACATGGAGAAGGGTCAATACCTTCAAGTAGAAATATAGAACACCTGTTAATGAACAGGGGCTTACCCCATTTAACGTTATAAATTCAATTCTTCACAGCAATCAACAGCATGACCCCTAAGCTTATAAACATGACCAAGGAAACAGGGTATCATCCCGTGCGAGGCTGTCCATCTACTGACCCAAGTTACATTTTTCTGGCCATTATCCTCCCCACCCGACAACAGACTGAGCACTAGTCCAACCCCGTCATCATTTGAAGTTGCATCACTGCTGTTGACGAGCCAGCAACATAAGCTCCCATACTTTTTTTTTGTCGGGGCCGGGGGATATTGTGCAGTGATGAATGAAGGCCGGTCATCGTTCCTAGCCAAAGAACTCTATCAATTCAGAACGGGCTGCAATATTGACCTTACTTTTTGCATAGGATATAAGAGACGCCTAATTGCACATACGTGTCACGTGAATCCATTTGATTGCTGCTTTGAGGTAAACTACTCGTTCATACCAATAATGATAGCGTTGAATTAGTCAAATGCTATTACCATAAATGGTTCCTCATCGAGCAAACACTCTCATGCATCTTGAACACAACACAACACGTCCCTTTCAAATATGGTCTGATAAAAAATCAAAAGATGTGTTATGTCGTAATTGTTTCGTGTATATGAGAGCCAGAAGAAAATCAATGCCTTGTAACTTAGAACAATGCTAGCAGTAGTAAAACGTAATGCTAATTTCTGTCGATATGTACCAAGTTAGCAGTTTATATGTGCTTTATCCACCAACAACACAGCAGCCTTATTACACTCTTTCGTTAACCAGTATGGATAAACAGATGACAAATTTGGCTTCAGGCAGAATAAAAGACAACTCAATCTGTGCTGTTTTTCGCATGACAGCGGTACTGCTCTGAACAAATAACTGTGTATGGTAGTTGAATGAAGCACGGCACAAAACTCAAAGTGATATGCAGAACCTATATTAAGTTAGAGAATCGAATTTACTATCACAATCGTTCAACACTGGAATCTTAATTATGATAATCCAATACGAAATGTGCTTGGGCAATGAAAGAGGGGACTAATTAACGACTGTAAGTGATCTGTGATGATGAAACAATAAGACACGCCTGAGGTATGTATGAATTTTAAATATGACTCTATTGTGTTAACAGTTCGTCGATGTGCTCGGTGGAATGTGTTGTTTGATAAGCGAATTCGAGCTTTGCTAACATTTTGTATTGTACATCGCTTTGAGCCTTCTACTTAAAATATTGATTAATTAGAATAACATTGTTTGGAGACAACTGCATGGATGAAATACCATGGTAAATACAGTGTGGCAATATGTGGATGAAATCTTCTCATAGTCCCTGTGCAAATGAATTGCGAAGCCGACCTGAAACATTGCTTATTCCATATTTGTTTTATAGCGCCTACACAAATCTTTCAAACATGTTCATATGCTGATAAAGGGTTATGCGAATCCACACATAAGCTATAATATTTTAAACCAGAAAAGAAGTAAACGAGTTTCCCGTTACATAAGTATGGGAAAAGGGATATCTAAGTAAACAATACATTGGGTGGATGGCTACTACATTTCTCTCATAAAATGTTCCACTCAATTTCAGAAGATGTTGTCATGTCAAATGTGCTTTATATGAAACTATCTAAATTTGTCATGCTTTCAAGCTTCTATTAGGCATCTTGTCTGCCCTACGAACTTAACATAATACGTTGCTTGTATTCAGTAAGCGAGATTTACGCACTGGCGGATGTGAAGAGAAAATGAGTTATGGCCAATTACTTATGTAGGCAGAATAGCTGCTGTAGATACAGCAATTGTATATCTTATTAGTGTCGGTGAGCAGAACGGGTTGAATGGAGGTGAACAACAGAGTACATACGTATGATAAACAATCTTATTTAATGGTGGCGGAGATCCTTAGATGCAGATTGGCATTCAGCACAAAATTAACCACTCTTCCTGCAATAAAGGCTCTTCAGTAAGAGCATTACAAATCTTCCTAGCGCCACTAATGTCAATATTCATCGAATGTATGAATTCATCGGCACCCATTAGGCGTCATTCTGTGGTTGCTTACAAATGAACCCGCTTTTGGCAGGATATCAGTAAAGGGCAGTGCATTTGAAAGAACCTATTTTTTCACGAAAGGCATATAGATGCCCTTTTGCTGACATTACCACTTTCACATCTCTCACGTCCACACTTACAATGTCGCTGTAGGTATTGTCAAGTTGGTGAAATACACGTTAATTGTTTGCTCTATATTTATGTCATCATAGCAGATCAGAATTGCCGTCAGAGCAATCTAATGACTACCACAGCCTAAACAAGAAAAAACCCACAAAAATTTTTCATCCTTTCGGCCGCATGTCGTTCACAAACAGTTTCGGACTAGGAACTGCCATTCATTTACAGGTTTAATCATGCGCAATGCAAAACTCATCTGAATACTTTGATTGACAACTGAGCTGTCGAAATAAATATTTGTCATGGGATCAACATTCATTCAGCTTGCGGTCTCCTCAACCCCAGCACCATGTTTTTTATCATGTACAAAGGAACATATATTTCAGAATCATTAGCCTCTTCTAGCGACAACTTGTATAAACGCAGGCTAGCTGCTTTAATCGAATCATAGTCAACATTTTCGATCATGGACTCGTTCCTTATGATGCTTCCGTTTAACGTTAATAGGGATAAAGAGGCCCTGTGCCCAAGCGCCCTGCATAGTCTGCCGTACATCCTAAACATCCGAGTGTTTATACTTGCCATGCCAAAAAATCATGCATGTGTAGCCAGATAAAGAGCTATTTTATGTTAATCGCAGTTTGTTTTCTCGTTCCACCCCCATCAGCCGCCTGATGTTGATTGAGATTTACCAAGTCAGTCAATGCGTGTTAACATATCAACTCCGCTCCTAAAGAATCATAATAGAAGTGTGTGATGGCGAATATACCCAACGGTATAAAACAGCGCGTTATGTTTGAG
The DNA here is from genome assembly GCA_034190875.2 of Urechis unicinctus. Classification (NCBI taxonomy): domain Eukaryota; kingdom Metazoa; phylum Annelida; class Polychaeta; order Xenopneusta; family Urechidae; genus Urechis; species Urechis unicinctus. The sequence goes on along the minus strand of CM067350.1, from coordinate 74,706,481 downwards.
CTTTGCACTGCTTTGAAACACGAACGTCAGCAGAATGTACGGAGTTTACCATGATCAACTGATGAACCAAGGGTCAACATTTTAGATCGCTTTCAATTGACACCTGCATAGTTGATGATCACGATTATCGCAAGTAGATAAAAGTTTCACGCGCGACCTGAGTTATCGCGCTTTTGCTCGTACTTCCTGGTCATCTGACTCGATCAGATAGCACTGGCATCAGTTGGATAAATTATTGTCGAGTAACTGAGATTGTTGAGTGAAACAACCTCTAAATTAACAACCAATCAATGTATATAATACTTGGCTGTATCGAATACTGTAAATGATTGAAAATAGGTTTATTTTGTCTGTTGGACGATCTGTAGAAACACTGTTCATTGCATGAATGTCTCCAAAACGTACTAAGAAATGGAGGAAGCACAACCGTGCTTGATATCAGGAAGTCTAACTAGAAGTTATATTGCATCATATAAGAACAATTCATATACTGACTATGCCAGGTCGAAGCTGTACAGTATTTACCATCAATGTGATTGGAACAATAATGCATGTTGGTCTCCCCTACCTTAAGATAAAGTTCCTAGAATATAAATTATTGGTTCTCAATAGCTTTGGGACATTATTTTATAATTCTGAAGAGTGTCATGTTCCCATGAAGGTTAATACCGTTGCAATTACTAATTAAATGCAACAGCGTTAATAGATGATTACAATAGCTCTGTGAACGAATTTGCAGTCATTTGATAGTCATTCCAACACGAGTATTGTGCGTCATCATTTGACAAAATAATGGCTGCAATATATGCCATGATACACCCGTGCATATATGGAATAGGTTTGATGAATTGGAGTGATTAATTTCTGAATTGTATTTATCAGCTGCTTGGCCTGTTAATGCTTCCACACAGCACCTCTCGGTGTACTGCATGAAGCTTACAAACGGAATATAGAAAGATTATTTTTGATCATATTTGTATCCCCGTATAGAACAGCTTCTCGTTGGTGCGGTTTGTAAAATTTTCGTTTCGCCACCACATATCTTATGCTGACACTTTGGTTCGCATGTATCGGAAAATGAGTGACTGACGGAGCGTTTCTCGGTAATTTAACGCCTCATTTGGTAAGTAACAGATGTCTATTTACGCTGATTATGTAGGTAACAGTGGTCTATTCACGCTGATTTGGAAGGTAACAGGTCTATTTACAAGTATTGGTAGGTTAAATGGGTCTACTTACACTGATTTGGCTGATAACAAAGGTTTATTTACGTTGATTTGGTAGGTAACAGGGGTCTACTAACACTGATTTGGTAGGTAACAGAGGTCTATTTAAGCTTATTTCTTTGAACGCCTAAGCACAGAGTGTCTTAGATTCGAATTTGTAAAACCTCTGACATATACTTCTCCAGATATAGTCCGGTTTCTGTATCTAATGGCCGGCCATGTTATAAAGGGTGCATAATGGTATAGTTTGAGTATATAGATGCTTTAGTAATATTTTCTGTCATATGGACAGCAGTGATGCATTGCCGTAGTTTTATATGGTGCACTGTAGAGTAGTATGACGCCAATCGCTGTCTATGCCAGCATTCAATATGTACGAACTGACGGCACTTTCATTTTGTATGTCGATAATATAAATGCTGCTGCTGGTGCACGTCGGCATGGTCAGCTTGTTGTTACATATCATGAAGCCAATAATAGCTCTGTGCTTCAAACATCATAAACAAATGCATCACATTAGTAGATTGAGCAGTTAATAGCTAGATTCTGGATGTAAGATACTTGAAACAGCAAAAACACAGTAATGTGAGAAAAAAATTATTCTTGCCCTTTTGCATCTACTGTTGTCGTCGACGCTGGCGGTACGACCACAACCACATTCACAGTACAGTAACTACGATCGTTCTAGTAAACTGACATCAGCGCAATAAAAGGGATCTTGCCAATTAACCTCGCTGTACCGAAGTGCAGCTTAATAGCGCTCCGATTGGACTCGGAGTGTTGTGGTAAAATTACCTCAGAAGGCTGGATACTCAAAATTAAATATTCTAGTTCAGAAGCATGTGTTGCTTGTCTATTTAGTTGAAGAGATGTTTTTGTTTTCTTTATTCTACTTGACATTGCTCGTGTAAAAATGTGTCGTCAGCTTAGATTGCGACCCTGCCAAGACAATATGCAATTCGTAAAGATGTTATCGATGACGAGTTGAAATTAAGCAGGAACACAATAATCCAGCGACAAGCGGAAGGCGTTACTAGCTTCTACCTTTCAGTCATTAATGCACCAAGTCACCACGTTGAGGCAATTATCTGTATCATTTATTAAAGCACAAACCTGTGTTATACTGTGCCATACCCATTACATTACTTCTCTATCTTGACCATCTCGTAGCCGTTCAGGTTTCAGCCTGTAACGGGCAACAGCTGTTCTTTCTTGTGATATCCGCATCAAAGACGCTTTCATTGGACTACAAATTTTATGGTGTAGACGCGACAAAATGTTATACCCCACGCACCTGCCAAAATAGACTTCGCCCCGTCTCTCCCCAAAACTGCCGTGTGTAGAAGCATATCAACATCACCAATATCCCTTTGAAGCCTTCTGGAATCCATTATGCATGCGCCAGCAGACGATTCTTTGTAGTTTTACAATATGAGTCACAGGGAAATTACTTGTCATATGGCTTGCCTTATGCAGTAATAAACGTAGTGAACTGTATTTAAAATTCGTGCAAGAACGCCCTTCTGGTTTGTTAGATACATATGTGGACCTGTTATTATGGCGATAAAACTCAAGGCATGGCACTATACACTTGAGATTAGACAAATACAGACCACGTTGGGATAGGAAACTTATATGGATTCGCACAAAATGGTGCATAGCGAGTGAGGGAAATCATCGAGGCATCGAAGTCACCCTATTTCATCACCGGCTCCACTTTAACTCATCCTGGATCGCACCATTCTTGGGATACCAATGGTTAGATTTTTGGCAATGAATCGCAATATCTAAAATGCATTTTGAGAATAAAACTGGTGCCCGGTATTACACGGAGGAGAGTAGAGATAGAGATAGAGAGAGAGGAGAGAGAGAGAGAGAGAGATATAGAGAGAGAGAGAGAGAGAGAGAGAGAGAGAGAGATAGAGAGAGAGAGAGAGAGAGAGAGAGAGAGATAGAGAGAGAGAGATATATAGAGAGAGATAGAGAGAGAGATAGAGAGAGAGATATATATATATATAGGAGAGGGAGAGATAGATAGAGATATAGAGAGAGATATATAGATATATATATCTATATATATAGATATATATATATAGATATATCTATAGAGATAGAGATATATATATATATATATATCTATCTCTCTATCTCTATAGATCTCTATATATATATATATCTCTCTATATCTCTCTATCTATATATATATATATATATATATATATATATATATATATATCCAAACTTAGATACCCAGCATGTGTGATTAAATTGCTGCCAATGTAAATCGATATAGTCTCTTTGCGGAATGTTATTTGGTAGCCAAAGAGTATCGGATGTGCGTGGAAATATTTCGAATGACGTTTAAAATGATCATATGGGCGCGGTAAGAATCAGCCGGTCACTAAGACTTGACAAGGAAAGCATTACTCAGAAAGAACTACTCGATCTCGTAACTTGTTTGCTCAAGGTGCTATACTGTAACAAGCTTAGCATGTAAGCTCAATCACACTGTACAAGCGTTAAGGTACGCAACTCATTTCAAACGTGAATGAAAACGTGTACCCGAAATATTCATTCAATAGAACAACCATGTGTGCGTTGGTGAAGGATTAAAAGGGCAGCAAACGTATAAAAATGAACCAATATATTGGATAATGCGTGAATAAAACTCGCATTCGATTTGTCGACAGTCGTTTAGGAGGCAGCGCTGTTTCGGTGCAGGTATTGACAGAGGGAGTCAATGTGCCGCCGTGAGAGACTAACCACAAACATGGACACATCGGCATGTTATCTTCAGTGCGCCAAATATATTTAAGTGGCTTTTAGGCATTAAGATAAGACAAACACGCGATGTTGTGTAACTCACGTCTGAAGATAAGAAGTCGTATAACGGGCATCTATCAAATGCCGCTCTTTGATGCAAAACACGATCTTTAAGATCGTTATCACTTTTTTCACAGCGATAATGGGGTGTGATTATTCCCTTTACAACACAATTATGCAGCAATGCTCCGAATTGCCGGTGAAAACTAAATGAATAAAACATTGTTCTGCATTTAATAGGAATAAATGGTCATTTGATTGATGTATACAGATAAATGTATCAAACCATTTTCACGCAAGTTTTTTGAGCGTCCTTGGTGTGAAATATGGTCATATAGCACGTGTAAGGCTGCCCAATTGTACGGGTATAATTGTGCTGCTAATAAACAATCGCTTGATATACACAGGAATCATTGTCGATGTATTAGTGCTTTGTGCAAGGTGATAATGACGTCTGTGGAAAAGATATACCCCGTGCCGAATTCCGTTATTGGATGAAAATGACTAAACTGGATAATATAGCAGTGTGCTATGATCATTATATTCTCTCGTCCCAACAAGATTATATGAGGTATATATGGAAGGGATAACAATAGTGCGCGATAAACCTAACATACTCCTGCGGCTGAGAGACTAAGCCTTTTCAGCACCTGCTTTCCTCATAAATGAATAAGATTGCTATCTATGTGAATACCGCGTACTTGAACCCCTAAAGTGCTCCTGTCTCTAGCGGGTATCGCAAACATTGGGAAGCTGATTATATGACGTTGTCGACAGTTATTCGCGTATCCATCTATTTTTGTGGCTGAGACGGATGCACGGGCTAGAAATATTGTGCTTGTGGAAATATTTTTAGGCATGACCATATATGTCGACCAGAAACATATTATATACTCTTGACCTATATTGAGGTCTAGCGTGGTGTGTATGCTATGCATGAATAACAACCCGAGAAGATTGTGCATATGATAACGATAAGAATACATGGCAGCGTTATTTGAGCAATGAGGACAATCCCAGGCCGCGTCCAACATGTCAAATGCTCACTGTATAAGATAGGGTAAGGTTGGGTTCTGACCAGAACAAATACATGCACCCTGCTGATAGACTCAAGGCACCCTCGATTCTACATGGGGGCTATGTGTGATATTGATTACATTGAGTAGCTGATTTTCTATGGATGCTTATTTCAGCAAACCGGGTACTTTCAATGAGGTTTAATCTCACAACAGAGTAAGCTGAATATGTCGCACTGTACTTACAATATGCCACTGTTACTCCTGGTATGGTTTTGATACCACAATAACAATGTTGACTGTCTGGATATACAAATGATTCATTGGTGAATGGAGGTATAACTGACTGTTTTCACTACAGCAAGACGTGTGAGCAACATTTAACCAAACCGTATTGTTCAAAGAGGGTAAAAAGTTGTAGAACTAGGAAGCTATTAAATTAAATTAATTCAAGTTCCTCGCAGATATACAGAGAGATAATTCTACTGTTTGCATTCAACCTGTGACAGAGGTGATGAGACGTGGTACATATTTGTCATCTCGGTTCTTATGCGGGGGTAATGTATGAGCTCAGTGTCGCACCACACACACACACGTACACAGACATACGCATACACACATACATACACATTCAAACATACATACATACACACCCAAACACACACACACACACACACACACACACACACACACACACACACACACACACACACACACACACACACACACACACACACACACACACACACACACACACACACACACACACACACACACACACACAGATACTCACACACATAGGAAACGGTAGCAAACCACTACCCTTATCCACCACGCTGCCATACAATCAACAAAGCACCTGGGACTGTTGTATCGTTTCAGTGATGGAGACAAGCGGTTCCAATTTTCTGTTAAGACAGCATACTGCACACAGGAATCGTGTTCACATATTTGTCGTAAATGAACCCTCTTAGCGTAGCTACAGGCTCTTTGATATATTGGCAAAAGGCACTGTAACATTGGTCCGCTTGAGAGGTTGCAGGGATATGTAATGCTTTAATCCGGAAGCAAGTTTACTCGGTATGGGTTTTCATTGATGAATACGATGTATAATACTTGCTATTACCAATAACGCGAATTCCGACAGGGTGTGATTCCCTGCATATAAATGTAAGCAATTAAGCTTAGACATGATATATTTAACCGTCCGTTAACGTAAATTGCCAAGTATTCATATGCACGTCGGTTGTATATTTTGAACTCTAATATGGATCCAAATGATATCCAAGTATGTACGAATCGTCGCTAACAGCTAGTCATTCCATCCAGAACTGTTATTACTGAAAAACTGACGGACCTCGTTTGCTCACAATGAGCTGGCAGTGTATGGTCGTGACTTCATTGACAGACAATGATGATAACAGTGGGGGTGATTATTGGGGTGGTTACGATAATGACATGCAAGTTTTGTCGCTCTCTATGCGAGAAGATTGACAAAACCCGATGGCACACACAATAATCTTAATGTCAGCACTAAAACTGAAGTAGTGGTCGTATAGCGGGAAGTGGCATGTGAAGATTACTGTAAAGCTGTAATGGATGAGCTGGTAATGGATGTTATAGCAATAGAGCTGCGTAATGAAAAGACTTTCTTACCACACATTGAATGTAATGCAGCACAAATGAATGAAAAAAGTGATATTGAACTGATTCGTGTATCAATAAGTTCAAGCGGTTTAATTGAACCTTGTACATCCAGCAACTACTGACGTCGCATGTATTGACAAAGATGGCCGGTGATGACCTATTGCAATCAGCTGCCCATACAGTTACAATAACGCCACCACCTTGATCAATAATATATCTAATTAAGCCGAGCAATAGATGTGTGACGTGGGCATCTAGAACTCGTCCGGATCAATGAGACGCGAGCGTGGACATCAATGAGACATGTATATGGATTCAACGTGCAAGTCAATGAGATCTACGGCCGGAACAATATTACTTAAACTAGAGGTGATTTGTCAAAGCCTTTCCTGTATTCATTCCACCATAATGGAACAAAGAGAAAAATTACTCAGCTAAATCCGCACATTAGGAGCCACACAGCTTAAGAGCAATAAGCATTGTAGCAATAACTTATCCGATCATCATAACATAGATTCATGTAAGGGTATTTATTTGCAAGTGTGTTTTTATTTGTGAATAGTTCGCGTGGATTGAATTCAGTCTGCATAGCAAGACTTGTCAATCCAACGTACTTTAAATGCAATGGATAAGGCAACAAAATTGTCAGAGATGTTTCCGCGATGCGTTAGCGGAATAGATCCTGGCATTAGGGTGAGCATATTTACACGAGATGATATTGTAGCTTTGGATATTGAGAAGAATCCTATAATACGACCATGAACATCTCGTCATATCAGTTACTGTTCGGGTTTGTATACCGTAGCACTTCCTTTATCAAACCACCTCATATGCCGGGAAGTTGTGAGTGTACAATCGATACTTACCTTGAAAAGTATGAGTAAATAAATCAGGATGGCTGGACTCTGTGGGCTGTTTGGCCAATCGGTCAGTAGCTCAATGCACGGCCACGTCATACCGTCCTCATTCATGCATCTGTTTGGTCAACGAAACCAGTAGTTCTCTACACGTTTATATCCCGTTAGCATAGAATCAATCAGTATATATAATGGATTGAGTAGACAACATGAGGTGCAGAACTTATCATAGCCCGGCGCATTACATTAATGCTACGTTAGCGCAGGGGAAGCTGTCAAATGGCAAAGATTTTCATTCAGTACCGCACAAACGTTGCTATGCATTCATGCGATGTGAATGCATATGGTTAGGTCTCGGAACGCCCAGCGGTAATTTAGCAATATATGTTTGCCAGTCACGTTTCTTACATATAATGCTGTTCGTTATGTATGAGACTCGTTATCGCAAAGGTATGAACAATAATTGTATAACCTTGTGATCAATATTTGAAACATGACGCCTGAATATGGATTTTTGCATGGGTTGAAACAGCGAGGGATCCTCATTCGACAGAGGAAGAGGAAAGTGATAGCAACCGGCTGATTTGCGTTTAATAGCCACAAAGGACCATCATACGCAGCAGATGCTTAACATAGGGTGCCATTGGCGATAAACGTTCACGTCATTGTTACCAATGTCGCTTGGTCTGAATCGGATATCTGATTGGCCGTTATGATTGCTGACTACGACAATGGTCGTCACATCCACCTTCGGTAGACGACACCATTATTGTTACTGTTAAGGCTTTGGGGGAGGGGGGGGGGGTAATGTTGAACCCCTACATGGACGGCCGATAGTAGAAAGAGAAAAGTTATATCTGATGAAATATGACTTTGGGCGACAACTAAGGATGGTCGACCCTCAGCTGCTTATGTAGACAAGAAGCATTCAATGGCGTAGGGAGGGTGAATGAACGAGATGTAGGTTAATAATGAATGACTACTGGTGAAATCTCTTTGCAACCTGTCCCATAAAATATAAGATGTACTTTGATCGAGGACGTTAATGGTGGACATTATAATGACAATTTAATGGTGTATTTACGGTAAGGTATCTGCTGTCCCAAATGACGTGCCATTTGTCAAATGCAACCTTACCCATATACATTCTATATTTGCATGCATTCAGACCGCAAACACAAGCATATTGTACTTAGGTAAATTACTTTGGTCTGAAGTAAACTGCCATTCAGTCCGTTATCATTGAAAATTACACCACTGTTGCTAACGAGCCAGAAGCATAATACTCCCATAATATGGTTTGCCGGGGTCGGGGGTCAATGTGCAGTAACAATTGAAGGCAGTCAGTCGTCCCTAGCCAAAGAACAAATAACCACTGGCTGCAATATTGACCTTACTATTCGAGTAGGATATGGGAGACGCATAATTTTATATGCGTGTCAAGTGATTCCATTTATTGCTGCTGTGATGTAAACTTCTCGTTCATACGAACTGTGACAGCTTTGAACGAGTCAAATGCTAATGTCATAACTGGTTCCCCTGTGAGCAGACACTTCCATGGTTCTCGAACGTGCTCGCGTTCCCTTTAAATATAGTCTGATAACAAATTTTGTCTGGTAAAAATTCAAATGAGGCATTATGTCGTAATTGCTCAGTTGACATAAGAGTAAGAAGCACATCAGTGTCTTGTAACATAGAGCCTTGCTACCAGTAGTAATAGACAGTGATAGCCGTGAACACGTTCTGTCGGTATTTCCAAAGATAGCAGTTTATATAATCTGTATTTCCACTAGCGAAGCAGCGGCCTTATCACACTCTGTTGATAACTAGGATGGATATATAGATGACATACTTGACATCAGCAAGAATACACGACAACCCAACCAATGAATTTGTTCGCATGACAGTGCTCCTTTCCTGAACTTAATACTGTTATGGTAGTTGTATAAAGGAAGACAATAAAGTGATATGCAAAACCTATATTAAGCTGCAGAATCGACTTAATTATAATCATCCGATATGAAATTGGCTTGGGCAGTGAAATAGGAGACTGGAAACCAAATTAGATAAGCGCAGTGACGCCGTTGCACTTCCGTGTTGTTCATTACGTTATGACCACTACTGAGTTATAAACGCGACTGAATGGCGGCAGCTTGTAATTGCTCCGTATTTGAGTGAATACAGATTCAGAACGACGTAGTTTATTATTCAATCATCTAATCGCCTTCTTTGGATCTGAATCGGCTTTCCAGTGCAAGCTTGGGGATACGTTCCTAAAGTTATCATTTAAGACGTGGACAAAAGAAGAACTAGGCGAATGAACACGCCACAAAGATCTCTGTCATCCTCTATGATGATCATTTGTGTCTCAGTCTATTGGCAATGGATATGCGTTACCACTACAAAGAGTGTCGATAATTGCTACCGCTAGGCTATCCAAATGTTCCACAACATCATACATTATGGTTTTATCTATACTATCACATGTGGTCCGATGGTAATTGACGACTTATTGACGGCAAGCGATCTGTGATGATTTTAAATAGGATGTAATTCAAGCCTTAGGGATGTATGAATGTCTCTAGCGGTAAATTTAGGTGCAAAAATATGCACAGTTCGTCTGTGCGTGCGGTGAAATGTGTTGTTTGATAGCCGAATTTGAGCACTGAAAACGTTTTGTTTTGTACATCACCTTAAGTCTTTGACCTACAATATCGGTAAGTAAGATTGACATTGTTTGGAAACAAATGCATGACTGAAATAGCAAGGTAATTACCGGGTGGGTAAAATTGTGGATGAAATCTTCTCACAATACCGGATACACATAAATTCGCTCGCAATTTACCGAATATGGCTAAATGGTAAATTAATGCTTAGGTCATCTTTCTGAGATACAGCCAGCAGGGGCTGGGCAAATCGCTATCATGAGCACCCTCAGAACAAGCCATCGCCATATTACAGCTAATTACTTGCCTCTGTGCTCACCATGGACTAAGATTAATTACTTCTTGATGGACGGCTGTAGATAATCCGAAAGGTGGAGGAGTTTGCATTACTTAGATTGCAAAGGATAACGTTTGGCAATTAAGTGTACCCATAGGATCCAATGAATGACATTATTTGAAGCACAAGGTTTAAATGAGGATATATTGTTTGCGAATTAATCAATATTGAATTTACTATTCACGGGTCATAGTCTTATTTCTAAAGACCTGTTGAAACGAGATGTCAGCATTCAAACAGTTTGTGACGTCTGATATGATGCATAACCTTAAATTGTTATTCTATAATGGTATTAACTTAATAAGCTAGTTAGACGATGCCACACTAACTATCAAAAGTGGTTAATTCATTGCCACTATATATGTTGAATATATATGGTCCGACAGCATTACTTGGGAAATAAGATATCACTTCACCTTTTGTGATCGACTTAAGGCACTGACGGTAGACAAGACTGCCACTACAACCGCAATTGGGTCACACAGACTGAACATTCTGTTTTCGGAAAAAGCACGCTTAAGGCAATCACACAGAATATGGCCATTGTAGTGCCTGGTAATGCTTCTAAATTCCTCGCTAATTCTGGCGCACTCTGTGTCTTCTTCAACCAGCCTGTCTAGTGACAGCAATAAACAACATGTGACCACTCAAATGACATACGTGTAAACAATCGTGTTCATTAGTGGCGGAGATCCTCAGATGCAGATTGGCATTCAGGACAACAACTCAAAATAAATCACTCTTCCTGATATAAAGGCTCTTCAGTAAGAGCATTGCAAATCTTCCTAGCGCCACTAATGTCAATATTCATCCAATGTATAAATTCATAGGCACCCATTAGCGTAATTCGTAAATAAATCATTGGGTGGATGGCTACTACATTTGTTCTCGTACATTTCCCCACTCAATTCCTGAAGACTTTGTTATGTAAAATATGTTTTATGTAAAACAATCCATATATGATTTAGTTTAGTTCGATGCCGTCAATCTTTTATTTTTCATCATGCATGGCCTTCTTATTCAATACGTTTCGTTGCTTGCATTCAGTAAGCGAGAATTCCACCCTGGTGGAGGTTAAGGGAAAATGCGGTGTGGCTATTTACTAATGTAGGCAGAATAGCAGTTGTAGATACAGTAATTGTATGTCTGATAAGCATCAGTGACGAGAACGGGTTGAACAGTGTATCACTATGGTATCACTATGGTAAACAATCATATTCATTAGTGGCTGAGTACCTTAGATGCAGATCGGCATTCAGCACAACACCTCAAAATAAATCACTCTTCCTGCTATAAAGGCTCTTCAGTAAGAGCATTGCAAATCTACCTAGCTTCAATATTCATCCACTGGTTGAATTCACAGACACTCATTAGGCGTAATTCTGTAGTTGCTTACAAATGAACCCATCCTTTGCAGGATACCAGTAAAGTGACGCCATTATCAGAGCTTTTGAAAGAACTTATTTCTTCACGAAAGTCATATAGATGCCCTCTCCCTGACATTAACACTTTCACACCACTAGCGTTCACGCTTATAATGTCGCTGCAGGTATTGTCAAGTTAGTGAAATACTTGATATTGATTGGCTCTATATTAATGTCAACTTAGCAGATCAGAATTGCCATCAGAGCAATCCAATGACTACCACGACCCAAACATGAAATAGTACAGAAGAATCATATTTCCCTCATTTCGGCCGCTTGTCGTTCACAAACATATTCTGACTCGGAAGTGCCACTCATTTACAGGTTTAATCAGAACTACGCATTTACGCTTCGGATGGTAAGTGCTGCATTTCTATACATTACAAAACGCACCAGAATACTTTGATTGAGTCAATGAACAATATACTGAGACGATCGTATTTATCATTCAGCTTGCGATCTCTTCAACTACAGCACCATCTCCTTGATCATGTACAGAGAAACATATATCTCACCATCATATGCTCTTCTTGCAACAACGTGTATAACCACAGACTAGCTGGTATAATCAAATCATAGTCAACATTGTCGCCCATTGACAATGCCAATAACAGATCTTCAGAATTCCCACTAACAGCACATCCAGCAACAAAGACTAAACTGTTTTTGACATTGTAAACTTTGGAAACCCCATATCGGAAGACTTAGGTCTTCAATCCTGAAGTACATATGCAGATGTTAGAAGGGGACATGTACTATGACAGCCCTTTTCGGATTGCGAATATTATGACCAGCATAAAGCAGACATCAAATAGAATGATGAAACACACAAGAACCTTCAATTCGAAAAAACCCATTACCAACAGCATCCTGCTACATGCAGTGTCTTTAACACATACTTGTATAAGGCTCTATATCGTGAAAGATTGCTCAAGACAGCCCGTTCGCATTGGCAGATTAAACGAGATACAGGTAGAGCGAGATGATAGCCGAGGTAAGAGTCATGTCTTACCACATGCCATTCCCTTTTAGGACTAACCTGAGGCTGTTTAGCTGATACACGTTCCCTATGATACTAACGTTTAACGTGTTCAGGGATAAAGCGGCCATCAGGTGCACTGCTAAGTCTGCCGTACATCCTAAACTCCCGAATGTTTATACTTGCCATGCCAAAAATAACGCATGCTAATCCTAGTTTGTCAATCAACTCATGTCACCAGTCTCTGTTTACGTCGCTGCCTTCACAAGACGAGAAGCAGAAAGAAAGTACATCGCACGTGGTGCCAATTATAGCACATTCAAATTAGAATCCTTCAAGAATGCTTGTCTCTGATATATCTGGCAGGACATGACCCTTCGCTATTCATCCGTTCATCAGCCCAGGAAGGTGCCGTGTATTACACACATCAGCGTGAATGCTGGAGGCGACGTTGATGGGGAATTGCCAAATCAGCCAATGCGTGCCTAAAAAAAATCAAATCCGTACCGAGTCAAAACAAAAGTGTATGATGGTGAATTAATTCAAGAGCTAATAGCAACGCGTAATTTATGATCTTTGCATCGCTTTGAAACATTGACGTAAGTAGAATGTACGGAGTTTACCTTGATGAACTGATGAGCCAAAGGTCAACATTTCACCCGCGTCTACAATTAAGATCACTTTCACCAGACGCCTGCATACCGACCTCGATGTTATCATTATTAGTACGATGATCGCAAGTAGATTAAAGTTCGACCTAATTCGCGCGCGACTTAAGTTACCCATGATCATGCACGTGCAGCATCCAATACTGGTTTAATAATAGGTTTATTATGTCAGTTAACAATTGGACAACCTGTAAAAACTGTTCATTGCAACATTGTTTTCAAACAACAGCTCCAAGCAAAGCCTCTGTGTGTCTAGATGCGTACTTGTTTCTGTCACTAATTGAAACAGTCAGCCGTTGAAGTAGACGTCAACACGCGTGAGAGAGCGCATACTTGGTATTGCGTTCTCTCCCACCAATTACAACCATCGTAGTAGATGACTACACCCGAATAAATTATATCCTTGCTAGCATCAAGTATTTTTTAATGTCGAGCAACCACAAATGTATTTCTTTGTGAAAACCAAGACAAGGTATAATGAACGACTTGTTCGGATTTGCATACAACCACAGGTTGTTGAAGAAAGAAACATAAACAGCGTAGCTGATAAACCATATTTTTTACCACTCTTCCGATGGATCAATAAAAGTGTCAAAGACACAGTTAATATTAAACTGAATGTTTTTAAGATGCATTTATGCAATTGAATATGGCGTTATCATTTCCATAAACAGCTACACCATCACGACAGAAGGACATTCATCGATAGATAACATCTGCTTTAACCACATGCAACAACACAATGGAAGGCGCTTTGCATATTGCTGAGCAGAAGTATTGTAATTATACAGTTTAGGCTTACGAAAAAGTCATTATACTTTAGGTTCGGCTTTGAAGATGAAGTGTTCATGTGCTGACGCCATAAGGGTCGTTATCTAAAATACTTTACATTAGTTCAATTAAGATTAAGTGAGAGTTATAAAATAAATATTTTATATATAATATATATATATATAAATATATGTATATATATATATATGTATATATATATATATATATATATATATATATATCTATATATATATATATATATATATATATATATATATATATATATATATATATATATATATATATATATATATATATATATATATATATATGTGTGTGTGTGTGTAAAAACACGTATTACAACGATAATGGAATAACATACAGAAGGTACCCAGCTGTAGCAAATTGTATTAGTATGACTCATATCGTCACGTGCCATTGTGTGCAGCCATTAGCAGCATAACAATCTAAAATGACAGAGGACCAGTTTTGTGAGTGCTTCATTAAATGGTGCGAATGATACAGAAACTTATTTCGACTCAATTACTGTTAAGAAACACACTGTTCTTTTGCAGGATGCTAACGATTGGCAATATTGCAGCAACTCCGGTAGCATTTTTCATGAAGATGTAAAGATGACTGGACACACCACATATAATACCCACGTGAGAATATCATGACGCACGTGACCATTTGTATTGGGGATAAACTAGTTAACAGATTAATTAAGATAATTTCTGTTTGTTTATTGAGTGCCCTGAAAGTATCAAAGCCTTCACTGGAGCTTATACTTCGGAAATACAACACTAAAACAACGATCAGTACCCATGTGATGATGATGGCATGGTGGAGGCATTTAGGGAATGATAAAGCATACAGCAAATATTGAATCTCTGCGCGGAAGTCACATTTGAGTCAATCCATCGATCAACTCATGTCATTACGCCGTCTTTACATGGAAGCGGGAGCAGAGTGACTGACAGTGTGTTTCCTGGTAAGGTAACGTCTCATTTGGTAGGTAACAGATGTCTACTCACGCTGATTTGGCTGGCAACAGGGGTTAATTTACGTTGATTTGGTAGTACGCAGATGTCTATTTATGTATATTGGTAGGTGAAATGGGTCTATTTACACAGCTTGGCTTATAACAAATGTCTATTTACGCTGATTTGGTAGGTAAAATAGTAATATTTGCGCTGATTTGGTAGGTTTCAGAAGTCTATTAACGCTCATTTTGTAGGTAACAGAGGTCTGTTTACGCTAATGTGGTGTGTAACAGAGTTTTCTTTAAAGCTGATTGTGTTCTGTGAAAGCCTAAGCACAGAGGGTCTGTAAACGCTTCTGAAATATATTCCACCAGATTTAGTCCGGTTGTTGTATCTAAAGGCCGGTTATGTGGCACGATTAATGGAAGGTGCATAATGGCATAGTTTGAGTATATAGATGTTTAAGTTAAGTTTTATGTCATATGGACGGCTGTGATGATTGCCGTAGTTTTAAATGGTGCACTATCGCGTAGTTTGACGCCAATCGCTGCCTCTGCCAGCATTCAATATGTATGAGCTGACAGCTATTTTCATTGTGGATGTCGATAATAAATCATGCCAATAAGCGCTCTATTCTTCAAACGTCATAAAACAATGCATTACATTAGTAGATTGAGCGGTTGTTAGCTAGATTCTGGATGTTAGATACTTGAAGTAGCAAAAATACAGCAATATGAGAAACGTGCCTTTTAGCTAATGAAAAGTCGTATAACTACTTCAACGGTAACTATGAGAATTCATTCTGGCCATTTTGCAACTACTGCTGTCGTCGATGCTGGCGGTACGAGCACAACCACATTCACGGTACAGTAATCATGATCTTTCAAGTAAACTGACATCAGCGCGATAACATGATCTTGCCAATTAACCTCGCTGAACCGAGCATCAGGGTTATAGTTTCCCTAATACGCATCGCTGTGCATTGCTTCCTAGTTGTTATTGCCTCATAATGAATGCCCGTCTAACCATGGAAAAAACGCAGCTTTATCCCAACCCGATTTAGCTCGTAGTGTTGAAGTCCAACTACCCCAGAAGGCTGGATGCTCATAATTCAATATTAATTTCACTTATTCTAAATTAACACATTATGGGTTTTACTAACTTAAGCTTTGTCATGATATGCTATAGAGAAATATAGACAAATTGGATTTATTATTAAAGTAATTGTCACATATGATCATACTTTATGCCGATTATGTATTTGCCAGCAGCGACATTACGCGGAGTAAAGGTTGTCGCCGTATGCATGACTTGAAACAGGTCTTTAAAATGGAAACGGACAAAGGTTGCTAACCGTGTCATAGGCTCGATAAGCTGATTAACCCGCAATAAACAGAATTGCAAAGACTGCTTAAACTATGTACCCACATTATGCCTCGAAGAAATGTGACCTTATGAAAGCAATAACAGCATTATCAGTTCCGGAGCATGTGTTACTTTTCTACCGAGTAGAAGTGTTTGTATTTTCTTAATTTTACTCGACATGGAGAGTTGAAATTAAGCAATTACATTCAACGAACTCAATGATCCAGAGACAAACGAAAGTAATTACTGGCTTTCGCCATTCACTCACCTATTGCAATAAGTCAAAACGTTGAGGCAATTATCTCTATTATTTATAACAAAATTAAACAATGTTACACTATGCCTTGCCCATTACTTGTCCGTCTATACCCTCATATACGGTTTTATTGCAAGTGAAAGGCAATTCTTTTATACATCTTGACAACCTTGTAGGCTTTCAGGCTTTAGCCTGTGACGAACAGCAGCTGTTGTTTCTTGTGAAATCCGCATCAAAGAATATCATTTGAGAACAACCTTTAATGATGTTGACGCGACGAAATATCATATCCCACGCACCTGCAAAAATAGACTTCACCCCGCCTCTCCACAAAACTGCCGTGTGTAGAAACACATCAATATCACCAATAACCCTTTGAAGCTTTTCACAACCCATTATGCATGCGCCAGCAGATGTTTCTTTGTAGTTTTACATTATGAGCTTTACGAGACACAGGAAAATGTTTGTCATAAGGTATGCCTTATTCAGTAATTAACGCAGTGAACAGTTTTTAACATGCGAGCAAAGAACGCACTTAAAGTTCACCTTCTGGTCTGTGTTGATCTCATCTAGTTACTTTGAGGAGTTTGATAGTTGTGGATCTGTTATTATGACGATGACATTTAAGGTATGGAATTATACACTCGAGCTGAGACCAATACAGACCACAAAGCGGGCAACCTATGACCAGGGGCGGCAAACGTTATGCGCTATAATCCATAGAGGCCAATATATATGTGTTCGAATAGAGGAGGTTTATTGCACCATCATAAGATCATCATCGTTTGCCAATTTTGATGTCAAGGACTGGGTACATAATGGTAGCTTACTTTATGTCACTTTGCTCAAAGCATAACATTCGTTTAAGACAAAAGGTACTGCTCATTATGCAAGCAATGCAAACTTACCTGATAAGGATACGAGTGATCATTACCATAGATGTCCGATGACGAGGGCTGTTTCAGTGCAGGTATTGACAGAGGTAGTCAATTTGCCGCCGTTAGAGACTAATCCCAATAGTGAATATGTCGGCATGGCTTCGTTCATGCGCCAAATACGTTTAAGTGGCTTTTTGGTTCATTTTTCTTATTTAGATAAGGAAAACATGTCATGTCGTCTTGAGATAAGTAGTCCTATAATGATCATACATCAAACATAAGGATCTTGTAAGCAATGTGCTCTTTTACATGTAGCCAATGAAGATTAGAAAGAGTCGGTGTTATATGTTCTCTCCTGCTCACTCACAGAAAGCAAGCGGACTGTGTTGTTTTGGGCTACCTGTAATCGTGCTAGGATATTGTCTGGCAATGCAGCCAATAATCCATTGTGTAAATCAAGCTTAGTGGTAACTGTAGTATGGATGATCTTAGCGCATGCATCATGTGTCTGGATTTTCCGAATGTGCGCAATCCGCCTCAGGTGGTAGTAGACTCGCTTGATGACATGATTCACGTGAGCTTCCATGGATAGTTTATTATCTAACACTGCACCAAGGTTTCGCAATGTGACTTTGGGCTTGATGATCTCATCACCGATTTTCAAATGCAATTCATCCAGTTGCCTTGAATTCCTCCAAGTTCACCCAGTATTTGCATCGTTCAGTTTAAGTTTGTCATTGTCAGCACATTTCGCCTTGGGAGTCTTGTGTAAAGCTGGCTGTCATTAGCAAACCCATGGTGGTCAATGAGGTGCCGAATTCCTTCAGGCTAGAATTTTCACGATGAATGATGAACAAGCTTTGAACGCAAACTTGATGAGTTTGTTAAAGTTGATTAATGCAAGGGGGTGCTGCCTAGCGCAAGGTATTGTAGTTTCTTTGACGAATGTTGCATTTCTGCAGAACAATCAAATGTTGATCAAAAGTTTGATATGTGTATGTTTTGGTCGTACAGTCACACAATACATATTGACTTGAACCATAAGAGTGAAATTCAATATCTCATATCGTTTACGTAAGGTTACAGATGTCTGTGAGATAAGCGGATCGTGGCAGATGGAAAAGAATGATGGCGGCTTTCAGCAAGCTTTCAGTTTGGTATGTAAGTTGTTGTTGCATTCTAGTTTGCACTCTGTCCATTCGCTACGATATAATTAAAAACCATCAACACGGAAATGCACAATTCATTTAACTGCTGGAAAGCCGATGCCAACAGCCAGTCTTCTAAGTGTCTATCAGGATTATTTCCTTAATTTGACGATCTAAAGAAGATGTAGTACATTGGTTTCAGATTCAAAACTGAATGTACCCCAAAGGACGGATTTGTAAATAAACTTTGTGGAGGTCACTCCGAGGAACAGCCTCAGGGCGACATTTATATATATCAGTTATGTATATTTTTGAGGCTTGTTTTGTTTTTTAATGATGAAACACCTTAGGACCATAGATACAATACCGGAAATACACCTTTAAATCGTCCTGATAATGCCAACCAATAACGTTCAAAACGGCACGATTGTCTTCAACTAAAGTACATCTTTTTTATATCATGGGACAGAATGCAATGCAAATTAATTCAATGTGGAGCAATGGAATGAATGCAGTCACCAGTAGTCATTCATTATTCACCCACGCCCCGTTCATCCATCCAACTTTATGGTTCTTGTCCACAAAAGCAGCTGAGAACCGACCAACATATGTTGTCATATTTCATAAGATATAACATTCTTTTTTCCTTGCCGGCCGTCCAAAGCCTAAACAGTAACAATAATGGTGACGTCTACCGGACAACAAAGCAACGTTGGTACATTAGAATTTGATAACAGTTACGTGAACGTTCATAGCTATATTTTCATCTGCTGATTGTTACGCTAATACGAGCCACTTCTTTGCCAATCGGAATCAACGTTAAGCCTCAGCTGCACATGATGGTCTTTGTAGCTATTAAACACAAATCAGCCGAGTGCTGTCATTACCCCTTACCACTGTCGAATGAGGGTCTCTCGCTGTTTCAACTCGAAAATCATTCATCATTTAGGTGTCAGTTTTAAATACTGACCAAGCGATTATTGAACCATTTTTCATACCTTGACGATGATGAGTCTCATTTAATATTGAATAGAATTTTATGTAAGCAACCTGACTCGCATGCATATTTCGCTTAATTAGCTGCAGTTGCTGTTTATAAACAGTGTCGAATCGGTTCTTTTTCTAGTTTGTACGCCGTGCCATTCGTCAATTCACCATCTGAGACGGGGATAATGGCGCGTTTGCCAAAGGTTTCATCTTCATATACCATATAAACTGCATGTGAGTTTTGCGTTCACTGTCACTATTTAGTTTGATGCGTGGGGGTTAAATCGTAATGACTTGGCCATATAGGCTATTTGGCTAACGAGCTAGCAGCTTGGTACAGGTAGATACAGATTTTACCTCCAAAACTTAACCTATAGTTCTCTCCATTTTTTTTGCAGACCTGTTCCCACGAGCATAGTCTTTATCAGCAAATATGATAAGTCTTGGAGAAGTATCAACAACTTGAACAAATGTCGTCCAATTTCCATTGCCTATAATGATTTCTGTCTGAAATCGAATCATATTATCATTCGATTTGATGACTGTTTGATACTGAGACAGTGGCAATCTTTGATTCATATCAACCATGGCGTAGGCCAATACATATTCATATAGGGTGTTCAGTAAAGCGCAGTGCACATGCTGTCAGACAAATGTGCAAATATCGCTGTATTGCTAAATGCACTTTATCATCTGCTTGATACATTGAATTGTTTGGATAGATGCCAAGTGGAATAACTCAGGTTATGATCGGTTATTAGTCTTCAATGTGAGTACATACCTTGGTTCATTTGTACTTAGCCTAACAAGAATCCACTGTAGTATGCAAGCACTGTAACATAGCCAGAGCTCGCACAGGATTGGCCTCGTTTCAATATCCCAAGCCGCTCAATTCATGTAGCTTCGATTATATTTCCAGAATGTTTGATTTCGCAGAGATACACAACATATATTGCATAATCCATGGTTAATATCCAATACTTCATGCGTGTTTTTTTGTCGCGCAGTTTATAAACTTGAAATTGATTTTAACGTCCAGTGGTGGTCGTGAGACACAGAACATGCTGAGACGACCAATTATGTTACAGTAAATTATCCAGTTATTGTTAGGTATTGATGAAAAAATTCGCGATGGAACCACGCTCGTATTTAACCAAACTACAGGTGCAGTACCAATGACGTCATCAATCATCTCCGCCGCTAATGTTCAGAGAAAATGAATGAGCAAAACTATCAACGACGCGAATGTAGGCATTCCATGGGTTTCTTTCATAGATGAGGTACTGCTTGATGGCCAAACAATTTTACATTGTTGGACAACAAAGCCGCGAATGAATGCCTACTTTGCCAAACAACTGTACTTAGTTCGCAGCGCATGACTACAAATTCATACCGGATGCGTTAGGTTTGAGAAGGATATCATATCAGCGCAATAGGGTCCTTAATCAAGGTAAAACACGTAAAATTTTAACAGTGCAACTACTTGCTAAAGAAGTTCGTGGTGTTATTCTTTTACAGCTCGCCTCGGTTGACTATGGTCCTCT
Source organism: Urechis unicinctus (assembly GCA_034190875.2). Lineage (NCBI taxonomy): Eukaryota > Metazoa > Annelida > Polychaeta > Xenopneusta > Urechidae > Urechis > Urechis unicinctus. The sequence goes on along the minus strand of CM067350.1, from coordinate 74,684,903 downwards.
TGTTTTATGCCCTGTTTCTATCCTATCTCTACGAACAGCCGACAGTAGTAATGTGCATTATTGGCAATATCTTGGATGGTCAGCGCACAATCCTTACTTTTATCAAAGAGTTTTGTGGATGTTCGATAGCGATATTGCATGCAATTCATAGCCCACTGTTGCGCAGGATGTAAGAATAGGATGAACATGCAGGCCCTGCGTATGGGAGAATTCCACGTCTATGCATTTCTTTTATTAAGGCCCGAGTAAGTACATGTGAAGCCACCGAATCCACAGAGCGTCGGTAACACATGTTAAAGGATAATTTGTTTTATACAACTCGCACAAAAAAAAAGTGACTGTACCCGTTGAGGTGACGAAAAATAGGTAGTGCAAAGCGTGTGATGTTTATCTAATACGTACCTCGTACAAAACAGTAACATATGCAAATATTTGTTCATGGCATATATATAAATATATATATATATATATATATATATATATATATATATATATAGAGATATATATAGATATATATATATATATATATATATATATATGATACATATTATATATATATATATATAATATATATACACAAATTACATATAAAATATATATTATATATATATATATATATACATATATAAACATATATATATATATATATATATATATATATATATATATATATATATATATATATATATATATATATATATATATATATATAAATATATATATATATACATACGTAAATGCCAAGATACATGTAGATATTCATACATACATACATACATATATATACATGCATACATACACACATACATCATACACATACATACATACAACATGCATACCTACATATGCACATACAATCATACATTCATGCACACACACATACATATATGAATGTGTACATGCATATATGAATATATACATGCATGCATGCATATAGCATAACAACATATTTCCATACAAACATGCATGCATATATTGACTCATGTTTGCACGCATGCATGCATCCGTGCATACATGCGTACATACACACATCCATAAATGCGTACATAGATGTATACATATACGCATACACATATACATACATCAATGGATATATTTATACATATAAACATACATACATGCATGATAGAACTTGCATACATACATACATACTTACAAACATGCATACATACATACATACATACATACATACATACATACATACATATGCATCTATATACATACATGCATACATAGCTGCATACATAAATACATATATACATTCATGAATACATACACATGTCAATTTCCAATTAATATCAGTGAATTGTCGTTGATGTAAGTGAATACATTCTATACTATTCTACACACTATTCTAGCAACATACATACATAAATAAAAACATACATACATACATACATACATACATACATACATACATACATGCATACATACATACATATGGATCTATATACATACATGCATACATACATACATACATAAATACATACATACATACATGAATACATACACATACATTACATACATCACATTACATGTAGTGAATACATACATACTATTCTACTCTATTCTAGCAACATACATACATAAAAACCCGCATACATACATCCATACAAGCATACATACATACATACATACATACATACATACATACATACATATACATACATACATACATACATACATACATACATACAGACATCCATACATACAGACATACATACATACATACATACATACATACATACATACATACACATACATACATACATACATACATACATACATACATACATACATACATACATACATACATACATACATACATACATACATACATACATACATACATACATACATACATACATACATACATACATACATACATACATACATACATACATACATACATACATACATACATACATACATACATACATACATACATACATACGTACATACGTACATACATTCATTAATACGTACATATATACATGCATACATACACACATGCTAACATACACACATACACACATACACACATACACACACACACATCTAGCTGGGTGAAACCAGGGTGACCATCAGTTGTTTTATCGTTCGTGGAATACTTTCTACCAGAGTCCCTAGCTTTTGGTGTCTGTTTATTGTTCCTGCTTATTTTTCGACGGAGAGATCCCACCTTTTTTTCTCTTTGATAATCTGTACTGGCTAAATGTACCTTAAACATATCGCATCAGCCACCATAGTCATTGTCCGCCAACATGGGATGGGAACACCAAATCATTGCTTATTACTCGACTAAGGCGCATTAGAAACTGCCTCCGAACTTTCAAATTATTCGAATGCATAGCAAACTGAACAAGTTTATACGAATGCACAAAACTACCCGTTTTCAGCCTTGGAGGCATTATACAGTCTACCGTGTGCTATAAGGGTTAAAAATTACGTCTCGTCAAAAATGAGAAATCGAACTTTACAAAGGTCATAGCTCCAGCTGGGGTCACCGATTGGACTTTTTATTTGATATCATACTTAACCCAGTAGAGAATCGATGGTTTATTATAAAATGCACCTTTGAACAATACAAATGTTTACAATCAGACCATCATGCACGACTGTCGTATTGGCCACAGCTTGCATTTTTGAATATAGGTGAGGCGATATTATCTGCTTCCGGCGAAGCAGCACATTGCATCGCTATTTGTTGTGCGTGATACAGCCTGCAGAATAATCAAGAAGACTTATGAGTTGCCCGCATTCCGATGTGTTTAACGACAACTAGTGCTTGGTGCATCAGTTGATGGCATTAATCACTAACGTGAGAACAAATCGGGGTTTAAGTAAACCAGTGTTTATGTAAAAAAATTAAAAACCCCATCCTTCACGCATTCGCTGGCTTCAGAATTTCTAATTGGCATTTTCACTTTGGAACATATATGTCGTCTGCATAAAATGGAGTTGTCAGTTTATTCCCTTCTTTTATGTCAGTACGAGGGAGCAGTTAAAAGCTGTCCAAACACAGCATTTTTCCATTATCAGAATATATCAAAGTAGATGACAGCACTTTGAATCCCAGTAACCACAAAAAGCTACGTATGATGATCGGCTGATATATTCACACGCTTAATCGCCCATATACGACTATATACGTCGACAAGGTGACATTAATGGCATGCACAGCACTCCACATATTACCAATTGTATTTTGCCAATGAACGGGCCTCAGTGCTGTGGTAGTGGGTCATGTATCATTCACTCCAAATGTTTAGCATTTTAACGGAAGCTGTAGATGATAAAAGAACATGAAAGTGCTTATTTTCTAAATGGCCTACTAAGGTGCCCTAGTTGTGAGTTGGAATACTGTTAGACCTGTTAAAAGATATTGACACACTCATTCTCACGGCAAGCTTTGCAACAATATGCAATTAATAGCGCAGTTCATTGCATGAGAAGTACGTGTGGCCCGATTGGCGTCTAGCCTGACATTATAAGCTGATAAGGGATTTCACCGGTCTGAACGCTTAATAAGTCACGGTCATAAGGCTATCAGTCCCTGTATACTATTGTGGCCGCAGTACAAAACAATATCCGCAATGTGACTTTTATAAACAAGAATATTTCTGTAACATAATTGTTAGACCACACCGAACCTTGAGATCATTTGGCTGCAAACTGTACTTGGTTAGGGAACTCAGAAATAGATGTCCTATGCGGTTTGATATAGGACACATAGAGATACCACAGAGAGCTAATGGGGAGATAATCACTGACTCTGGTAAGCGTTAATATTTGCTATCTACTTGTCGCCTGATTAATCTCATTATCCAATCGATCTGACCTAGGACCTCAAGCTGCTGCAAGGAATACCAACGGGCTTCTACGATAAACTCCTTCTGTCAGCAGCTCCCAGTTAACGCTGATTGTGTTCAGCACTTAGTCACATAGCCACATAATTGTAATTCTGTTGTTCAAGGACCACGCCAATATATGTCAAGTTGACATATGCATGTATTAGGAGAGATGGCTATGAAATGATCGTCACAAATCGATACAACGTCGTTGTGTAATCATACCTTACAACACTTTTGCTAGAAGGAAAATAAAACATTTTAAATTTTGATCAAGTGATAGTCGGCCTTTATTAGTTTTGGCGTTGATTCATGGGATGATAACATGCGACATGAATACCTAGAACGACGGTTTATTAAAGCATTTCCGCAGACAGATTGAGGAACAATATGACAATCACAAAAACATAACGTAAACTAGCAGTAAGAACCCCGCGTAATCATAGGTACATTGTGGAAGGCAATATAATCGGTATTTATTATTTGTGCTGTAGAATTAACACCACTTTAGTTGGCAGTATGTTACAAAGGACAGGTGAATGAAGATAACTTCTTTGAGCAGTGAACACCAACATGGAAAAGGGTGAACCAAGCATACATTCTATGAGCACTACACCAAGTATAAGTATAGAACGACTGTAACTGAACAAGAGCTCACGACATATCATGTTAAATATTCAGTTCTTCACAGCAATCAACATCATGACCCCTAAGCTTATAAAACAGTGACTTCGGTAGCAGGGTGTCTTCCTGCATGAGGCTCTCTATCCACTGACCTCCGTTACGTTCGTCTGGCCATTATCGGAGGACCAGTCCCATCCCGTTATCATTTAAGATTACACAACTTTTATTAACGAGCCATTAACATAATGCTCCCATAGAATGTTATGCCGGGGCCTGGGGACATTGTGTAGTAACGTTTGGTGGCAGACAATCGTCAAAGAACAATTAACTACTGGCTGCAATATTGACCTTACTATTCGAGAAGGATATGAGAGACGCATAATTCCATATGCCTTTCACGTGATTCAATTTCATTGCTGCTTTGAGGTAAACTACATCATGCATCTTATCGCCTTATTTTTGTATCTTAATCGGTGTGAGCTTGGGGATACGTTCCTAAAATTATCGGTAAAGAAGTGGACAAATGAAGAACTATACAAAAGAACACGCCCTGAAGATCTGTATCATCGTCTATGATGTTTTTTGGAGTCCATTGTTAATAGATATGCGTTACCACCAAAACGACATAGAAATAAATGGGTGGATAATCGCTACCGCTAGGCTATCCAAATGTTCCACAACATCATACATTGTGGTTTAATCTATACTATCACATATTGTCTAGTGGTAATTGACGATTTATTGGCGGTTATTGATCTGAGATGATTTTAAGTAATGTATAATTTCAGCCTGAGGGATGTATGAAAGTCTCTAGCAGTAAATTTAGGTGCAAAAATATGACTTTTTATGCAGTTCGTCGATGCGTGCGGTAAAATGTGTGGTTTGATAGGCGAATTTGAGCACTAAAAACGTTTTGTATTGTACATCACTTTAAGCCTTTTACTTAACATATCGATTTATTAGATTGACATTGTTTTGAAACAAATGCATGGCTGAAAGAGCAAGGTAATTACCGGGTGGGTGAAATTGTGGATGAAATATTTGCATCATACTGGATACACATATATCCGCTCGCAACTTACTGAATATTGTTAATTGGTAAAGTCATGTTTAGGTCACCTTTCCGAGAAACAGCCAGGAGGGGCTGGGCAAAACGCTATCATGAGCACCCTCAGAACTAGCCATCGCCACATTACAGCTAATTACCTGTCTCTGTGCTCACCATGGACTATGGCAGATAATCCGACTGTTGAAGGAGTTTGCATTACTTAGGTATCAAAGGATTACGTTGGGACATTGAGTGTACCCATGTAATCCAATGAATAGCTCTATTTATTAAGCACAAGGTTTAAATGAGGATCTATTGTTTGCGAAATATTCAGTATTAAATTAACTACCACGGGTCATAGTCTTATATCGAACAGATTGTGACGTCTGGTATGAAGCATAACCTTAAGTTGTTATTCCAGTTAGATGGTGCCACACAGACTATCAATAGTGGTTAATTCCGTGCCACTATAAATGTTGAATACATATGGTCCTACAGCATTGCTTAGGAAGTAAGATATCACTTTGCCTTCTTGTGATCGACTAAAGGCACTGACGGTAGACATGAATGCCTATTCTGATAAGACTACCTATGTCTGGCCACTACAACCGCACATTGGCTAATTGGGTCACGCAGAGTGAACCTTACTGCAATCACACGGAATCTGGCCATTGGAGTGCCTGGGAATGCCAGGGTCACTACTAAATTCCCAGCTAATTCCAGAGGTTCTGGCGCACCCTGTACCTTCTTCAACCAGCCGTCTAGTGACAACAATGTACCACATGTGACCGGTCAAATGACATACGTGTAAACAATCGTATTCATTAGTGGTGGAGATCCTCAGATGCAAATTGGCATTCAGCGCAACACCTCAAAATAAGTCACTCTTCTTGCTATAAAGGCTCTTCAGTAAGAGCATGCAAATCTACCTAGCGCCACTAATGTCAATATTCATCAAATGTATAAATTCATAGGCACCCATTAAGCGTAATGCCGTAGATAATTCCACCCTGGCGGAAGTAAAAATGCATTATGGACTGATTATTAGTGTAGGCAGAATAGCTGCTGTAGATACAGTAATTGGTGGATGGCATCTACATTTTCTCTCGTAAATCTTTCCACTCAATTCCAGAATATTTTGTTATGTAAAATATGTTTTATGTGAAGTAATCAAAATGGGTTATAGTCAAATGCGATGCAGTCAAGCTTCTATTTCGCACCATGTCTGCCCTGCTTATTCAATATATTTCGTTGCTTGTATTCATTAAACGAGAATTCCACCCTGGCGGAGGTGAAGTGAAAATGCATTATGGCTGATTACTTATGTAGGCAGAATAGCTACAGTAATTGTATATCTGATTAGTGTCAGAGACGAGAACGGGTTGAACAGAGGTGAACAACATAGTGTATCTGTATGGTAAACAATCGTATTCATTAATGGCGGGGATCCTCAGATGCAGATTGGCATTCAGCGCAACACCTCAAAATAAATCACTCTTCCTTATACAAAGGCTCTTCAGTAAGAGCATGCAAATCTACCTAGCTTCACTAATGTCAATATTCATCCAATGTATGAATTCATAGGCACCCATTAGGCGTTATTCTGTGGTCGCTTACAAATGAACTCTTCCTTTGCAGGATACCAGTAAAGAGCCGTTATTTTCAAAGCATTTGAAAGAACCTATTTCTTTACGAAAGTCATATAGATGCCCTCTTCCCGACATGACCAACGTCTACACTAATAACGTCGCTGAAGGTATTGCCGAGTTGATGAAACACATGTTAATGGTTTTCTATATATTGATGTCAACGTAGCAGATCGGAATTGCCGTCAGAGCAATCCAATGACTACCACGGCCAAAACATGAAATAGGAGAAGAATCAAATTCCCTCATTTCGACCGCATGTCGTTCACAAACATGTTCTGACTCGGAAGTGCCACTCATGTACAGGTTTAATCATGTACTACGCATTTACGCTTCGCATGGTAAGTGCTGCATTGCTATACATTACAAAACGCACCAGAATACTTTGAGTCAATGAACAATATACTTAGACGATCGTATTTATCATTCAGCTTGCGATCTCCTCAACTACAGCACCATCTCCTTGATCATGTACAGAGAAACATATATCTCACCATCATATGCTCTTCTTGCAACAACGTGTGGAACCACAGACTAGCTGGTATAATCAATTCATAGTCAACTTTGTCGTCCATTGCCAAGGCCAATTGCACATCTTCAGAATTCCACCTAACAGCACATTCAGCAACAAAGACTAAACTGTTTTAGACATTGTTACGATTGGAAACCCCATATCGGTAGACTTAGGTCTTCAGTCCTGAAATACGTAGTCAGATGTTATGAAAATGACATGTACTATGACAGCCATTCTCGGATGGCGAATATTATGACCAGCATAAAGCAGACATCAAATAGAATGATGAAACACGCAAGCGCCTTCAATTCGAAACAAAATAGTCACCAACAGCAGTCATTAACACGCACATGATATATGTATGAGACCTGCTTAGGGAAGTCCGTTTGCATTGACAGGTTAAAAGAGATACAGGTAGAGCGAGATGATGGCCGAGGTAAGAGTCATCAATCTTGGGAGGTGCCGTTCGTTACATGTACCATGGCAAATTCTGGAGGCAACGTGCGATGTTGATGGGGATATGCCAAGTCAGTCGATGCGTGTCTAAAACAAATGAACTCCGCACCTAATGAGCCATAACAAAAGTGCATGATGGTTGATAAACCCAACAGCTTATGGCAACCCGTAATATTTGATCTTTGCATCGCTTTGAAACACTGACATCACTTGAATGTACGAAGTTTACCTTGATGAACTGATGAGCCAAAGGATAACATTTCACCCGCGTCCGCAATTTAGATCGCTTTCACCAGACGCCTGCATACCAACCTCGATGTTATCATTGTACGATGATCTCAAGTAGATCAATGTTCGACCTAATTCGCGCGCGACCTAAGTTACCCATGATTATGCCCATACATCCTAGTCATCTGACTCGATCAGATAGGCACTGGCATCAGTTGGGTAAAGTTTTGTTGGTTAACTGAGATTGTTGACTGAAGAAATATCTAAATTTACAACCCTTCAATGCATACAATACTCGGCTGCGTCCAATACTGTACATGAATAAAAATAGTTTTTTTATGTGTGTTTACAATTGGAGGACCTTTAAAAACTGTTCGTTGCATCTAAGCTTTGCACCAATGTTTTCAAACAACAGCTTCAAGCAGAGCCTCTGTCTGTCGGAATGCATACTTGTTTCTGTCACTAAATGAAACAGTCAGTCAGCACGCGTGAGAGAGCGCATACTTGGTATTGCGTTCTCTTTCACTAATCACAACAATCGTTGTAGATGGCAACACCCGAATAAATTATGTCCTTGCTAGAATACCTCAGGATCAGGTATTTTTTAATGTCGAGCAAAGTGTATTTCTTTGTGAAAACCAAGACAGGGTCAAATGAAAGACTTGTTCAGATTTGCATACAACCATAGAAGAAAGAAACGTAAACAGCATAGCTGATAATCAATTTTTCACTTTTCCGATGAAGTAATTGAGTGTCAACGAAACAGTTACCATTTAACTGAATGTTTTAATGTTGCATTAATGTAATTCGAATATTGTGTTAAGTTATCAACACCATAAACAGCCACATCATCACCACAGACGGTAATTCCTCGATAGATAACATCTGCTTTAACCACATTCAACAACACAATGGAAGGCTCCTTCCATATTGCTGAGCAGAAGCATCGCTATAATACAGTTTAGGCAAAAAAGGCATTATAATTTAGGTTCCGCTCTGAAGATGAACTGCTCCAGTGCTGACGCCAATGGGTGTGATAAGAGTATAAATGTATATATATATATATATATATATATATATATATATATATATATATATATATATATATATATATATATATATATATATATATATATATATATATATATATATATATATATATTATATATACTTTATATAACAACAATGGTTGCATAGCACATTAAACGTACCCATCCGTAGCAAATTGTATGAGTATGGCTCATACCGTCACATGCCTTTGTGTGCAGCCATTAGCGACATAGGAATCTAAATTGACTGATGATCAGTTTTGTACGTGCTTCATTCAATACCTTGTATTTTTTTCGGCTCCGTCACAGTTAGGCATCACACTGTCCTTTCGCAGGATTCTAACGATTGGCCATATGGCAGCAACATTTCTCAAGAAGTAGTAAAGATGACTTATACACACGAATTTCTACGTGAGAATTTTTATAACCACGAATTTTGTGACGCACGGTATGGGGTAGAAACTAGTATACAGATTAATTAAGATAATTTCTGTTTGCTTATTAAGTCCCCTGAAAGTATCAAGGCCTTTACTGGAGCCAATACCACGAAAATATATCATTAAAACAACGGCAATAACCCGTGTGATGATGTCGTTGGCCGTGCGCAGCAGGACTATTGTCACCAGCTCTGCTCGTGTCACTGTCCGTTAATGCAGCATTTTACGCTCATTATGATTGGTCAATTCTCACCAGGCCGTGTTGATTGGCTGTCATTATGATGCGATCAATCTCGCTGGTGGCACGGTGTAGGCAGTCAGAGAATAATAAAGCATACAGCAAATATTGAATCTCTGCGCGGAAGTCACATTTCGAGTCAATCCATCGATCAACTCATGTCATTACGCCGTCTTTACATGGGAGCGGGAGCAGAGTGACTGACGGTGCGTTCACTGGTAAGGTAACATCTTATTTGGTAGGTAACAGATGTCTACTCACGCTGATTTGGCTGGTAACTGGGGTCTATTTACGCAAATTTGGTAGTTAATAAATGTCTATTTATGCATATTGGTAGGTGAAATGGGTCTATTTACACAGCTTTGGCTGATAACAAATGCCTTTTTACGCTGATTTGGTAGTAACATGGGTATCAGAGGTCTATTAACGCTCATTTTGTAGGTAACAGAGGTCTATTTACGCTAATGTGGTGTGTCACAGAGGTTGTTTGTACTTTGATTGTGTTCTGTGAACGCCTAAGCACAGAGAATCTTAGAATGAAATCTATAAAAGCCTCTGATATATATTTCGCCGGCTATGTGAAACGATTAATGGATGACGCATAATGGCATAGTTTGAGCATATAGATGTTTAAGTTAGGTTTTATGTCATATAGACAGCAGTGATGATTGCCGTAATTTTATATTGTGCACTATTGCGTAGTTTGACACCAATCGCTGTCTTTGCAAGCATTCAATATGTATGAACTGACAGTTATTTTCATTGGGGATGTCGATGATATAAATGTTGCTGCTGGTGCATATCGACAAGGTCAGCTTTTGTTGCATATCATAAAACCAATAAGCGCTCTATTCTTCAAACATCATAAAACAATGCATTACATTAGTAGATTGAGCGGTTGTTAGCTAGATTCTGGATGAAAGATACTTGAAGCAGCAAAAATACAGCATTGGGAGAAAAGTGCCTCTTAGCTAATGAAAAGTCAAAATAACTACTTTAACGGCAACCATGAGAATTCCTTCTGACCATCTTTCAACTTCTGTTGTCGTCGATGCTGGCGGTACGAGCACAACCAGATTCACAGTACAGTAATTAAGATCGATCAAGAAAACTGACATCAGCGCCATAACATGATCTTGCCAATTAACCTCGCTGAACCGAACCTCAGGGTTATAGTTTCCCTAATACGCATCGCTGAGCGTTGCTTCCTAGTTGTTATTGCCTCATAATGAATGCGCGTCTAACTATAAAAAAGGCGCAACTTTATCACACCCCGATTAAGCTCGTAGTGTTGAAGTCCAACTACCCCAGAAGGCGAGACGCTCAGAATTCAATATTAGTTTCACTTATTCTACATTAACACATTATGGGTTGTACTTGCGATACTCTCGCTGCTTTGACATGATAATTATACACAAATATAGACAATTTGGCCTTATGATTACAGTAATGGTCACATAGATCATACACTATGCAGATTATGCAACCAACCGATTTGCCAACAGCGACATTACGCGGGTTAAAGGTTGTCGCCATATGCAAGACTAGAAACAGGTATTCAAATACAGGTAAAGAGAGTGGAAACGGACAATAGTTGCTAACCATATCATAGGCTCGATTAGCTAATGAGCCGTGGTTTGGAAACTAGATGCCGGTCGCTGTTTAATCCATATTGAACAGAATTTCAAAGACTGCTTAAATATGTACCCCTTAAAGAAATGTGACCTGGTGAAAGCAATATCAGCATGACCAGTTCCGAAGCATGTGTTACTTGTCTACTGAGTAAAAGTGTTTGTGTTTTCTTAATTGTCTTAATGTGTTAAGATATGTCGTTGACCTGGATTGCGACTCTGCTGAGACAATATATAATTCTAATCAATGTTATTTATGACCAATTGACATTAAGCAATGGCATTCCACGACACAATGATCCATCGACAAACGGAACGTTGAGGCAATTATCTCTATTATTCATAACAGCACTAAACTATGTTACATTATGCCTTGCCCATTACCGGTCCGTCTGAATCCTCATATACAGTTTTATTGCAATTGAAAGGCTATTATTCTGTACATCTTGACAACCTTGTAGGCTTTCAGGCTTTAGTCTGTGACGAACAGCAGCTGTTGTTTCTTGTGAAAAGACGTTTTCATTTGAGTGCAGCCTTTAATGGTGTTGATGCGACAAAATACCATATCTGTAAAAATGGACTTCGCCCCGCCCCTCCCCAAAACTGCCGTGTGTAGAAGCATATCAACATCACCAATATCTCTTTTTTTTTGGAACCCATTATGCATGCGCCAGGAGATGATTCTTTGTAGTTTTACAATAGGAGCTTTACGAGACACAGGAAAATTGCCTGTCATAAGTCATGCCTTATGCAGTAATCAACGTAGTGAACTGTATTTAACATGCGAGCAAAAAACGCACTATAAGTTTGACTTCGGGTCTGTGCTGATCTCATCTAGTTACTTTTAGGGGTTTGTCAGATACATACCAGGTATCAACGCCACAGTTACATGGAAAAAAATCAATGGGAAAGTGAAATATGCATCAAATGCGAAATATGGCATTTCAGATAAAACCTTCCAAATCTCGTTATGTCCGCACTGAGAGTAAATGGCTTTCAACAGAAGCAACAATTTCTTTTTTGACACATCGAAACAGACCAGGGTCGTCAGATCCTACCTCGGTGCTTCCCCCTCTAGGCATCAGCCGCATCTCAACCTTTCGTCATTCAATTCAAGTGTCACGCGGATACCATGCTGTGCCACTTCTGATACCATGCTGTGCCACTCCTGATACCATGCTGTGCCACTATGAAACCATGCTGTGCCACTATGGTATCATGCTGTGCCACTCCTGATGCCATGCTGTGTCACCCTTTATATCAAGCTGTAACACTCCGGATAAAATGCTGTGTCACAATGCTCTTGTGGAGCAATAATCTTTGAAGTATGGTGGGAATGATGTTGTGTGGAGCGCTTAGTACATCTCGCTGAGGATCTTGTAAGCAATGTGCTGTTTGCAATTGGTACCAATGAAGATTTGAAATAATCGGTTTTATATGTTCTCTCCTGCTCTTGCTAGGATATTATCTGGCAATGCAGCCAATAATCCATTGTGGAAATCAAGCTTAGTGGTAACTGTCGTATGGATGATCTTAGCGCATAAATCATGTGTCAGGAATTTCCGAATGAGCGCAATCCGCCTCAGGTGGTAGTAGACTCCCATGATGACATGATTCACGTGTGCTTCCATGGATAGTATATTATGTAACACTGCACCAAGGTTTCGCAATGTGACTTTAGGCTTGATGATCTCATCACCGGTTCTCAGATGCAATTCATCTGGCTACCTGGAATTCCTCCCAGATCATTCTACACACCCATTTTTGGCATCGTTCAGTTTCAGGTTATTATCGATCATCCATACCATCAGCTCAAACATTTCTCCATAGTTCTCAACAATTTCATTCGAGTCAGGACATTTCGCCTTGGGAGTCTTGTGTAAAGCTGGCTGTCATTAGCAAACCCATGTTGGTCAATGAGGTGCCGAGCAATGGGTTTTATTTCAGGGATAGAATTTTCACGAGGAATGATGAACAAGCTATGAACACAAACATGAATGGGTTGTTAAAGTTGAATAATGCATAGGAATGCTGCATAGCACTAGGTATTGTAGTTTCTATGATGAATGTTGCATTTCTGTAGAACAATGAAATGTTGATCATAAGTTTGATGTATGTATGTATTGGTCGTACAGTTACACAATATATGTTGACTTAAACCATAAGAGTAAAATTTAACTGAGAGATAATAGAACAATGAAATGTTGATCATAAGTTTGATGTATGTATGTATTGGTCGTACAGTTACACAATATATGTTGACTTAAACCATAAGAGTAAAATTTAACTGAGAGATAATAGAACAATGAAATGTTGATCATAAGTTTGATGTATGTATGTATTGGTCGTACAGTTACACAATATATGTTGACTTAAACCATAAGAGTAAAATTTAACTGAGAGATAATAGAACTGAGATAGTTCCTAGTTAAACATAACAATATCTCACATCGTTTTCGTTAGGTTACAGATGTCGGTGAGATAAGCAGATCGTGGCAAATGGATACGAATGACGGCGGCTTTCAACAAGCGTTCAGTTTGGTATGTAAGCAGTTGTTGCATTTCTATTCAGCGCTCTGTCCATTCGTTATATCCAGCACTCCCTTCTATAAAGCCATTGCAGAGCTGACATTAAAAGACCATTATGATAACGGCGGGAGTGATTACGGGAGTGGTTATGATAATGACATGCATACCTTATTGAGTTATTGGTACGAGTATACATGGCTGTGCCTTCATAATAGATCAGCGGTACTAACTGACAACCCTATATGAAGTTGAGGATACTATACTGAAATCATACTAGCACTACCTTTACGACAACTCCTGTGCAGGAAACGTGTGCTCGAAATGGTCTATTTCAGGTATGACACAAATCATGCAAGTTATGTCGCTCTCTGTGCCAAACGATTTATAAAACCCGATTGCACACACAGCAATCTTAATGTCAGCACAAAACGTTTGATTCAGTGACCGGGAAGTGACCCAGAACCATCACTTTGAAAAAAAGATAATATTTTCAGAAGGTTTGATTTCGCAGTGATACATATAAGACATTGCATAATCCAATGGTTAATATTCAATACTTCATGCTTGTCCTTTTGTCCGGCAGTTTATAAACTTGAAATTGAACACATAACATGCTAAGATGACCAATTATGTTACTGTAAATTATCCAATTATTGTTAGCTATTGATGAAACAATGTGCGATGGAACCAGGCTCGTATTTAACCAAACCTCGGCTGCTGTACCAATAACGCGACCAATCAATTCCGCCGCTAATGTTCCGAGCAAATGAATGAGCAAAACTATCAACGACGCGAATGCCGGCATTCCATGGGTTTCTTTCATAGATGAGGTACTGCTTGATGGCCAAACAATTTTACATTGTTGGACAACAAAGCCGCGATTGATTGCCTGCTTTGCCAAAAAACTGTACTAGTCGCAGCGTAGGACTAAAAATTCATACCAGATGCGTTTGGTTTGCATACACATATACATCTATCAATGGATATATTAATACATATAAATATACTTACATGCATGATACAACTTGCATGCATACATACATGCATACATACATGCATACATACATACATACATACATACATACATACATACATACATACATACATACATACATACATACATACATACATACATACATACATACATACATACATACATACATACATACATACATACATACATACATACATACATACATACATACATACATACATACATACATACATACATACATACATACATACATACATACATACATACATACATACATACATACATACATACATACATACATACATACATACATACATACATACATACATACATACATACATACATACATACACACACAATACATACATACATACATACATACATACATACATACATACATACATACATACATACATACATACATACATACATACATACATACATACATACATACATACATACATACATACATACATACATACATACATACATACATACATACATACATACATACATACATACATACATACATACATACATACATATACATACATACATACATACATAAATACATACATACACACATGCATACAGACATACATACGTACACATGCAAACATACACACACACATAAACCAGGGTGACCATAAATTGATTCATCATTGTTGGAATACTTACTACCAGAGTCCCTGGCTTTTTGAGCCTGTTTATTGTTCCTTCTTAGTTTCCGATGGAGAGATTCCACCTTTTTTTCTTTTGTAATCTGAATTGGCTAAATGTACCTTCAACATATCGCATCAGCAACCCTAGGCATTGTCCACCAACATGGCATTAAGCATTAAGAACATTCACATGGCTCTCAATTCCAACACACCTGATGTATGCATTGGTATTACATCCGCGGATTGGCATCATTGAAGAAGACGCATTACACTGCCAGTGTAATAATAATTTGATGAACCGCCAATGTGACATTGTGGCAGAAATTACAAGACCTGGCGTGTTCTGCAATACTTGACGTTCCATGACTACGCACATGTAAGGACGACCAGCAATCGCATTAAAACCAAACCGAAGCTACTCGTGCGTTCCTGATTGGCAGTCATGCTCGGCGTTTAGTTTTGTCGTTAAGCCCAATCGTCTCATCCAGCATATTCATTTCAATGGTGCTTACGTGCCTCATACAGCTATTTGAGCACCTGCTCATTTATAACGTCGCAAGTAAAAACTGTTGGTTGCCAACCATACAGTCGAATTGAAAATAATGGTTTAAAGCACATATTCAACACTTATTATTACAGCTTGGTATAGCAAAAGTGAAGCCTAATGCAGTGGCGGTACACTGGCTAACACTTGGAGCCTAGTAGAAAACGCATAGCACGACAACTAATCTTGATACGACCAGTGGATGGAATAAGCGATGACAGTATTGTATGATCAGCTGACAATGACACCAAACATCAGCGTCTTGCTTCTGTGAATGACACGCCTTAGATTGTCAGTGAGGTATATCAGTTGAATATGACCATCAAACGTGAGTTGAGTCTACAACATCAGTGATAATCTGATCCATCACAACATCAAGAGTGCTATGGATAACTATGAACTTTGCTAACGCTAACTGCTGCAATCACGATGCTATGGCGCAATAGTTCTGAAATAGGAATACTGTTAGACCTGTTAAGAAATATTTATGCACTCATTTTTACGGTAACTTGTGAAGCAATATACAATTAATAGCGCAGTTTGTTGCATGAGAAGTACGCGAAGTACCGATTTACGCTAGACTGATATAATTAGCTGGTAAAGGATTCAACTGGTCTGCACGCTTAATTAGTCACGGGTCATAGGGCTATCGATCCCTGTATACTGTTATGGTCAAAGTTATAATCGCAGTACAAAATAATATCAACAATAACCAAGTAGTGAAAACCACTAACAGCTACAAGAGGCCGTTGATTGGCTCATGTGAATTTATAAATAGCAATATTCCTGTAACACAACTGTTAGACCACGCCGAACTTTGAGATTAATTGGCTGCAAACTGCACTCGGGTAGGAAACATAGAGTAAGGTAACATGATGTCCTATGCAGATTGATCCTCGGTAGGAATATCGGATACATATAGAAATACTGTGGAGGAACGACGGGAGTATAAACACGGACTGTGGTAAGCGTCAATACTTGTTATCGATTTGTTGCCCGATTCATCTCGTTATCCAATCGTTCAGCACTAAGTCACACAGCCATATAATTGCAATTATGACCTCACGGCTAAGTGACACAATTGACAATTATTGGTTCTCGATAGCTTTGATTCATCCCATGAATTTAAATACCGTTGCAATTAGTATATCAATTGCAATAGCGTCATTAGATTATTACAATAGCTCTGTGAACGAATTTGAATAATGCATTTTGTATGCTCGCTGACTGGCCATGTTAGTCTTCCCTCTAGGAACAGTGTGCGTCGTCTTGTAGGCGAAAGAATAGTTACAATATATGCCGTGAAGCATCTGTGCATATATAGACCAGCTTGATGGGTTTTAATGATTGACTTCTGAATTATGTTTTTCTGCGGCTTGGCCTCAAAATGCTTCCACGCAGCACCTCTTGGTGTAGCGCATGAAGCTAACAAACGGGATATAGATAGATTACATTTGGTCCTGTCAGTATCCCCATATAGAAAAATTCCTGGCCTGATACAATTGCAATTGCACCTTATAATTGTTATGTCATATGACACGACGGTTGGTTCTCATTAAAATCGCATGATATTAACGAGACGCATCTCGTCGGTGCAGTTTGTTTCGCCTTCACAGATCTAATGCAGAGGCTTTGATTTGCATGTATCTAGTATCAAGCTTTATTCACTAATCAATGCTCAATTATAGATTCCCATCACATAAGCATGTGTAATAACCTCCCACACACTATACGTCACACCCTTTGATCAAGGCGGTCACTGCACCATGTCATGAATGAGTCGGTGATGGGTCTGACGTATAACACATAAGTTTCGTTAGAAAAAATCCGGTATGCATTAACAGAGAATCAAAAGGCCTTTAGCAAATATGCTTACTTCGTAGTTCTTAACCTACAGCAACATGAACCCATTGTGCACAATCAGACTTCAACCTGCAGCATCAAAAATCTATAGTACGTTACCAATTCTTAGCCTTGTACTACCGCGCACGCATAATACATTAACAATACTCAACCTGCAATACCATGAATCCATTATGCAGCATCGATACATAACTAATATAAAATAACACACACACACACACACACACACATACATACATATATATATATAGATATATATATATAGAGATATATATATATATATATATATATATATATATTTATATATATATGTATATATATATATATATTTATATATTATATAAATATATATATAAAACATATGTATACAAATATATAAATATATATATATATATGTATATATATAAATAGATATATAGATACACATATATATATTTAAAAATATATTTTGTTTATATATGCATTTATATATTAAATTTATATATGTATTAACATATATATATATAATTAATCTTTACATATATATATATATATTGATATATATACATATATATATATATTATATATATAAATGTACATGTATGTATATACATATATATATATATATGTATATATATAATAATTGTACATATATATATACAAATATATATATTTATATATAGATATAATATTTATATATATAAATATACTTATATTACATCTATATATATGTACATAAATGTACATATATATATATATACCGGATATATATATATATATATATATATATAGATATATATATATATATATATATATATATACATATATATTTATTAATATGTAACGATTGTTGACCCTTCAAGCAATATCCTTTACAGTGTATGCTTCTCCGCTGCATCCTCAACGCTACCCTTTTAAGGACAAAGATTCGGAAAAACTTTTTAGGTGGCCTTTGTCTAAGTCACCGGACATAGAATTTGGAAGATAAGTGGTAAACAATTGCTACTAGCTGAGCCACCGTAGTTAATCAATATTGCCTGATATATTGTCTTGGAAGGGAGGATACGAAGAGACATTTTATAATGCACCGTTCTGAGCAAATGATACTGGCTGTATATCCATCACTCGGCAAATCCATAAGCGAAGTTGTAATATATAAAGGAACTATCGATAACTTTTGTTTTAAAAAGACCACACATTTCGGGAAAGCGCACTGTTCGCATCGGAATGCGTTTTAAGTTGCGAAATATTTCCAGTTGGTTGAAAATACGGATATCAGTTAGATATGTGATGCATGTAACAAGCTGTATATATGTCTGCATGTGAGTATTGGTTTCTCTCCCACTAATCACAACAATCGTAGTAGATGGCAACACCCGAAGAAATTATATCCTTGCTGGATTCCCTCAGCATGAAGTATTTTCTTTATCATGTCGAGCAACAACAAATATATTTCTACGTGAGTAGTTTATCCTCCATCACACGTGATGAGGTATAAACTAGTATACAGATTAATCAAGATAATCTTTGTGTATTATTGAGTGACCTGAAAGTATCACAGCCTGTACAAGAGCTTATAACACAGAAATAAATCATTAAAACAATGGCCATTACCAATGTGATGATGTCGTTGGCCGCGCGCAGGAGGACTATTGTCACTTACTTGTCCTGCTCGCGTCTTGTCCGTTAATGCAGCATTTTACGCACGGTCGATTCTCACAAGGCCGAGTGGACTGGCTGTCTGTATAGCGTGATCAATCTCGCTGGTAGCACCATGTAGGCAGTCAGAGAATAATAAACTATACATCAAATATTGAATCTCTGCGCGGAAGTAATTTTCGGGTCGATCGATCTGTCAACTCCTGTCATCAACTCGACTTTACATGGAAGCGGCAACAATGTGATGCGTTCCCTGGTAGCAGATGTCTATTAACGCTGACTTGGAAGGTAATGCCGATTTGGCTGATAACATAGGTCTACTTACGCTGATTTGGTAGGTAACAGAGGTCTTTTTATGCCGCGTATTGATAGATTAAATGGGTCTGTTTACGATGATTTTGTCGACGTCTATTTACGCTGATTTTGTTCAGTTAGAGAGGGTCTTTGATTGGAATCGGTAAAAGCCTCTGATATATATCTCCCCTTATTTAGTCCGGCTGCAGTATCTTAAGGTCGGCCTTGTGAAACTATATATGTATATATGGCGCATGATGGTATTGAGTATATAGATGTTTAAGTTAGATTATATGTCATATGGACGGCTGTAAGGCATTGTCTTAGTTTTATATGGTGCACTATCGCGTAGTTTGACGCCAATCGCTGTCTTTGCCAGCACGCAATATGTATAAACTGACAGCACTTTTATTGTGCATGTCGATTATATAAATGTTGCTACTGGTGCATATGGACCAGGTTAATTTGTTGTTACATATCATGAAGCCAATAAGCTCTCTGTGCTTCAAGCGTCACAACACAATGCAGTACATTAGTAGATTGAGCGGTTGCTAGCTAAATTCTGGATGTAAGATACTTGCAGTAATGTGATAGAAAAATACAGTAATGTGATAGAAGTGCCTATAAGCTAAATAGACTTCGCCATGTCTCTTCCCAAAACTGCCGTGTGTAGAAGCATATCAACATGACAAATATTCTTTTGAAACTTTTTAGAATCCATTATGCATTTGCCAGCAAATGTTTCTTTGCAGTTTTACAATATGAGTTTCACAATCCACAGGGAAATTGCTTATAATTAGTCATGCTTTGTGAAATAATTAACGTAGTGAAATGTATGTAACATGCGAGCAAAGATGGTGCCTAAAATGTTTTGATCGAATCTAGTTTTTGTAGGGGTTTATAAGATACAAATGTTATTATGTTGATAGCATTAAAGGCATAGCACTATACATTCGCAATGAGACCAATACAGACCACAAAGCGTGCAACCTATGACCAGAGGCTGAAAACTGTGTGCGCTATAATCCAATACAGGGCTATGTATGTGCGTTCGAATAGAGGAGTTTTAATGCAATGCAATTAGCACAGCGTTGATAATTCACATGTCGCATGTGTCAATCAGATAGACACATATCCGTTTGCAACAGCCATGGCGACAACATACGACCACGTGCTCTAGTGGATGTGACAGCTTATAACCTTGTATTATCAACTAATGTAAATCTAACTGTCCAGTGGTATTGTAGAGCAATAATATTAAGCTAAATGAATCACCTATGGTGCTAATTACAACGTACATTGTATCATTATCGACTGTCTTGTCATTAGAAAGGCTTGCGAACTGTCGCATTGGCATGTTGGATTAAGGATGTGTTGACAATGATTGATGACTGAAGCAATAAGCCTCCAAACCGCCCAGCGGAAGTGTTCCTAGAAAAATTTACCGAATAGACATCTTCAAAATACACTTGGACATTAGCCTTCGTTTATTGGATGGTCCAAAATGTCGTTTATAAGGGCGTAGACAAATAGGACGTTTTAAGGGCGTGGCCTTAAAAGACGTTTATAAGAGCTTCTTGTAAAAATGAGACAAAACGAGCAAGCACCATTTAGCTGAGACGAGTTACATTCATAACAACACGAGCTGCAATGAGGCGCATTATCACGCCTTTACATTACCGCTGGTTTGAGACACATCCCATCCTGTGTAGTTGACCACGCACTGCTGTCAAACGCCTCGATTCTATTGCACCATCCGCATATAGCCTTTTATCATAACCACTGTAACCAGCGCACTATTTATCCACTGACATTGCATGTGCATCTCTGTCAATAAATTAATAATATTGCGAGACACGCCTGTATCAGCCTAAAAGACAGCAGTCTATCATTGTAAAACGTTGTGTCTGCATGTATCCACGTGACCGAGCAGCTTAAACTCATATCGGAAGCATCAATTGCTGATGATGGCAATTTTGTCACCTATCGTCATTAGTACTGAGTGATCTATGCCTAATATGAAAGCATCGCTTCTTTTGTGGCATTTGACAATGCGAAATATGGCATTTCAGATAAAGACCTTCCAAATCTCGCTATATCCACGCTGAGAGCTAAATGGCTTTCATCAGAAGCAGAAGCAGCAATTTCTTCGCTGACACATTCAAACAGATCAGAGTATTCCGATCCTACCTCGGTTCATGAAATTTTCTATCAACACAGGTATATCTTGCAATCGATACCAATGATTTCAGCATTCACAACAATAATGCTTTTATCGTTTAATCGGGGATGAAATATCATACCGATACCATATGTCAAGAATTGGAAGATGTTTCTGTTATATACAGCTGTGTGACGTTTCGTCGGCATATCCTGCGCTTTAACAAATCTTGCACACGTGACCAAGCACCAAACACATTGTATCTTGGATGCTGCATTCTCTCTGATTGATTACATTTTGCGTCCTTTTGTGATGTACAACTATCTCTCGACAACAATATTGACATTGGTGCTGCTTCATGCCATATCAAAACATGAGTCTTCTTCACGGATAACAATGGGAGACTGCAATGTTAAAATATGGTGTTCCAATCGATGACGCGGCCATACTGGTGTCTTAGGCAGATACCTTTTTGTGTCAGTCCTGATATCACGCCGCGTCATTTCTGATAATATGCTGTGTCACTCCTTGTACTGCTATTTCATCCCTGACCCAACAGGCTATGTCACTAATGATACCATGCTGTGTCACACCTGATATCAAGCTTTGTGACTCTTGATGCAATGCTTTGTCTTTCCTGATATCAGGCTGTGCAACTCCTGATTTCATCTCAGGCACATTTCTCAGAATGAGGCTGCAGTGTATACTGACTGCATTGAATCTATTGCTCTGGTCTCATGGTCGAAACCGACACCAAGTATTTGAAAATCTGTTATTGAGTCATATATGTGGGAGACAATTGCAGTACAAAATGGCTTTCACTTTATCTACATGAATGAAGTTCATCGAGTAACCGTAAGCTTTGTACGTCTGTCAGAAAGCACACCTGGCGATATCGAATAATTTGATAATAATGATAATTACAATTCTTTGATTTTTGTAGCCCACAATTACAAAAAAACACTTTTTCTATGCGCTGCACATTACATTTATGGTTACTCACAAACATAATTTCATTATATGTGTAATGTAGTTAAAAATAATTCATTGCCAACTTGATTAATTAAACGCTTGTTCGAATAAAGTGTTGTAAGCTTCATTCTGAATATAACTATAGTCTGTGGAAATCGACTGTCTGTAAGCAGAGACTTCCATAGTCTAGCACCCGTGGCTCTAGAGCAGCGTCTTCCATACTGGAGGCGGGATCTTTGTGCAATCAGTATCCATGAATTTGATGATGACGTCAGTTCTCTTCTTGGCTTGTAGATGATCGAATGTTCTTGGAGGTATTGTGTGGCTAATGTTGTGTGTAGCGCTTTGTAAATTATGCTGAGGATCTTGTAAGCAATGAAGATTTGTAACAACCGGTGTTATATGTTCTCTCTTGCTCACTTTCGCAAGCAAGCGGGCTGCGTTCTTTTCGGCAACCTGTAATCGTGCTTGGATGTTGTCTTGCAATACAGCCAATCAACCATTATGGAAATCAAGCTTAGTGGTAACTGCTGTATGGATTATCTTATCGCATGCAACATATGCCAGAAATTTCCGAATGAGCGCAGTCCGCCTCAGATGGAAGTAGACTTTAATGACATGATTCAAGTGAGCTTCCTTGGACAGTTTATTATCTAACACTAAGCCAAGATTTCGCACTCTGACTTTGGGCTTGATGATCTCATCACCGATTCTCAGATGAAAAATGATAAAACTTGTTTACCACATATGCTGCCTTTGGATGGTAGGTAGCGCGTGTCAAGATACCTTACCATAAATACATGCTGTCGATCACTAGCAGGCAAATCACTGTATTAATCGTTAGTAACAATATATAATCTATTGCATAGAATAGAATGCAGCATAAATGAATAAATATTGGTATAGAAATAATTTCTTCATCAACAAGTGTAAGCGGTTTAATTACACCTTATTTATTCAGCAACTATTGCCATCACATCCATTGATTAAGATGGCCAGTAATGACGTATTGCAATCAGCTGCCCATACAGTTACAATAACGCCACCATCTTGATCAATAATATATCTAACTAAGGTGAGCAATAACTGTATGACGTGGGTGGCTAAATCTGCCCATTAGGAGCCACACAGTTTAAGAGGAAGATGATGAGCTGGCTCAATAAACATTGTAGCAATAACATCACCGGTGGCTTATCCGATCATCATAAAATACATTCATGTGAGGGTCTTTATTTGCAAGTGTTTTTTTATTTGTAAATGGATCGCGTGGATTGAATGCATTATGCACAGCAAGACTTGCCAACCCCATGTACTTTAAGTGCATTGGATAAGGCCACACAACTGTCAGAGATGTTTCCGTGATGCGTGAGCGGATAAATCCTCCATATATGCTTGCATCAGGGTGAGCATATTTACAGAGAGGATATTGTAGCTTTGGATATTGAGCAGAATCCTACGATACGACTATGTACATTTCAGCATACAAGTTACGGTTCTGGTTTGCTCATCTCAGCACTTGCAAAGGGTTGGCCAGATATGGGGAATAGAGGTGTAGCTGTCGAGTTTCCTATCAAACCATCTCATATGCAGGGGAGTTGTGAGTGTACAATCAGTACTTACCTTGTAAAGTATGAGTAAATACATCAGGATGGCTGGTCTATGTGGGCTGTTTGGCCAATAGGTCAGTAGCTCAATCCACGTCCAGGTCATACCGTTCACGCATCTGTTTGGTGAACGTTACTAGTAGGTTTCTACGCGTTTATGTCCCGTTAGCATAGATTCAAACAGTATATAAACGGATTGAGAAGACAGCACGAGATGCAGAACTTATCATAGCACGGCGCATTACATTAATGTTACGTTAGCGCATGGGAAGCTGTCAAATAGCAAAGATTTTCATTCAGTACCGCACAAACGTTGCTATGCATTCGTGCGATGTGAATGCATATGGCCTCGGAATGCATAGTGGTAACTACCAATACCCTGAACAAACATCGTCGAATTAATCACCACAAAACATCGACACTCTCAATGTCTAATCAGGAGAATAACACAATATATATATATATATATGTTATACGCGCTTAGCTATGTATTTTGGATATGATTAACAAACCATTAACAAGGAAATGCACAATTCATTGAACTTGTGGAAAGCCGATGCCAATAACCAGTTGGATGAATATATCTGTACAATGACTGGTGGCATTATTGCTTGAGCGTCACACACCATGGTGACTGATTGAATCCTCGAAACGGACGTAAAAACACTCAAGACACGATTGACTGATTAAACCTGAAGGCGATTGTCTGATGAGTGTAGTCTGTAACGACGGCAAATTGATGCAATCCTGTGAGGTGTTGTGTTAAATTGTCAAATGTGTGACTGTCTGAATATTTTATGTCCTTCGGTTTAACGCAATGCTCTAAAGGGTATTCACATTAGCTTTCACACTCCAGTGCCACAAGAGTACTAAAACATAAATAGCCTCCCATTCAATGCTCTCCGGTGGCACAGCTTTGCATACGCAGCATTTTCCATAGAATAGACACCACAGGAAATAACTTCCGTCCCAATGATCAATTTGTCCCTTGGACTGTCATCATCCTCGGGCGTCTAATGACAAACTGAGTCATAGGAAGATTTGAAAACTGAGGCAGTATTTGTAAATGCTAAATTATTTCGTGCGTACCTAAATCCCAGTAAGTACTGAATCACCGTATCAAATTTGAGAGCATCACCGAATCGCCCCGTGACAGAACGATCATTGTATTCATGTCATATAAATGCCATATCTCAAGGAAGTTTCCTGTTTTGACTGGAAACCGTTTTTAACAGTCGCCTACTCGACCGCGTGATGTTGCAATGTGGATTCTATCAAGGATAACTAAATACATGCAAGTTATGTTGCTCTCTTTACGACATGATTTATAAACCCAATACCGCACATTGTGTCAGAACTACAACTCATAATCTGGTGGTTAGGCAGCGACGTAGAACTGTCATATACCTTGGCAGCATCAACTATTCTGAAGTAGCGGTCTCATCGCAACGAGCGGATTGAGCCAAATTCAATGAATGAGTTGGTTTCGGGCGTTGTGGCGATGGTGCTGCGTACTAAATGGCAGTTTTCTTCCAGCCAATGTAATTTACTTTCACCCAACCTACGCCATTAAATGCTTCCTGTGTACATAAGCAGCTGAGAGTGGACCATCCTATGATGTCGCTCAATGTCATATTTCATCAGATATAACTTTTCTGTTTCTAATACCGGCCGTCCATAAAGGGGTTTGTAATGACCCACTAAAAGCCTGAACAGTAACAATAATGGTGACGTCTACCGTAGGTTTATGTGACCACCATTGTCGGATTCACCAATCATAACGGCCAATCAGATATCCGATTCAGAAAGACCAAGCGACGTTGACGTGAACGTTTGTAGCCATGTTTTCATCTGCTAATTGTGACGTTAAAACGAGCCAATTCTTTGCCAATGGCACCCTACGTTAAGCATCTGCTGCATATGACGATCCTTTGTGACTATTAACCACAAATCGACCGGTTGCTAACGCTACACTCTACTTCTGTCGAATGAGGATCCGTCGCTGTTTCAACCCATACAAAAATCCCCATTCAGGTTTCAGTTTTTAAATATTGATCAAAAGATAATGCAATTATTGTTCATACCTTTGCGATAATGAGACTCATAAATAACGAACAGCATTTTATGTTAGCAACGTGACTGGCAAACATATTTTCGCTTAATTAGCTGTGGTTGCTTTTGTCAATGGTGTCGAATTTTTTTTTTTTAGATTGCACGCCGTGCCATTCGTCAATGCACCCTATGAGACAGGGATGATGGCGTGTTTGCAAAATGTTCATCTTCATACCTCATAAACTGCAAGTGAGTTTTGCGTTCACTATTAATCTAATGAACATGGGTAGATTAATCGGGAAGACTTTTCCATATGGGATGTACGGGTAGATACCGACTTTATCGACTCCCATACTTAACCAAGAGTTCAATCCACGTTTGTTTTCAGACCTGTTCCCACGAATGTAGTCTTGCTAAGCAGCACGTATGATCTCTTAGAGAAGTATCAATACCCTTAACAAATGCCGTTAATGATTTCTGTCTCAAAGCGAATCATATTATCCATCATTTATCCCTGACGCACAAAATAAACTTTGCAATGTGCGTCAAGTCGCCAAGAACGTAAAAGTCATGATGTACAACCAACTGAAGAGACGGCTGCCAGTTGATGGATGGTAATGGATCACTCAGCAAACTCATAATTTCCTTGACGGAGTCTACTTGCCTCCATCCATAACGGACGATAATGTACTCGCAAATATTGTGCCATTTCATTACATTTCAAAAGTTATCAATGGTTCATAAGAATCCGCTTTCAGTGACATACTACTGGTCTTCCTATTTCCATCGCTGCGTTTGTGTAACCGTCACAACCAATCAGACATCCGATTCAATATATTTATCATGGCACACCAGCAGCGACCAAACTGCCCCACAGCATTCATCATGGTGAGGCAGCTGCACTTCACATATTACGCCAGGCAGCCTCAGGTCATTCATCAGTGTCAGGGAGCTTAACATCATTCATCGCCGTCAAGTAACCCAACAAACATTCATAAATACCAGGCAGCCCCACAATAGTCATCATGACCAGGCAGCCTCACAATAATCATTGTGGCCAAACAGCTTCACAACTTTCCTCGCTGCCAAATCACCTAGATGTCATGCATATGCGTGCCACTTGTGTCTTTTTGCAGCTTTTCCTCTGGATGTAAGTGTTTTGGGCAATAACTTGTAGCCGCGTTGACTGATAAAAAATAATATCTTTGCGTTTGCTTGCTATTTAAAACAGTCATTTCCTTTGAACAGGCTTTCTAATCATCTGGAGAATATATGGTGTCACCACAAGAGCCTTATAAAATGTGAAGTAAACATAGCTTTTGTTGTTAAGAGTTTATGTAAACATATATTGAATCCAATTCTTTTATTGCTCGTGAAGAGCGCTCGCGCTTTGCCGCCAGTCGTCCTAATGGCATCGCATGGTACTTACTTTTCAGCGGGATTGGGGTTGCTGGCTAAATGGAGCAGATGTTTTGAGCCAGATGAGAGCACTAAAGGGGGCTGTCCAGGCACCGCAATTGTTTTAATCTATCATCGTCACGAAAGCCTCGTTATTGATGTCGATTCAACTGTTCGTCAACTCGTCCGTCTTCATGACTCGATTTGGTTATTTGATCTAGGATATTGAACGCATCGACAGAAGGTTATAAAGCGCCACCTGCCCCCGTGAAGGCTGTCACACATCAAACTAACTTGAGCTTCCTACTAGCTGCGCTCCATTAATAGTAAACAAGGTTGCGTGTCAAAGCGCGAACATATCCAGAATAACGTAAGGAGACACAACCAACCAGTGACGCTTATTGAACTGATAATGATCTATTCGATGGCTTGTCTTTGGTTTATTAGTTAACTTATGCCAGTTTTATGTTATATTTATACTGAGAGAGAGTTCATTAATGTTGAAACATGTTCTTTGTTGTTCGCACTAGTGTAGTGTAATGCTGTAGCGTTGGCCAAACGAATGGTTGCAATGACGAACACATAAGATACAAATCATTCATGTAGGATAAGAACAGAATGGAACGAAATATGGACCCTTTGCGGTACATCTAATTTCAAAAATATCATGCATTCTTTTCATGTATTGAACTTTTTTGACCAATACCAGCCACAATAGCAGTGCTAACTGCCCATTAAAAACCACAACACATATAAGGGCTGCAGTTTATTAAGCGCCGGCGCCTGCCCAACTAATACAGCTTAAGAATGCCTTCAACATTAAACTGAAGTGCACATAACAAGCGATAAAAATGATGTCGAGAAAACACCATGCGCTTGGTCTATCCTTTCTTGGTTTTAACTGGTTCGGTTGAGAGCCAAATATATTTAAACGGGCAACTGAAGAGAATGACAACCTAATTTCTAAAGTAAATGCGATACCTTATAGGGCGCCTCATGTAATGGAATCGACTATGGAGGTGATATCTATCTTGAAGAGGCATCCCACTGTAAACTGGGTATCTCCGTACCTGCCTGGCGCAATGCAACTAATGTATTCATTATATACAGCGAGCGACTCAAACACTCAACAGCCACACTGCAAACCCCATTCCGTATGGTGTACACACATTGTGTGGTGGTAAGTCTATAGATATAAAGATCAATCTTAATATGGCTGATGGATAGGATATATCCTTATTAACACAATGATGGATTGCGAAGAAAATAATTTAGGTCATTAATTAAGTCAATTATTTGTTTCGTTTATCTGATGATTTTTCACGGGATGCTTTATGAAATACTGTACCATTATTGTCGGCAGACGGGTGCTAATGAGAGATCGTGCCTATTGCGCAGGCTTTTACCTATTCACATATCTCTCCACTACATTTGTGTGTTACTATCTTCCTGGATCGAATCAAAATGTGGTTCACGCTTATTTGACTCATTCTATGATGTTTGTGCTTCACATAACGAATGGATGAATTAAATTGCAGATATATACGTGACGGCCATGAAGCAAGGGGTATTAATCACATGAATCAGTAGAGACTGTGTTAAAAGGTCCCCATTACCTACGTCCAATCACTACACATGTGTCATGCAATGGGTCATGTACTGCAGAGCCATTCATGTGATCGATGGGTGCTGTACATTTTGGTGAACTAGGGACAAATCTGTCTACAAGATCCGAGTCTTACTACTTAAAGAGTTGTCCGATTGGTTGGTGACATCAGCGACTGGAGATACTAATCTACCTGCTTCGGATCCTGCGTATGTTACTAGATGGACCGCAGACAATGTTGCTTCCTCATGTGATTGCAGATTGTGATGTATCCTTCATTGAAGGGCTGCATGACGATCCTGCCCGTAGCCATCCATACTGCAGAAAATGTATTTGGCCACTGGACTGCACTATCTTTTCAATGTCAGCAGTTAATCTAACCTTAGATGCTTAGACGTCGGCATTAATGGCTGTGTCGGCATCAATCAATGAAATGCGCTGTTTTTACCCAATCAGTTACATTTAGCAATGCTACAAATAGACAAGCCTCGTAAACTGCTAACAACAGTATATGCATGTGAAATGAAGGATGCATGCTTCAGCCACATGGATGCACATTAAGTGCTAATGTGATTCCATCAACTGTAACATTATATACACATCGATGGAATGTGACTGGTGGCAAGGTTTCATTGTCAGAAGAGCAGCACTAACAATCGTATGTACTTTACCAGAGATAAACTGGTCGCATATACATAATAATATATATATATACATAAATATATATATATATTTAAGTATACACACACACCAACATAAATATTATAATACATTCGTACATACATACATGCTTAGATACATACACGCATATATATATGCATAAATACATACATACACATACATACATACATACATACATACATACATACATACATACATACATACATACATACATACATACATACATACATACATACATACATACATACATACATACATACATACATACATACATACATACATACATACATACATACATATACATACATACATACATACATACATACATACATACATACATACATACATACATACATACATACATACATACATACATATACATACATCATTGTCTTGCCATTATCTGAGGACCAGTTCCACCGCGTTCTCATTTAAAATTACACCACTGTTGCTAACGAACCAGAATAATAATACTTCCATAATATGATTTACCCGGGCCGGGGGCATTGTGCTGTAACACATTGAAGGCAGTCAGATGACATACTTGGCTCAACAAGAATAAACGACAACCCAATTTATGAATTTGTACGGTTTTTGGTAGTTGTATAAAGGAAGACAATTAAGGTTCAAAGTGATATGCAAAACCTATATTAAGCTGCAGAAACGACTTAATTATAATAATCCGAATGAAATTGCCTTGGGCAATGACGGAGGAGACTGGAAACCACATTGGATAAACACAGTGACGCCGTTGCACTTGCAATTGCTCCCTTTTTGAGAGAAGACAGATTCAAAAGTTATCAGTAAAGAAGTGGACAAATAGTGAACTATGCAAATGAACACGCCATGACAATCTCTGTCTTCGCCTATGATGCTTATTGGTTTCTCAGTCCATTGTTAATGAATATGCGTTACCACTAAAACGACATAGAAATAAATGGGTCGATAATCGCTACCGCTAGGCTATCCAAATGTTCCACAACATCATACATCATGGTTTCATCTATGCTATCACATGTTGTCTAGTGGTAACTGAAGACTTATTGACGATAAATGATCTGTGATGATTTTAAGTAAGATATAATTTAAGCCTGAGGGAGGTATGAATGTCTCTAGTGGTAAATTTAGGTGCATAAATATGACACTTAAGTGTTTGCAGTCCGTCGATGCGTGCGGTGAAATGTTTGGTTTGATAGGCGAATTTGAGCACGCAAAATGTTTTTGTATTGTGTATCATTTTTAAGCCCTTGACATAGCATATCGATTAATTAGGTCACCTTTCTGAGATACAGCCAGCAGTGGCTGGGCAAATCGCTATCACGAACACCCTCCGAACTAGACATCGCCACATTACAGCTAATTACTTGTTTCTGTGCTCACCATAGACTTAGATGAATTACTTCTTAATAGACTGCTGCAGATAATCCGACTGTTGGAGGAGTTTGCATTAATTAGGTATCAAATGATTACGTTGGGACATTAAGTTTACCCATGTAATCCCATGGCACTATTTATTAGGCACAAGGTTTAAATGAGAATCGATTGTTTGCGAATTAATCTATATTGCATTTACTACCACGGGCCATAGTCTTAATTCTAAAGACCTGTTGCAACGAGTTGTCAGGATTCAACTAGATTGTGACGCATGAAGCATAACCTTAAGTTGGTATTCGATGATTGTATTAATTAAATAATCTAGGTAGACGATGTAACACTAACTTTCAATAGTTGTTAATTCCTTGCCACTATATATGTTGAATACCTATGGTGCTTGGGAAGTAAGATATCACTTCGCCTTCGTGTGATCAACTAAAGACACTGACGGTAGACAAGGATGCCTATTTTGATAAGACTACGTAAGTCTGGCCACTACAACCGCACATTGGCTAATTGGGTCACGCAGAATGAACATTATGTTTTCGGAAGTTACAAAGAGCATGCTTACTGCAATCACACGGAATCTTGCCATTGGAGTGCCTGGTAATCCCAGCGTCACTACTACATTCGTCGCTAGTTCTGGTGCACCCTGTGCCTTCTTCAACCGGCCGTCTAGTGACAACAATGTACCACATGTGACCGGTCAAATGACATACGTGTAAACAATCGCTTTCATTAGTGTCGGAGATCCTTAGATGCAGATCGACATTCAGCGCAACACCTCAAAATAAATCACTCTTAAAGAGTATGAATAAAGGATTATGAATTCATAGGCACCCATTAGGCGTAATTCCGTTAATAATACATTCGGTGGATGACTACTACATTTTCTCTCGTACATTTTTCCGCTCAATTACAGAAGATTTTGTTATGTAAAATATGTTTTATGTGAAACAATTCAAATGTGTTTTAGTCCAATCCGTTGCTGTCAAGGTTCTATTTCGCATCATGTCGGCCTTCTTATTCAATATATTTCGTTGCTTGTATTCTGTAAACGAAAATTCCACCCTAGCGGAGGTGAAGTAAAAATGCATTATGGATTATTACTATGGTTGGAATAATAGCTGCTGTAGATACAGTAATTGTATATCTGATTAGTGGCAGTGGCGAGAACGGGTTGAACAGAGGTGAACAAAATGGTGTATCTGTAGGGTAAACAATCGTATTCATTAGTGGCGGAGATCCTTAGATGCAAATTGGCATTCAGCACAACATTTCAAAATAAATCACTCTTCCTGCTATAAAGGCTCTTGAGTAAGATCATTGCAAATCTACCTAGATACACTAATGTAATTGCTTACAAATTAACTCTTCCTTTGAAGGTACCAGTAAAGTGCCGTCATGCTCAAAGCATTTGAAAGAACCTATTTCTTCACGAAAGTCATAAAGATGCTCTTTCCCTGACATTACCTCTTTCATACCACTAACGTTCACACTAATAATTTCGCTGTAGGTATTGCCAAGTTGGGGAAAAACTTGTAATTGGTTTGCTCTATATTTATGTCAACATAGCAGTTCAGTATCGCCGTCAGAGCCATCCACTTACTAGCACAGCAACAACATGAAATAGTGGTGAAGAATAAAATTTCCCTCATTGCGGCCGCTTGTCGTCCACAAACATATTCTGACTCGGAAGTGTCACTCATTTACAGGTTTAATCATGTAATACACATTTACGCTTCGGATAGTACGTGCTGCATTGCTATACATTACAAAACCCACCAGAATACTTTGAACAATATGCTTTGACGTCCTTGATCATGTACAATGAAACATATATCTCACCATCATACACTCCTCTTACAATAGCTTGTATAAACACAGACTAGCTGGTATAATCGAATCATAGTCAACATTGTCGTCCATTGACAAGGCCAATAGCACATCTTCAGAATTCCCACTAGTAGCACATTTAGCAACAATGACTAAACTGTTTTGGACTTTGTAAAGGTTGGAAACCCCATATCGGCGATCCTTAAAAACGTATGCAGGTGTTATGAAAGGGACGTGTACTATGACAACTCTTTCTAATGGCGAACATTATGAACAGCATAAAACAGACATCAAATAGAATGATGACACAAGCAAGAACCTTCGATTCGAAACAAAATAATCACCAACAGCAGCCTGCTTCATGCAGTGTCTTTAACACGTAGCTGATAAACCATTTTTTCCGATGGAGCAATGGAATCGTCAAGAAACAATAAACATTTAGCTCAATGTTTTTATGTTGCATTTAGGCAATTTGAATATTGTGCTAAGTTATCATTTGTATAAACAGCCACACCATCACGACAGAGGGTAATTCGTCGATAGATAACATCTACTTTAACCACATTCAACAACACAATGGAAGGCTCTTTGCATATTGCAGAAGCATCGTTAATATACTTTCGGTTCCGTTTTGAAGATGAACTGCTCATGTGCTGACGCCAATGTGTGCGGTAAGGGTTGTTAGCTAAAATACATTAGTTCGAATGAAATTAAGAGACAGGTGGAGTAGAATATAGATAATAATAAAGCAATATATATATATAATATATATATATATATATATATATATATATATATATATATATGTATAAACACGTAATATACGATAATAGAATAACAAATAGAATATATATATGTATATATGTAAATATACATACATATATATATATATATATATCTCTATTACGGTTAAGCAACACACTGTACTTTCGCAGGATGCTAAAGATTGGCCATATGGCAGAAACTCAGTTAATATTTTTCATTAAGTAGTAAAGATGACTACACACACCACACATAATATCCACGTGAGAAGTTTATAACCACGAATTTTGTGACGCACGTGACCATTTGTATACGGTATAAACCGGTATACAGATTAATTAAGATGATTTCTGTTTGTTTAATAAGTGCCCTCAAAGTATCAAAGACTGTTACTGGGGCTAATACCGCGAAAATAAATCAGTAAAACAACGGCTATTACCCATGTGATGATGTCGTTGACCCGTGCAGCAGGACTATTGTCACCTTTCCTGCTCGTGTCTTTGTCCGGTAATGCAGCATTTAACGCTCATCATGATTGGTCAATTCTCACCAAGCCCTGTGGATTGGTTGTCTGTATAGTGTGGTCAATCTCGCTGGTGGCACGGTGTAGGCAGTCAGAGAATAATAAAGCATATAGCAAATATTGAATCTCAGCGCGGAAGTCACATTCGAGTCAATCCATCGATCAACTCATGTCATTACGCCGTCTTTACATGGAAGCGGGAGCCGAGTGACTGACGATGCTTTCCCTGTTAAGGTAACATCTCATTTGGTAGGTAACAGATGTCTACTCACGCTGATTTGGCTGGTAACTGGGGTCTATTTACGCCGAGTATGCATATTGGTAGGTGAACGTTGAGGCAATTATCTCTATTATTCATAACAGCACTAAACTATGTTACATTATGCCTTGCCCATTACCGGTCCGTCTGAACCCTCATATACAGTTTTATTGCAATTGAAAGGCTATTCTTCACTACATCTTGACCACCTTGTAGGCGTTCAGACATTAGCCTGTGACGAACAGCAGCTGTTGTTTCTTGTGAAATCCGCATCAAAGACCTTTAATGGTGTTGATGCGACAAAATATCATATCCCACGCACCTGCAAAAATAGGCTTCGCCCCGCCCCTCCCCAATACTGCCGTGTGTAGAAGCATATCAGCATCACAAATATCTCTTTGAAGCTTTTTGGAACCCATTATGTATGCGCCAGCATATAATTCTTTGTAGTTTTACAATAGGAGCTTTACGAGACACAGGAAAATTGCCTGTCATAAGTCATGCCTTATGCAGTAATTAACGTAGTGAACTGTGTTTAACATGCGAGCAAAGAACGCACTTAAAGTTCGACTTCTGGTCTGTGCTGATCTCATCTAGTTACTTTGAGGGGTTTGTCAGATACATACCAGGCATCAACGCCTCAGTTATAAGGAAAACGTTCGATAGGAAAGTGAGGAGGAGGATGGACCAGAGTAGGTGTACGTTGGTTTGTTGTTGAGTAGGGTGTTTTTATTGTGTATAATATGTGCTTCCCCAAGTGTCAATATGTTGTTCATGCTGTGTATGTCAAGTGATTGATTTTGGCACGTGTTTGTTACGAATTATATTCTGCGGTTTATGGGTAAAAAAATCGAGTATTTGTAAACACATATCAAGTTATGTAGATTTCTTTTGGCTGGTTTAATTTTTTGTCTGGGCCTGTGGATTTTTGGAGCTACCAGCCCGGATGGCCGGTAAAAAAATTTACTTAGTTTCATGCCCTGAATTATGTGGATCTGTTATTAATATTCGGGATATGGCACTTTACACTCAAGATAATACCTATACAGACCACAAAGCGCTATAATCTAATAGAGGCCAATATATATGTATTTGAATAGAGGGGATGATGCATAGCGCAAGGTATTGTAGTTTCTATGATGAATGTTGCATTTCTGCAGAACTATGAAGTGTTGATCAAAAGTTTGATGTATGTATGTATTGGTCGTACAGTTACACAATATATGTTGACTTAAACCATAAGAGTAAAATTTAACTGAGAGATAATAGAACTGAGATAGTTCCTAGTTAAACATAACAATATCTCACATCGTTTTCGTTAGGTTACAGATGTCTGTGAGATAAGCAGATCGTGGCAAATGGATACGAATGACGGCGGCTTTCAGCAAGCGTTCACTTTGGTATGTAAGCAGTTGCTGCATTCTAGATTAGCGCTCTGTCCATTCGTTTATTCATTGTGTCAAGCACTCCCTTCTTTAAAGCTACTGCAGAGTAACGGCGGTAGTGATTACGGGAGTGGTTACGATAATGACATACGTTATTGAGTTATTGGTACGAGTATACATGGCTATGCCTTCATAATAGATCAGCAGCACAAACTGACAACTCTATATAAAGATGAGGATACCCTACTGAAATTATACGAGATCTGCCTTACCGACAATTATTGTGCAGGAAACGTGTGTTCGAACTGGTCTATTTCAGGTATAACACAAATCATATAAGTTATGTCGCTCTCTGCGCCAAAAGACTTAATAGAACCCGATTGCACACACAGTAATCTTAATGTCAGCACTAATACGTTTGATTCGGTGAACGGGAAGTGACCCAGTACCATCACCTTTCAAAAGAAGTGGCCGTTTATTGGGGAGTGGCAGCTATAGATTACGGTAAACGTGTAATCGATGTGCTGGCTTCACTTGGTAATGGATTCCATAGCACTAAGCCGCGTAATGAAACCAAACACTAACCAAAATATGGAACAATAATACATTACCGGTTGAAAATTTATACTATATCTCTGGCGTGCCTTTTGATGGTAGTTATCTTATCATAAACACATGCGTTGTTTATTTTGAGGTCCACCACTTACGACCAAATCACTGCAATAATCGGTAGTAACAATATATCATTTATTGTATGGAAACAAATGTAGCATAAATGAATGAAAAGAAGTGATGTTGAACTAATTCATTCATCAATTAGTTGAAGCGTTTAATTAAACATTGTTGAATCAGCAATTGCTCCGTTTGATAAGGACTGCCTGTGATTATCTATTGCAACAGTTGTCTATACACCATCATGGGATATCTAATTAAGGCCAGCAATTACTGGATGGTGTGAGTTTTCGGGGCCTCAATGTGCACATAGGAAATGAACGTCCGTATGAGTGAAACACGAGCGAACGAGACAGGAACGGGCGCATTAAAGATACCTAGCTGACAGGCTCTATAAGCATTGCTGCAATATCTTTACCGGCGATTAATCCGATAATAATTAAATAGATTTATGCAAGGGTCTTTATTTGTGAATAGATCGCGTGGATTGAAAGCAGTCTGTATAGCATGGACTTGCACTTGTCAAGTTTCCTGTTTCATAGCACCTCATACGCAGCGGAGTTTTGAGTGTACAATCAATACTTACCTTAAAAAGTATGAGTAAAACGCTACCCATAGTTCTCCGCACGTTTATGTCCCGTTAGCATAGACTCAATCAGTAAAGAAAAGAGATTTAGTGGATTACATTAGATGAGGAACTTATCATAGCCCGGCGCATTACAATAGTACCACGTTAGAGCATGGGAAGCTGCCAATAAGCAAATATTCTCATTCAGTACCCCACAAATTTGTAACGCATTTGTGCGATGCAAATGCATGTGGTTACGTCTCGAAAAGCGTAGCGTTAGTTACCAATACCCAGAACAAACATCGCAATAACCGAAAATAACGAATGAACCCCAAAGGATGGATTTGTAAATAAACTTTGTCCTCAATTAAAGTACATCTTTTATATTATGGGACAGGATGCAATATAAATTAATTCAATATGGAAAAATGGAATGAATGCAGTAACCAGTAGTCTTTCATTATTCACGCACGTCTTTTTCATCTATCCAACTTATGCTACTTTTCCACAAACGCAGCTGAGAGCCGACCATCATATGTTGTCATATTTCATCAGATATAACATTCTTTTTTCCTTGCTGGCCGTTCAAAGCCTAAACAGTAATAATATTGGTGACGTCTACCGGACAACAAAGCAACGTTGGTACATTAGAATTTGATAACAAAGACGTGAACGTACATAGCAATATTTTCATCTGCTGATTGTGACGCTAATACGAGCCAATGGCAACCTACAGTAAGCATTAGCTGCACATGGTGTTCTTTGTAGCTATTAAGCACAAATTAGCCGGTTGCGATCATTACCCCCTTCCGCTGTCGAATGAGGGTCTCTCGCTGTTTCACCACGTAAAACAATCATCATTCATGTGTCAGTTTTGAAAATATTGACCAAGCGATCATTGAATCATTGTTCATACCTTGGCGATAATGAGTCTCATCTAATATAGAACAGCATTTAGTGATAGCAACGTGTATGGCTGGCATATTTCGCTTAATTAGCTGCAGTTGCTTTTTATAAACAGTGTCGAATCTGTTCTTTTTCTAGTTTGTACGCCGTGCCATTCGTCACTGCACCATCTGTGACGGGCATGATGGGTCGTTTGGCAAATGTTCATCTTCATACCACATAAACTGCAAGTGAGTTTAGAGTTCACTTTAACTAATTAGTCTGAAGAGTGTGGGAGGATTAATCGGGAAGACTTGCCCGTATAGGCTGTTTGCCTAACGAGCTAGCAGCTCGGTACAGGTAGATACCGACTTTACCTCCCAAACGTAACCAGTAGTTCTCTCCACGCTTGTTTGCAGACCTGTTCTCACGAGCGTAGTCTAAAGCAGCATTTATGATAAGTCCTGAAGAAGTATCGATACTCTGAACAAATGTCGTCTGATTTCCATTGCCTATAATGATATCTCTCTCCATGCGAATCATGTTATCCATCTATTCGATCGCGGTTTGATACTGAGACGGTGTCATTTGTTAATTCATATCAACCAAGCTGTAGGCCAATACATATTCATATAGGGTGTTCAGTAAAGCGCAGTGTACGTGCTGTCACACAAATGTGCAAATATCGCTGTGTAGCAAAATGAACATTACCATGTGCTTGATACATCATTGGATACATGCCAAGTGGAATCGCTCAGGTTATGATCGGTTATTAGTCTTCAATTTGAGCACATACCTTGGTTCATTTGTACTTAACCTAAGCAAGAATCCACTGTAATATGCAGGCTCTGTAACATAGCCAGAGCGCTCTTACAAATGTCCTCGCTCAATTCATGTAGCTTCGATTAAATCTCAAGAAGGTTTGATTTCTCAGGATACATATAAGACATTGCATAATCCAAGGGTTAATATTCAATACTTCATGCTTGTTCTTTTGTCGCGCAGTTGATAAACTTGAAATTGATTTTAATGTCAAGTGGTTGTCGTAAGGCACAGAACATGCTAAGTCGACCAATTATGTTACAGTAAATTTTCCAATTACCGTGATGTATTAATAAAAAAACTGGCAATGGAAGCATGCTCGTATTTAACCAAACTTCACGGGTGCTGTACCAATGACG